>JAGTXR010000046.1:1800000-2297337 GCA_022606575.1 Glossosoma conforme
TAGTCATTCCTTATCCGCTTCTTAGCTGGAGCATCCGGTTTTAAATAAACTGTCGCGAAAAAATTGTGTTAATTTTTTTATTTATTTATTTCGCAATGGTCTTTGCATCATGCCATGTCAGTGCTCCCTTCTAAATCTTCATCAAGAGACCTGAAGAAGAGGCAACTGAATTAAATCGTAAACGGGCAATAACAATTGCAATTTGCAATTACAACGAATATTATCAACATCGATACTGCATATTATTGTAATTGCATTAATCCTTATAAGGTCATCGCTTTGGAAAATTGTGCATTTTAATGCTTAAATTACAGTTAAATGAAATGTATCTACCATTAATTGATGATCATTAACTACCCTCTCAATAAAACCACTTGAGAGGTCAATAGTATCCATACACATGTTTTCTCTATATGCTTTCCACCGATAAGTTCAAACCCTGCAACGAGAGTTTTATAAACATTCTAGGAGTATCAATCTAAAAAAATGATTTCATCAATCTTCTTCATGAAATCGTAAAACAATTTTTCATTGATGTGCAGATATAAGCTTTATTTGCCCACTTCACTAATACTCCCATCTTAGGATCATAGCCCTAAATTAACTGTTAGATTTCGTAAATTCAATTCACAGACGGGCATTGCATCTCAAGTACAATGATATCATAACGTGTACCACTTATCCATGGAATAGTCAATAGACGATCAATCGTATTCTATCACAGACACTGCTCTTCCGAACTTTCTCAATCTTTCCCACCTCTACGTAATCATCAACGTCAAACGTAAAGAACGCTTTCCAAGTATCTCTACACAGTTGACATATCATGATATCGACTCTGGATAAACAGCTTATCTAGCTCAGAACGAATACGGCAGCCTATCATTCTACAGTCTGGCATTAAGCAAAGACAGGGACATTTTTTTGCCACAGGAAAGCAGACAGAACAACTACATTTTCTTCAGGCTCCCGGTCTTTTGCCTTCCTTGAAGGCCGTCGGAAACAATAGATAGAATTAACTCGGTGCATTTTGAAGAGGTATGTCTAACATGAAGCAATGCAAATACCATGGCAGCTAATATACTTTTTGGCGGCGATTTTCGACGACCGAATGCTCCAGCTATGGATTGGATATGGAATAATGTAAACGAAAACGGTAACAAAAAATATTAAAGTATTCACTATATGTATAAATATTGCATAAATATTCACAACAGCATGACATAGCCCTTGGAAATTGTTCGCTCGTCGGACATGTATGTGTCGCCATATTGTCATTGTGAAAAGTCCGGTCACGGGTGTGACGTTAGTTATATACGTGGCTATCTGTAATTGGTTTGCCATCAATTCTGTAGATCGCCACTTGCGGCGCTGGGCTCTCGTCCACTACGAGCGCTTAGTGGATAGTAGTTGTCCCCCAACCGCGACAGAGTGTCAAGTTGCGGGTCGGGCCGGTGTCTGAAGCATGTTTTTCCGCCCGGGCCGAAGTTTATGACAATTTTTATTTTGTAATTTTGTAAGCAGTCTGTGTGTTGTTCATCTGCTACTAATTCTGCCACCACGTGATCCGGTAACTATCGTCGTTCTTCCTTAAGTGAAGGGGATGTTAATAAATAATTGTGCCAAAAGACTATATTATGTACTGGTACACACACAAATAATAAAAGGCTCATAAATGATATGTTAAATATGTAAATAAATAATTACATAAAAATCCTTTAAATACATAAACAAGTTGTGCCGTGGATGGATTTACATTAAATTAGATTGAAATTAAATGATTTAATGTATTCTAAAAAACTGAATATATTTTCATTTTATTAGGGAGGTGTGTTGTTTAGGTATTAAATTATTTAAAGCAGTGGGGGGTGTGACAGGGAAGAAGCGGTTTTAAATTCCAGGAGCCCTTCATCAGCATGAATTTCAAATTTAAATGCTGGAATATTTAATTAGATCAAATCTAAGTTATTATCAACAAATTTGAATATAAATAATCGTCCACCCACGCTTAACTTCTAATTCAGAATATCTTAAAGATGTCCAGCTGCTGAGAATGATGTATTATATAAAGTCGATTATTCCGGTAGCCGAGTTGAAAAATACGGCTGCTTTTTATGCCCTCGGGCTCTTGTCGTCCTGGAAGGTTCGAAATGGTGTACAGAATGTACTCGAAGAACTTCGGTTTGTGGGTCAAAACTGCGTCTTTGGCGGCAAATAGTTGTCGTGTGGCGTTGTTTTTAATCAGGTGAATTTAAAGAGATTGACTGATTAGCTCGATGCTCCCGAGGCCTGGACCATTCAGTCCTAAAGGTGACTCACCTCGGCCATTGTGGCCTTTTTGGACTGTATGTATTAGGATAGAGTTTGTGTGGGAAGCAATGTTTAGAATGGAAGAACGCTATCTGAAGGGGATAAGGAATGCTATACTGTGATCGTTTCAGGCATCTCGGTATCACCAGGCCCATGGATAACTGGATTGGTAAGTCATCCGTGGTAATACAGCTGCGAATCTTGGTATCTCACCAAAATCCTTTGAAGCAGTATAATGGGTTTTAAGAAGAGGTTCTTGCACAAAATACCGAGGGTACAATGCTTTGACTTTGTGAAGGAGTTCGAAGTGAGGAAGCGAAAGGACAAAGATGAGATTGGTGGTGGGTCAGGTTCTTCGGATACAGCAAGAGAGCATAAATTCAAATTCCTTTTCTTCACACTCTCTGTCTCCTGCTGTCGAATATACTCGGCGATGCTCCGAGAAGCAGAGCTGACATGTGATATGCGAAGATCATGGCAGCTTACAAAGCTTTTCGACACCAATTTACGTCGATTATATACTCCAGCTAGATAACAGATATAGAATGATCTAGTGCCGGTTTTAGAGGATGGCGAAGTGGGTCGGTGCCCCAGGGTGTCGAATAAGCTAGGGGCACCGAAGGCAACCAAACTGAATCAGACATTTTTAAATATAAACAATATGGGGGGCCAGAAAAAAAATACCCTAGGGCGCCGCAGAGCTTAAAGCCGGTACTGGAATGATCTGTTCCATTTCTGCTTCTTTAACCCTTGCTTTACGATGCTAAAAACTTCCGCGCGTTCCGATGGTGTCAACTCATTACACATTCTGATTTAAAGTGAATAAAATGAGTAGAAATTCGAAAAAATGAAAATATTCAAAGTTATCGCTTAATTTTACAATAGTTGATGTCAATAAGCAGTAATAATTGTCATTTAATAGCTAAAAACATGAAAAACATCAGACGAAGACCGCAAACGGCCAGACGCACCTTCTCGCGTGAACTTCCGAGAGATACTAACATTACTCAGCCTGTCGATATATCGATGTGCCGATATAATTTCGAACTAGGTGACCAACTGAGGTTTCCCGTCTCGCTCACTCATATTAGTACGTCAGCGAGAGTGAGGAGTATAGATGCCGCCTCATCTGGGTATTTTTTAATTTTATTTTCGCACACGCTTCGAATGATTCATGACAGTTGACGCGTCTTGATTGTAGTGGTGAATTTATTCCGGATTTTAGAAAAATATTTCCTGCTCCCGATGAGTGCCTATTATTATAAAAAAAAAAAAAATCAATACGTAAATGTATTAAGGAGGAATACCTAAAATCTGAACCCTGTGTGTATTATATTTACAGAGATATTTAAGTTATTACAAGCAATGTGTAGTCGATAGACATCACCGGGGAGGAGAGGTTAAAACCCATACACTACGCATGGTGTATATAGCGGTCATGAGCTTTACATTAAATTTGAAGCCTCATATTACAGATTTATTCTACTGTTGTAATGTTCAAAATAAACTGAATACAAAATGTATTGAATTTTAGTCAAAAACTATAAGAACTAGAAAGTATATTACAGTCGATATTAATTGACCAAAAATCGATTAACGAATCCATCTAAAAAGCACCGCATTCAAAAGATAAACAGTGCGCGTGATTCCGTGTCCTAACATCATCCTCTCTTTCAAATATGTTGTTATTCAGTCGCGTGAGGGCATTATGAGGAGCAGGTTAGCAAAACAAAGAATTTTTCAGAAGCACATTGATATATATTTACGATAAAACTTTACAAATTTAGGGCTCGACCTAGTCACAGCATTAGGCCGAGCCACAATACAATATGCAATCGCCGACGGGTGGTACACGACTGGCGTGATGATGGGTTGTTGTACCACAAGCGGCGGTCTATATAACTAGTCCCAATACGGTAGACACATAAATGTATGACAAGCGAACAGAAATGAAAGACGAAAGATTGTTTATCGAGGTTTTTGATACCATTCAGCAAGGGCTTCATCATGCTGTCAGTCCTTCATGTAGTTCAACAACAAGGGAGCGTCAGTACTAAGCAGCGCCTTCATATTTACTGAAGACCTTCATAGAACTACGCGGGTGTCTCGTAGTAAAAAACACTGTAAACTGTTGGATTGTATTATAATATATTGTAATACATAACGTATAGTCGTATACGTGTAATTGCAGCCGAGTAGCAACAATTTCTTTCAAATTCTTTCCCCGCCTGATGAATAACGATCGACCAAATTATTGTCCGGCTACCGGGCGAGGAAGCCATCGGTCCCGGGGAGCCGCGGGCGGGGCGGCATTGTTATCTGATGTTAAATATGATATTAGAAGAGTACACCGGACCAAGAACGACAACAAACACACACACACACACACGCACACGACTGTGGGCGCTTTTGATTTGTTATGACTCGTACAACAGCGATTCGCAGTGCGCGTTGCTACGCGTTTTTTTAAAATCCTTTTTTTTTGGCGCCGGTGTTGCTTTTTTTAAATAAACACTCTAACATCCTCCAATCTTTAAAAGGTTGTAATTCAGTCGCGTGAAGGCATGATTAGGAGCAGATCAATGACATAGACGTTTTCTGAAGCACATTGACATATATTTACATTGAACTTATGGCTCGGACCTAGTCAGCATTCGGCCGGGCCAAAATACAATATGCTCTCGCTGACGTTCGACACACGACTGGCGCTCTCGTGATGGGCTGTCGCCCAGCGTTACAAGCGGCGGTCTCCGTGACTAGTCCAAAATGCCAATATGGCCACACATCATGTTCGACAAGTAAACAGAAATAAGAGATGAAAGATTGTATATCGAGGTTTTCGGTACCAGTCAGCAAGGGCTATATCATGCTGATGTCAACACATACAGTAGAATAACGATAGATTGTGATAGTGATTCTGAAGTTTCATCTGTGGATCCCGAAAGAGGACCTAGCCCCTGGACATGACCAAGGGTGGAATATATGGAGTTCCCTTAACAGACTTCGGACCGGAGTATGCAAGACGAGGACACAAATGAGGGCCTGGCAGTTTTACAGCGGACCGACTGAATGTGACTGCGGCGTGGAGCAGACCCTGTCACATGTTCTGGAGTGTGCGCTGTGCCCGAATAGCTGCACCCAGGAAGACCTGATGATGGCCAGAAGTAACGCCATCGACGTCGCCCACTTCTGGGCAGACAGGATCTGACCCTGTTGTTTCCGACACGATTATATATATCTGTGGATTCTATGACGTTTTTCTTTTCTACATATGGATAAGCGCTTCATGTGAGTGTTGATCCGCCAACGTCATAGATTACAGCCTGACATTCACGCATCATCCTTATTATTACTGGAATTTACTATGAATGGTTGGTCTTCACAGAACGTCTTTCGTCTACCACCAATTTTGATTAATAGGCTATGACTGGCATTTTACGGGTGACGGATCAAATTCACGCCAACCGGATGTATTTAAGAGCTCAGAAATCGATTAAAAATTTATTTTTTTGCAATTTCCGTCGGGGATCGAACCCACGACTTTTAGCTTGCAAAGCAAACGCTTTTTTCATTGAGTTACACCCGCCGGCCATACTCAAAGGCTTTCATGACCATGTCTGGGGGCTTGAAAAAAGACAAGTGTAGTTTATAATCTCTTACGGCATCGTAAGTACATGCCTCAACCAGGTCCATCTTCGGCTCTTGACCGACTGTAGTAACAAAAACTGCCTTGTCCGCTCTCTCACCTCATCATTCTTCACAAAGTCAAACCATCGCACCCCTAGTATTCTACGCAGGCATCTTCCATTGACACCCATTCTTCTTCGTAGTAGTATCAATCCGGTGGATTGGCTTGCAGCAACAAAATCTTGCATCTCGATCTCCACTCTTATCGATCCTCTGCAACTCTCGTTAGCTCTTGTTGAGGTGCCAAGATTCACAACCCTAAAGAATGATGAGGACGGTACAGGTACCGTATTAACGGAAAGACTTAACTGTTCATAACTTTAATTGACATTGTGTTAATATCACTGCAGAATGTGGATCAATGCACTTATAATGTCAATAGTTCATTGGTATTAGTTTTGATTACATAATACGTGCCTCTTCATGCTTCCTATTAAAATAATGTCTTCATCATTATCATCATCAGCCTGTATCCGTCCACCGCTGAACGTAAGCCTCCCGCATAAGTCTCCATCCTCTTCGATCCTCCGCCTTCCGCATCCAGGTCACTCTTGTTATTCTTCTTATGTCGTCAGTCCATCTTGCAGGTGGTCGACCAATGCTTCGTTTGCCAGTTCTTTGGCGCCATTCCAATACTTTTCTTTCTCATCGACCGTCGTCTCTTCGACAGATATGTCCTGCCCATTGTCACATGATTGTGCCTATTCAGTAGCATCCACTACTTGAGTTCTTCTGCGTATTTCCTTGTTTCGGATTCTATATTTTAGCGAAACTACGAGCATGGATCTCTCCATAGCACGCTGGGTGACCTTTATTTTATGGGTAAGACTTGCAGATACTAGGATTTCGTTGCTAACAAACCAAATTACGCTGCTTTTGAGCGCTTCTGCGCGTCCGTCTGCAAGTGTGCAGACGCAAGTAATGATTCTTAACCTATGTCTGCTCTTTGTAGAATTCATTTCCGAACCTTACCATT
Source organism: Glossosoma conforme (assembly GCA_022606575.1). NCBI lineage: Eukaryota > Metazoa > Arthropoda > Insecta > Trichoptera > Glossosomatidae > Glossosoma > Glossosoma conforme. The sequence continues at coordinate 1,806,974 of JAGTXR010000046.1, forward strand.
TCCTTATCCATTCCCACGTATTTCGTGGTTAGCAACGTGTTACCAAAGAAGGCAATTCGAGACCCGCTGTAGTATACTAAGTTCGCAGCCTTAGACTGAGGTCTATTTGACATCTAACTGATGCACCTAGAATCACGGGAAGGCCTTCAGCCACTCTCTAACAAGTAGCTTTTTGCGTGCTCCCAGTAACAGGGTCTCTAAAAACAGGACGAGACAGGGAGGGTTTTCACCAAGCGGGTAAGACTTGCTGTTAGATTCCACGTCCCTGCGCCATAAGTCAATACAGCGAGGATGCATTGTAGAAACGCCTTAGTTTTAAGACATTGCGGAATTTTCGCTTTGTAATGTACTTTAGTCTTCCAAATGCTGCCCATCCCAGTTGTATACAATATGTCTCATATACATTTAAAAATATAGCCATTATTTCTTTTACATCGAATGCTGCATGTATTACTTAAAGATACGCCAGCACATATAATTTCTAATTTGCTAAGATTCACCATTGAAAACAAGCGAGATAAATATTCATCCATAAAAACTGGCCGAGTGAAAGTAGAGTTGAATTACCACTGCATGAGAGCAAAACTCATTAATAAAGATGTCGATTCGTTCTACTTAAATGGCATACAAGTAACGTCAATACTTTTTAATTATTTTACATTGTTAATACTACATATTTTTGGATGGACAATAATTACGATTTTGTGCAATGATTACATTATTTAAACTTTCTATACAATATCTGTTTTCTGGGTCTGAAAAGAACTTTTTGTCGGTAAGCTCCGTATTTATTTTAATAGATGGCACTTGTTGAACTATATGAAGTTCACTGTGACAGATTAAATTATTTATCAAAATAATATGAATTAACAATGTTATGCAATTGTAACAAATGACATTTATGAAAATGCTTCCAGTTTGGACCAAACGTAAAATCTACAAAACCGCTGTAAGGCCAGCTATGCTCTACGGATCAGAGTGTTGGACCCCGCTGAAACGTGGCTTGCATAGGATTCATGTGGCAGAAATGAAGATGCTGAGGTGGGCGGCTTGACTAGAGTGGACAGAGTTCGAAATGAGAATATTCGGGGTACATTTCGCGTGGCCCCCATTCCTGAAAAGATAAGGGAAACCCGCTTAAAATGGTATGGGCATGTGACAAGGTGAGATGAGTACCACATGGTGAAGAGAGCCCTCAACATACCCACGCTGAGAAGAAGACCTGGATGACCACAGGCAACCTGGACTGTAACTGTAAGCAATGATCTGAAAACTCTGGGTTTTGACCGAGAATGCAACGCAGGACAGACAGACATGAATGTGCACAAGGAGATGAGACCTCAGATGATGGGAAATGGCGAGGCTAAAGAGAGACATTGATGAAAATAACCATTATAAGCACCCAATACGGTTTCTTAGATTTAAAATTATTTTTGTAAGAAATGTTGTATTTTTGAAAATTCATGGAAAATTATCTGTGATAGAGTTTGTGCATCTTGCCTCGTCCTTCGTCATCTCTCACTCTTTCAGGCCCCGGGGAGGACCGTCGGAATAGTAATTTCCTTCTCGGAATGTCCCAAATAAAGGAGTCTGTGACGACGCCTTTGCCTCAGCGAAGATCCCCTCCAGCTGACTGCTGGCCGTGATTTGTAATTAACCGAAAAAATATCCTTCTGTTTCCATTCGGTAGGCAGACAAAAAAAGGGCGGAGAAAAAAGACAAAGGCACACGAGGCTGGATTACACGCGATCGAGTTTTAGATTTGAGTGGCAAAATGTAGAGACTTTTAATATATTTTTAATGTATTGATATCAGCTTGATATAGCTCTTTTAGGCTGATGCCGAAAAGCCTCGATAAATTATCGTTTGTCTCTTATTTTTGTTTGCTCGTCTGATACGCACATCTAATAATGTTAGTTTTAATTATATAAAATTACACGGCGTTTGCATACGCTATTGTATTTGTTATGACAGCTGCTCTATTTCATTTTGGCGCCACTATCATCTTTAATTTGTTTTTTTGCCGTAATTATCTTGGCGGCGCTGGATGTCACAGTGCTCCGTCAGTCGTCGGTTTACCTTTCGTCCGGCCGGCAAAATCTCATGTACCGGTCGGCGAAGGAAATCAAGTCTTTAGTCAAAATAAATACGAATTGTGCTTCAAAAACAAGTTCTTTGTTTTGTTAATCTGCTCCTGCATCTTTCCTCCGTGCGGCCACGTGACGAACATGCGACTTGTCGTCTTTTTAAAGACGGGGGAAGTCAAAATGTATAGGGATCCAATATTTATTAAATTTCTAGAAATAATTATACAAATAAAAATGATTTTTTGAAATAGTTGTTCGTAACCTTTAACGATTGGAAGTTGACAACATACACACACAGGAGTGCGTTCATACAAATCTGAAAAGATTGGATCAATTCAAGAAAGAAGGTCTTAAACTATATATAAACTGACTGTGTGTTATTTTATTTGCGATTTCAAATACACAATTCCATTACGCGTACAACACTGGCTGCATGATCGCAGCTTTGTATTGTGTAATAATAATACGGCAGGTGTAGAAGCTCGAAGAATGGATAAGGTGCAGGTAATTCGTATACAGACACACACGTGCACGCACTCACACGCACTACTCGCACGGCTACGTGACCGACTGATCACGACAGCCTCCACATAAATACAATAAATTATAATAAGGGAACACTAGCGGCCATTTTATGGACCCTTAATCCTTTTCATGCTTCCTAGAGGCATAACGTAAACAAATTACAATATATCATAATTCATGAGGTGCCTTATCATAGCTTCTTACATGAATTTTGATGCGCAGGGTTATTCATCCCATTTTTAAAATACGTATGTGCTCCTATCCTTCTTCAGCGACTTACATACATACCTGTATATGTTATACCGAGTTTGTGAAATATATTTTTACGTTGTTTTAAACGTAACTATTTGTATTAAACCTCCAAAGTAATTGTTATAATCAAACTCTTTATCTTAGATTCACACAGTCAGGTACGATCAAGGTCCAAAACAACAAGTATCGAGGAATTTGCAGTGTACGAAAATCTATGTATTAGTAATATTAATGTTTATAAGGAATGCTTACGCATCGATACGGAGCATGGATCGTCGCAATAATCTGCCACTCTATGTGGATTGAAGGGATCATGGTCCAAAAACGGTATCGAGGAATGTGCGGTGTATGACATTCAATGTATTAATATTACTATTATAACTGACAAAGAATGACAAACGCGCAAATGTAAAATAATCAATGATTTTTGCATATTTTCATTAGTAATGGGTTCGTTGAGCAAATTAAGTTAAGGTGCTTTAATTTTTTCGGAATATATTTTTCAATATCATACACAATATACTTTATACACCAATAAAGATACAGATATTGAATAATTGATAAACATACAAATTTACAGCATCCACCATCTTATATGACATGTCTCTCTGAATTAATCGTAGAAAAATGTAAGTAAGCAAAATAAGGTTTATGAATACAGTAAAATAATGGGCTATATTGAAATCCTTTTTAAGTTTCGAAAGGTATGTGTTATTGGCCTCTTAATAGCATCATTCTTACACATATTTCCAGTTTGTTCCCTTCTCTGCTTCGGATCCTCCTCCATAAATATTATTAATTTAGTTTTTAGCGGCACGGCCAAACAATGGGGTGGAATACAATGCCACCACATTAGTTAACTCGAGCCTAAATAAGACTAAGCTACAGTAGGCGGATAAAAGCCATAGAGCGGTATGGGCAGACCACTTCACGTAAACAAACGGCGGCGGAACATCTTCCCAAGATTTGCTCCCATTCGAAAAAAATACCCGAATAATTCATGATTTTCATCATTTTTCAAAAACCTAAATATTTCGATGTTTATATTGATATCAGCTTGATATAGCTATTTTAAGCTGATGCCGTTAAAGCCTCGAAAAACGATATTTCGTCTTTTATTTTTGTTCGATCGCCAGAAATTCACATCTTATAATGTTAGTTTTAATTATATAATATGACGCAGGCGTTTGCATACGCATATTTTATTTGTTATGACAGTTGCTCCATTTCATGTTGGTGCAACTGTCATCTTTAATATGCTTTTTTGCCGCGACTGTCTTGGCGGCGCTAGATATCATAGTGCTCCTGTAGTTGTCAGTCAAGCCCCGTTCAATCGTGATGGAATTACCGTCATGTTACGGTAAAACGGGGGAGTCCAGTCTTTATCGGAAATAAACGCGAATTGTGCTTCAAAAACAAGTTCTTTTGCTTGGTAATCTGCTCCTGCATCCTAACCTCCACGCAGCCACGTGACGAACCCGCATCTTGTCGATCTTTTAAAGACGGAGGATGTCAACATATTACAAATATTTTAGTTTATGTTGCAGTGAAACGATAAAAATTTAAATTTTATGAAATGCCTTAGGGAAATTATCAATTTCCGGCAAATTTTAAAAATTACAAGTTTGCGGGGTGAATTTTTGATTTGGTGAAACATCCATTTTTGTCATATCCCTGCAATTAACAAGTATACAACTTTTTAGATATGCATTACCAATATTATACGAATATAACGATAAACTTACGCGTCTGGTCTTGATTAACAAAGACAATTTTTGAAAGTAAAAATAAAACCCTTTCTGTCATTCAATCAAACTGAAGTTCTTAAACTAAACGTAATATGAACTACTTCAATCTATGCGATATATTTATATTTAAAACCATTGCAAGTGTCATCGTTCAACAAGTCACAGTTACTTCATTGTTTTATTATCTCACCGATTAGCTCACAACAACCGGGGGTATTGTAGATCTCACCCGTAAAATGCCAGTCGTATAAAAAAAACTTAATTGACTCAGTTCAAAGAAGAGCGGTTCGTTTGATAAACAATGACACCCTTACGTCTAATCTACAATCAATGGAACACAGACGTCAGATTGGTTCTCTTAGTCTTTTCTACCGTTATTACCACGGTCGCTGCTCTTCGGAACTTAAAGAACTAATTCCTCCTGCACCCACTCACAGCCGACAAACTCGTTTTACACTTGCCGAACATCCATACACGGTTAATATATGTCGATAATCGTATAAGAACTGGCAGCTTCCAAAGTTCCTTCCTTAATGCCACCGGTAAGCTATGGAATGCTCTTCCAGCGTCTATGTTTCCTCCTTCCTACAATCTGGATCTCTTCAAGAAACACACAAATACAAGAAATACACTTGCAATCTCGCCAACCCACACACAAATACGAACACAACACACGTTTCCCGCATGCAGCGTCCAGCCTCCCTGGCTGAGCGTCATAGAGTGCACTGGTCTTGACCGGTTGTGCTCTCCTGCATGCGTTTACATTAAAATAAAATTCTATTAATTAAAATTGGTGGTAGACGTCCCGTGAAGACCACCCATTCATAGTAAATTCCAATAATAATAAGGATGATGCGTGAATCTCAGGCTGTAGTCTATGTCGTTGGCGGATTAACACTCCACATGCAGCGCTTAGCAATATGCACTATGGTAAGCGTCATAGATTTCCACAGATGATACTTCAGAATCACTATCACCATCTGTCGGTATTCTCTTGTATGTGTTTTCATAAAAAAAAACCTAACCTAACCTAAGTTATTTTATCTCTGGACACTACGATCACTGGACAAATCCTCAGTTAGGTTAGGTTAGCGAGACATTCAATGCACCAGTTGTCCCGTGCGCCAAATGTCCCATGCACCACACGTCCAGTGTACCCCACGTCGTTACTGATGATTCGTTGAATGAATTGTCTAGAAACGATAGGTAGTGAACCGCTATGCATGACGTTATATGAATGAAAGTTTCGTTTTAATTCCGCAGATTCGTTAATAATGTAATTTATTTATTTTATGCTCATTTAGAAATCGCTTATTATCTTAGACCGCCAAGTAGTCAGGTATGAAAATTCTCTAATACTTCTTAATTACTTAATTGCGAAGCCCCTAGTGCAATGGTTCTCGAATTCATAATTGCTTAATTGCACCGCATGAATATTCCAGCTGCTTTGCGAAGCCGTCGGTAGAATAAAAAAAATATTTAAAAAATCCTCAGAATTGTGTCGAATCGATAAATATGTCGACGAAATTGAGTTCTCAATTACCGGTGAGCATTGCACAACAGACACAAGCTGTAAAGTTCACACTTGTTAGATGCTCTCTAAAAGTTACTGTGCTACTATCTATAACTAGAATTTTTAATTAGCATTAGTTTGCTGCTTCTCATTTTGTTTTTGTTGTCGCTGGGTTGAAAAGATTGGCCGGAAGAGGAAGTCCGAGATTCCGTTTCCAGGGGGCACCGCGTGGAGGTTCTTTTCATGCTCCCCATCGCACCACCGAACATAAGACGCAAAGTCATATGCGCCGAAGAAATGCGTAAGGCAATCAACCAACCGTCCCACTGCTTGTATAATCAGATACCCCCAACACCAAGATTGAAGTCTCGAAGCAGCTTTCTGAAATCCACACAACCTCTCACATCCGGCCCTGAAAATGAGAGACTCCAACTCTGGCAACAAATCGCACCAGAGGATTTCATTACTCCAAAGGAAGGCCTCCCAACTGGCAAGAGCCTTGACTGGCCGACCTGGAAATCCCTAAACAGATTAAGAACCGGAGTTGGTAGAACAAAGGACAACCTCGAGCGGTGGGGAATGCTTCGGCAGGGAGAGACACTATTGTGCGACTGTGGAGACCTGCAGACCGCCTCACACCTACGATGCTGCTCCATGTGCCCAACAAGTTGCACATCTCAGGACCTAATGCTGGGCGACACACGAGCTATCGATGTTGCCAGATATTGGGAAAAAATAATTTGACGTCGCTGACACGAAGAAGAATTAGCATTAGTAATGTATGACATACATTACTAATGCTAGTTAAAAGGTTACGAATCATTATGATAAATGCATATTTTTACATTGACATCCCCCTCTTTTTTAAATATAGTTATTCAGTCGCGTAGTGGCAGGATGAGGAGCAGATTAACAACACAAAGACTTTTTTCTGAAGCACATTGACATATATATTTCGACAACTTTACAAACATATGGCCCAAACTAGTCACAGCATTCAGGCCGGGCCACAATACAATATGATCTCGCCGCCATCGGCACCCGACTGAGCTCGCTGTGGCGGTGTACGTAACTAATGCAAAATTCCAATATGGCGACACATACATGTACGAAAAGCGAACAGAAATAAGAGATGAAAGATTGTATATCGAGGTTCTCGGTACCAGCCAGCAAGGGCTATATCACGCTGATGTCACCATTATTGTTTCATGTATTAGTTAAACCGGAAAGGAACGTATTTTTTTCTGGCGCGTTGCTTTAAAATCACTTTATGAATGGTTTCCGTTAAGTTAGCACGTCGTGGTTGGTATCATTTTTAAGCTCTGACCCATACACGATTAATGTATGTCGATCAAAATTTGTGGTTACCAAGATGTAATCCTGAATGCCACCGGTAAGGTCTGAATTTTGTTCCAGTATAATTTTTCCTCCATCTTACAATCAAGACCATTCAAGTGTAGCCTGAAAGGAGCATCGTTCAACCCTGGATACATGTAAGACGAAAGAATCGCAGTGAACAGTGGTTGAAACCAACTTGAGTGAAGATATTGACATATTTAGTGTAATATTGCTTCAGATTCAGCGCTGGTGTGGACGGATACGAAATGTTGGACGTTTGATTTTGTGACAATAATGCCGTGTTATTTCTGTGTCAACCATTATATCCTTATGACATGGTTTTTGTTATCACTAATCCTTACTATTTGTGCTGCGTGTTCCGACACTTGTTCTGAGTGTGAGGTCATTGACACTAAATGTGTCAATACATTTACATCATCACACTTACGTTATTACTTCAATAACGAAATAAAATTGTATATTTTGTAATATCCTTGAAGGAAAATAAATAAAAATAAAAAATTGAATGATTTATTCAAGAAACAGATCAATATACACGTGTAATCTCTCCAACCCACACACAAAAACACAAGTTTCTCGCATGCAGCGTCCCGAGTGTCTTAAAGGCCTATTAATCTCGACCATTTGTGCTTTTCTGAATGTGTTTTCATAAAAAAATACTAAATTTACTGTTAGGCGTATTGACAGAATGAGGATTTTTCTCTTCGATTCGTTTCATCGAGATGCGTCTTTTGCCTAGGACACCAGCTTTCAATAAATATTTGTAAAACAATAGGAGTGCCCTGATTATCCAGCCTACCTGTAGTCGGCTATCAGAAGCCAGAGGCCCCGTGGACCCCAGAGCGCCCCACGCGCCACCTCATTTGAATTCTGGACGCTAAAAACAACAACCCCTAACAGTGACGGATTGAGCAATTTCGTGGCTCCAGATGCAACGTCGTTTTGGAGGCTCTCTATTTCGTATTCCTCTTCTTTCTTCTTTATCCTAGCCATTTCCCATCATCTGGGGTCGGCTATCCTTGTGCACGTTCGCCATGTCTGTCTGTCCTGCGTTACATTCTCGGTCAAACCCAGTGTTTTCAGATCCTTGTTTACAGTTGCAGTCCAGGTTGCCTGCGGTCTTCCAGGTCTTCTTCTCAGCGTGGGTATGTTGAGGGCTCTCTTCACCATGTGGTCCTCATCTCTCCGTGTCACATCCCCATACCATCTTAAGGTGGTTTTCTCTTATCTTTTCAGGTATGGGGGCCACCCGAAATGAACCCCGACTCAACCCAGGCTCTCTATTTCGTATTCTTCTTCTTTCTTCTTTATCCTAGCCATTTCCCATCATCTGAAGTCGGCTCTCCTTGTGCACGTTCGCCATGTCTGTCTGTCCTGCGTTGCATTCTCGGTCAAACCCAGTGTTTTCAGATCCTTGTTTACAGTTGCAGTCCAGGTTGCCTGCGGTCTTCCAGGTCTCCTTCTCAGCGTGGGTATGTTGAGGGCTCTCTTCACCATGTGGTCCTCATCTCTCCGTGTCACATCCCCATACCATCTTAGGTGGTTTTCTCTTATCTTTTCAGGTATGGGGGCCACCCGAAATGAACCCCGACTCAACCCAGGCTCTCTATTTCGTGTAATGAAAATAATGTAACAAATTTTAAGACCTTCGTAAAACTGTCACTCCTTGTTTATATTTTCATCTCCGATGATGTATATAGCAGTCCGAAGTTTTTTAGCCTTATATTACAGCTGAATCTTCTTCGTAGTATCAATCCGGTGGATTGGTTTGCAGCAACAGAATCTTGCATCTCGATCTCCATTCCTCTCGGTCCTCCGCAACCCTTTTCAGCTCAGCATAAGCGCTACAATTCATCTCCTCGAATACTTGCTGTAAGTACTCCCGTCTAGGGCGCCCTCTACAGTTTCTACCCTCAACCATCCCCTCCACAATATCGTGAAGAAGACCATCGTGGCGCATGATGTGACCAATCCATCGGGCTCGCCTCTCTGAGATGGTTCTTATTAGGTGCCTATCTTCCTTGATTACCCTGAGAACCTCATTGTTCGTGACGTGGTCTCTCCAGGAAATTCCTAGAATTCTTCTGTACGACCACATCTCAAAGGCCTCTAGTCTTTTTTTATCACTTTCAGATAAGCACCATGTCTCACAGCCGTACATTAAGATGCTCCAAACAAGTGTTTTGGCAAGTTGCTTGCGGAGCCCTAAAGTAATATTCTTTGACTCAAGAATTTTGGCTTTTTTATTGAAAGCTAGCCTTGCTTGATGTATTCGACTGTTGACTTCTCTTTTTGTTCTTACAGCTGAATATATAAATAAAAATATAATATATGAATATTTTAATTTTTATTAGAATATTAATTTATTATTTCAATATTCTAATCTACTTTTATAGATCATTGACTATATTACAATATTATTATTACTTAAATATACATATACTATACATAAAATTCTTTTTTTCAACGCGCCAATCCAAGCACAAAAATAACGGCAGAAGCGGGATGCGAACCGCGGACCTTGGAAACCAATATGCTCAGGTATTCATACCGCTCGGCAAACTGCGCCATTGCTATGCCGCGGTTCGCATCCCGCTTCTGCCGTTATTTTAGTGCTTGGATTGGCGCGTTGAAAAAAAGAATTTTATGTATAGTATATGTATATTTAAGTAATAAAAATATAATATATTGGATTCGAGTCGGAATTTAGTATTGATTACTACTGCCGTAATTGATTAGTATAAAATACTAAAACTACAAAAAAGGTTTTTGTTTTCCATAATAGCTCCATATTTGAAACATATACGAGTAGACACCGCAAATTAGTTTTCACAGTTCTGTAAGCTCAGATTGTCTCCCTTGTCCCAGAACACCTGTATCCCGGAGGTCCACATGGAAACATGGTTTCCGGGAGTCTCCAGAAGAAGAACCCACGAACTTGCATACAGTGCGGCTATAGTACCAGATAAATAATTTGATGTTCAATAATAGGTTGTTTTTTAGGGAGTGATGAGCCTAACGCTTCCGATTAATAACTTACTAGAAAGCAGCTTAGTAATATACTACAATCTATATTTGAAATGAATAATCTTTTCTTAAATCTCATAAATATATAACAGTTAATTTTTCTAATCACTTATTCAAAAATTATCGCTGGAAGAATTTTGTAGCATTTGTTGCAATTCAGCAATTAAAAACAAATGAGAAACAAAATGCGCCGAAAGATAAAGAAATGCTTTACGTAAGTAGTATGAAAAATTGCCAGAGGTGTGAAGTGCTATAAATTTAAGACGTATACATATGTGCTAAAGAGTAATAGCCGCTTTATTTTTTAAAAGTATCAACATTTTAAAAAATGAGGCCCCCTAAGATACCGAGGCCCAAAACGCACGCCTTTTGCGCTTATGTAATAATCCGCCTCTGTCATTTCGCTGTCTTCAAAAACTCTCTCCGCGGGTCCATTCTTCTCCAGAAGTCCGTCTGGCAGTCGCGAGGTCCAGGATTATGTCAATTTTTTCGTTTTATTGTTCCAAGGGTTTTCGCCGCTCGATTAACATAACTTAGAAGTAAAATAATGACCTTAGTTTTCGTTTAAAGCTTACCCGTAAGTGGAAAAAAAATACAACACTACAGCGTGGAGCAAAATCGACTTGTTTGCATCTAACTAGATTATAGATGAAGTAAAACAGATGTATATTTATGAGTTCATTTGTATTAATAATTGCTTGAAATATTTTTTAATAATATGCATTATTTTGCACGTTTACAAGCGCTTTTACTGGCGTATTTCTGCAATAGAATAATTGTAATATTCATCAGTGTATGTAGATATTTCATTAATTTAATAACAAAAATAAACACTAATTTTCAATTTTTCAATTTTGTTTATTTTTTCCTTTCAGAAACATTACAAATTATGTTAACTCAATTCATTTCCGAAGTACAATAAAAAATAAAAATACAATATGTACAAAAATGGGTACTTATGATTAAGTACTATGAACAAAGCAATAAAGACAAGCAACAGAAGGTCCCTATGCTTATCAGATAGACGAAGCCAACCAATTATCCCTCCAAAGAAACTCTTGGAGCTTTTGTCTGAATTGGGCCTCTCTTACGTGAAATATATCAACATCCGAGGCGATTTGGTTAAACAGTCTGATCCCTCTCCCAAGAGGCATAGTCTCTGGCAGGTTAGTGTTACTCTTAGGGGGAGCGAACAATCTATGCTTCCTTATTCTCAGATATCTATCGGGGACACACAAACCGATATTCATCAAAATTTCAGGATTCCCGAACACGCCACGCATTCCCGAACACGCCACGCAACAGTCGGAAGAAATGCATACCTAAGCATATATCCCTTCTTGTCCTCAACTCAATGTACCCCAACATACCCTGTATGAAGTTAGTTGGATACAGCCACGGATAGTATCCATATACCCTCATGTAGAGAGATCTCAGAAATTTCTTCTGTACCCTCTCCAGCATGAGGCTATATTTCAACTCATGGGGTGCCCAAATGATAGATCCGCTCTCGAGTATGCTACGGACCAATGAGTTAAACAACACCACCATTACGTGTGTGCTCGAGAAAACCCTGCCATTTCGTAACACAAAACCCAGCATCTTAAGTGCCTTACCACACACAGCTTCAATGTGCGCATGGAACGTCAGTCTGCTCTCAAACTCTATACCAAGGTCTCTGATGTCGTATTAGAAGAAGACCCCCAGCAATGGCGATTGAAATATTGATACAAGAGAATTCGCCACACACGGCTTAACCCAAAAGTCACAATACCAAAATTACGAAATGATCGGTACGAGAGATAAAAAATTAACAAACTTAATGCGTTTTCAATTACTGGGCTGGAACGAAGATACCTCAATGCAATGTCTTAATTTCTCGACTCGTCATCGCTATGGAAAAATAACTAAACATGGTATACAGGCTAAACCTGTACTAGGTCCGTGGTTCGAATCTCAGCGTCCGCCGTTTATTTTTCTCTAATTAATTGATGAGAGAAATGTCATTAAATATGGTATATGCTAAGAATCTTTTTTTTAGGTTCTTTCTTAAATCGGTGATTATGATTTATCGTAAAGATGTGCAATAAGGCAATGCGAATATCGCATATGATTGCCAAGTATCGATTACTAGATACCTCAACCATTGCCACAAGGCCTCTAATTGTGCATAAAAAATGTTTCTAATTGCATTGTTTGCATGTCCATTCGAGGAATCTAAATTCCCGGAATCGCGCAGATCTCCATCGGCTCATGACGGAGCTGAAGGCTATTCCTATGCAATTATTGGATTCCTCTCGGTATTTACGGGGCAACCTTGGTCTTTTTTGCTGGTAATTTGCATGGGCAAGAGGAGTGGTACCTGGGCGGACAGGTTAAGTACAGAAACGGAATGCCGCGCTCCGAGAGGAGGAAAAGCATCGAGGCTATTATAAACAAAACTATGCCTTGTAAAAAAATAATTTTACATGCTTCGGATTGCAACGTCTTTGAAAATTCGACGGAATTTCATCCATGTGAATCTATGTTTTCATCAATGAATTCCTTTATACATTATTGATTTCCAAAACACGTATACCCATCACACAATTCATATCCACCTTTGCACTCACTCTTTACTTTATATAGAGCCAATACTCACTGACTTGAAAATGGCCACTCGACGTCGCCGAAACATGTCTACAAATATATTGTGGGATAAATTCTCTAATTCTTATTTATATCTGATATTATGGAATTCCACCAAGAATTATCGATCGAAAAAATCGAAATAATTTTGTGAAATTCTTTGTTCAATACAATATATAAAAGACCTTGTCAATCTGCGGCCCGATTAGCAAATTTTACGTAATCCGCAAGCTTTTAAATGATTTATTATTTTCGCTTTTTTTTTTAATTATTATCAATATTTAAAGCCTTATATTTCTTTGTTCAGTGAAAACCGCCTAAGATGGCATGGGCATGTGACACGTAGAGACACGCTGAGGAAAAGACCTGGAAGACCACAGGCAACCTAGACTGCAACTGTAGACAAGGATCTGAAAACTCTGGGCTTGACCGAGAATACAGCGCAGGACAGACAGACATGTCGAATGCTCACAAGGAGAGCCGACCCCAGATGATGGGAAATGGTGAGGCTAAAAGAGATCTCTTTGTTCTATGACTAATTCAAGGTTTTCGCAGTTAGTCGAATAAATGGGCAGAAAATAAAATTAATCGGCAGTACACTAAATAAAATTCCAGTATCCACTCTGTCAGTATGAATGTGGTCAGTTATAAAATTAAAATGGCAGTGTTTTATCAAATATCGGTAAAAATTAAAAAAGTAATAATAAACTCATAAAACTGACACCAAACCTAACCTCTTATTAATAACAATTCATAAATATTTCCTACCAATTTATTATTTTTCTACAGCGGATTGAAATTTTTCTATTGCCAAATAACATTTTTTTATTTACCTTTTTAGGTATTTATTATTGAACGTTTGCAAAATAATTACTACCCTTTAACTGAATTAAATATTGCCAGAAAAATAAGTTGCCATATTTAAATACTCAATAATGAATTTTTCATTTCCTTTTTTAACATTATTGTTTTAATATTTTCCATAATCCATTTCTGTGCCTAGAATCTATTTGATAAGCCACTGAAGTCCATTTTTGGTCGATTAAAATATAATCTGAAAATATATCAGAACACAAATATAGTTATGTAACTGAAAAAATCGTTTGCGTCATATTATTACACTCCCTTATATTTCGCTCCTCTGTTTTCTCTGCTGGCGAGTATGCCGCGCCAGTATGGGCGAGGTTTGCCCATACCAAGAAAGTGGATATTGCTCTGAAAGAAACGTGCCGGGTGGTTACGGGGTGCCTACAACTTACCCCAATATCAAAGCTATATCAACTCTTGAGCATCGCCCCACCAAACATACGGCGAGAAGTCACTACTAAGAAGGAGCTCTCCAAAGGAACCCACAACACACTCCACCCTATGTTTGGGTATCAAAAGATAACCACACGGCTCAAATCAAGAAGAAATTTCCTACAGTCGACAACGGAACTGGCGATACCTGAGGCCACCCTGCGGCTGAACATGTGGAGAAGCGCAACTGAGGGGAATACTTGGATTGCCCCGAAAGAGGACCTAGCCCCTGGACATGACCAAGGTTGGAATATATGGAGGTCCCTTAACAGACTTCGGACCGGAGTATGCAAGACGAGGACACAAATGAGGGCCTCGCAGTTTTACAGCGGACCGACTGAATGTGACTGCGGCGTGGAGCAGACCCTGTCACACATTCTGGAGTGTGCGCTGTGCCCGAATAGCTGCACCCAGGAAGATCTGATGATGGCCAGAAGTAACGCCATCGACGTCGCCCACTTCTGGGCAGACAGGATCTGATCCTGTTGTTTCCGACACGATTATATATGGGAATACTTGGATTGAACCGAAAGCGGACCTAGCCCCTGGACACCTTCTGGAGTGTGAGTTGTGTCCGAGTAGCTGCGCCCAGTAAGACCTGATGATGGCCGGGAGTAACGTCATCGACGTCGCCCACTTTTGGGCAGACAGGATCTGACCCTGTTGTTTCCGACACGATTATATATAAACTCCATTATATAATTACTCGGAAACTGTTTCTGCGACACTGTTAGCCTGCTGTCACACCATCGGTTATGTAGTATACATTTTCTTCGTTTTCTACAAGACCTTAATGCAAGTATTTTTTTTCAACTTTAAATTGCTTAAAAATGAAAGATGTTCGTTAAAAAAAAGGTGTGTAACTTCAAGCTGTTAAAAGGAAGCATTGAGTGCATCCAGATTTTCTTCTCTACTTTATTTTGTATGATGCAATATCTCGTTTATGGCCAGTGAACCATTAATTTATTATTTTCTCGCGTTCTTGCTCCAACTAAACTAACGTAAACCGTAAAACGTTGTGGTCTAACTTCCTGCGGAAAAACGAGATTTTTTAATATTCCACTGAGAAGTATTCTTCATAGAAAGAAACTGATTTTCAAACCATTTTGAACGTCCAATAATTTAATGATGAATTTTGCTTTAACACAATTCTTATATTTAACATTTTACTCTAAAAAGTGTCATATATTTGTTTGATAAAGAAAATTTCCACGTTACGCTATTAAAGATGGATAAGAACATTATAATTTTAAATTAATTTTGATTAAAAAATTCACATTCATTTTACACGATTACATGTTTCGGCCTCCTCTGTTTAGGAGACTGCAGTTTCGACTCACTCGTAACCTTCCTCAATCCATCACTTTCAAGAGAAAACTGAGCTGCATGGTACTTCATAAGTGGTTGAATCAATTTTATGTTGTAGAGGGAGTAGGGGGTGTGTATATCAGGAAATGATAAGAGAGGGAGACAGATAGGGTTGCAAGGATGAAGAAGAAAATGATCTAGGTATTATTATTTGTATATAATGATTATGTAAAAAAAATAATTAAAAGGAAGACCGAGTTAGTCGAAAATGCAGTTTTCTAAACTGCCATATCTTACGTGATCCATGTAAAAACCAGGTAAATAAATAAATATTTATTATGACACTATCATGTTTAATGTGATCGATTAATTTCTTATGCTGTTGTATCATCGCGGTCTTGCTCCTTCAACTAGCCTAGCCGTAGCTGCATCAAACAACAATGTTGCGGTCGAACTTCCTGCCAACAAATGAGGATCGTTATCGAGTTTTTTCGAGCGTCTTGTGAAGCACTTTATCTCCATCCTCACTGTCTATTAACTTCGTCGTCTTACATTGTCAAATCGACCATTAAACACTGCGTCACTCTTGGTAACATCTCGCTAAGTATCATGGCATCTTTACACGCTTGATTAGATGAGACCAGCAGTGTTATTACAGACGAGACGTGTGTGCTGAATGGTATGATACTTGGCTGCCATGCAAGTGCGTGGGATCAATTCATATAAAACTTAATAATATTAGCATGCCTTTTACTAAGGAAGAACGACTTCACTTCACCGGTTTTGTTATTAGGACACGTGGTGGACAGATGAGGAGCAGATCAGCAACACAAAGACATTTTCAGAAGTACATATATTTAATTAAAAAGGTAGACAAACTTTTGGTCTGCTCGAGGAATGATGTGTGGTTAACACCTCAAGCAGACACAGACTGACTGCTAGCGACCGAGCGCTATTAACCGGTGACACCTAGCACCGTAATTCAACATAAAGATATCAACATACTTAATTAAGTTAAACTAATTTTAAACCTGTAAAAAAATTCAACATTTTTTTTATCGAAAATCAATAAACGTCCTCAATGAGACAAATCACAATTGTTGGTGAGAACAAGGTATCCTTTTAACAGCAAACTGATTCCATTAATGGGTAAATTGGTGTCATTTATGGATGATGCATACATTTTTGGTGTAAGTCTAATTGGGATGGATGATCAAAAAACATCCCAGACAGCGCTTAACCAATTCCAAAATGACAAGACAAATATAAAAATACAACTGTATAACAATCCTAAAATCAGTGCCGGTGTTAGGGGGTGGCGAAGTGGGACAATGCCCCGGGTCGTCCACTGACCTAGGGACACTGAGGGTGACCTATCTTGCTTAGATTTATTTTTAAATATAAACGATTTAAAAATGCTTTACATTTTTATTTTAGGCAGTGCCGGTTTTAGCCCTTGTGGCGCCCTGAGCAAAAAATTTTTGACGCACTAATCACTTATCATTACTAGCCCACTGAGTTCTTTGATGCAGAAATCACTGCTATTTTTTAATAATACGTGAATTCCACGTAATTCTCAAATGGCGCTGGCGATCAACAGATCAACGTTCTTTAGCATTTTCTTGGTTCTTGAACAGTCAAATCAGCGAGTCGTCGTCTGTTGTGCTTACAATTTTAAGGTATATTAATATTTCTTCATCCGTGATGATTTTTTGGTCGGCCTTTTTTACGGCACCCCCGACATCATCATCTCCTCGGTGGCGGCAAATTGCCCGCCGACCGCAGCCTCAATCATCGTGGCCGGAAACTACACAAAGATGGCCGCGGCTGAGACAATAAACAACAAAACAATAAACTACAAAAAACAATAACCAACAAAAACAATGAGCAGCAAAAACAATGAGCGGCGGACACCGCAAAGCTCACCTCTGCCAAGGTCTCGCTTAGTTGTAAAATTACACCACGATCCGCGTGACAGTTTAGAACATTCCTCCCTAAGAAATTTTGTAAGGACACTCATTTTTAATCATTTTATAAACATCAATTTAACCCTTTCGTTACGGCTCGGTGGAATACAAATTATACTGTCAATACGGCGTGAATTTTTCAAACCATTTTTTTTGCTTAAAACTAGTATTTGAAGCATAAATGTACTTATCTGACCTATTTTCGTATGTCACATTAGTTCTTGTATCCTTTAGCTATCAGATGGAGCATAAAAATCAATTCTAAGAAAGTATCAAAACGATATATCACGTCAACCGATGTCGACGGTAGGGGAATCTTACACGGCATATATCGGCTACCGATGCGAAAGGGTTAAGGATTAAGTGGTATTGTAATATTAATCGCGTAACTCAGGTTTATACAGTCAATCCTACTATAATGGTGTCATGACCTATGGTCCCCAAACAATTCGTTCAAAGACTCATCGGTAAAGACGTGGGGCGCACTGACACGCCATATATGAAAATAGACCATATAAGTACATTTATGCTTCAAATACTAGTTTTATAATTGACAGTTTTATTTGTATTCCACCGAGCCGTAATGAAAGGGTTAAAGCCAAGCGACATAACCGGTATATCATCCGTCATATATCGGTTAAGTCGTTGTTGCTCTTGGGGTCCAGATATTTTTCCGATAGCAATAATATCATCCTACGAACTAAATGAATCATGCGGTCGAAAGTTTGCTTTTTTATCTTATGAATATACATTGTAGAGTACGGCGAACCGATTATTTAATACTCCCAATAACAAACTGAAAAATAATACACTTTATAGCCGCTGTAATCATTATCGAAGAGGCCAATAGACATTGACGATTGAATAACAATTTCTTTGGCAATTGGCGTCACCATAACAGTCTGAGTAAATCAAATCTATAGTTTTTTATGTCATTAATAAAATTACTTTGGTAAATAGCAATATAAGTCAAATATCTTCGATGTATTGAAAGGATGGACCAAATATATGAGGAAAATTGCTGCTCTCAAACATTCATTCCTTCTTCTTCGCGGTGCAATTCACAACCCTGGGATTCTAGAATGTTTTAACTTCTACGTTCCAGATAAGTACACCCGTGCTCGTAGCTATCCATTGTTTTTGATCCCAGTTGATACTTGTGGAGCTTCGAGCACTCAATTTAGTAAAACGGCAACGGCGCTTCTAAATGGCCTACCAGCACACCTCGATCCTTTTATGACTTCCTTTTCCTCGTTTGTCGATGGTATTGTTCTCCTAGATCTCTGTGATCTTTGGACACGTGTCATCTTCTTTTTCTTTTGATTTTTTTTCCTCTTTTGTATGTATTGTATGTTTATGTATTCTCTATGTTTCTTATTCTTTATTATTGTATGTACCTTTGGAGCTGCGGTTCTGTTAAATAAATCTAAAAATATAAAAATTATTCGTAAGTACAATGCAGGGAAAGGTTTGCCTTTTTTGCCTCTTCAATATATGTTGAATTTATGAATAATATGTTTCATGTTATAAGATTCATTATTACTATTTGTCCCTTTCATTCTTCTTAAATCTGTTGACGTCCTACATTTAAAAAAAAGCGATAACGGGTCACGGGTTCGTCATTGAGACGCGTGGAGGAAGGATGCACGAGCAGGTCGCAAAGCAAAGAACTTGTTTAGAAGCCCAATTCACGTTTATTTCCAGTGAAGACTTCGGTTTTCCCCACCCGACCGTAACATGTTTAATCGTGGGCAGCGGTCGGGCGGAGACCGAGAAAAAAATTATCTTCAATTACAAAATATTTTATCATCCCTCGTGTTTTGTCAATTGGTCGATGAAATTCAGTCTTGTAGAATCACTGACCTTTGTAAATTGACATTTAAATCTTCCACTATTTTTTTTTTTTTAATGTAAAAATACCTGCGAAAAGGGTGAAACTTTAAGCTGTCTTCTCAGTTTCTGAACGCGTGACTCCTCGAACCATAAATAACGTCGCTGATGGAGGGCGAGAGATGGCGAGCGCCGTGGTAATTAGTCATCTCTGATGAGCGGAGGAAGAGCCGAGACGATAAGATGGACCAGGGTCAGCTTATCTTGCAGCACCATCGTCAAGACTTGCCGACAGGAACGAAGGTGTGCAGAGTTCCGTAAACTGTCTGCAAACGTGTGAATGTTAAATTGTTAATTTTTAATTACTTTGAACTGGAAACACCGGTATAGATCAATGGTCAAAGCGTTGTGGGTTCGATCACCGACAGAGATTTAAAAAAAAAGATTTTTAATCTATTTCTGAGCTCTAAGATACCCCTTCGGTTGGTGTGAATTTGATCCATCACCCGTAAAATGCCAGTCATAGCCTATTCAAAATTGGTTGTTGAATAAAATTGAGTCCCGTGAAGACCACCCATTCATAGTGAATTCCTGTAATAATAAGGATGATGCGTGATACATATAGGGCTGCAGTCTATGACGTTGGCGGATCAACACTCCACATACAGCGCTTAGCCATATACATCAAAGTAAGCGTCAAAGAATTCCACATATTCTTCAGAATCACTATTACCATCTGTCGGTATTCTCATGTAATAGGTGTACCGGAAAAAGAATGTCGTTTTATTAGTGGCTTTGAGTGGTCAGTTGTGCTTCGGCAGTCAAATTTTTACTACGTGTTCTGTGTTGTTTCTCTGACTACGTATACCTGCAGTGTACTAGGACCTTTAAACAAAAAAAATACAACTATATATACAATGGAGAGCTTTGTACCGAATGAGGAATCTATTCGAAATATTATGCCTTACCATCATGAAGATAGATAGATAGAAGATAAGTGCAACACGTGCTACAAATTTGTGATTTACTAGGAGATATTTTGAATGTTCGTAAATGCCATTGGCGGCTTAAAAAATTTAAATTCGGCAATTTTTTATGTTAAATTGATGTTTATAATATATATAATTGATAATAATATATTTGGTGCATTATAAATTAAATAATATAATTTTATAATACATAAATTTATAAATATATATAATTATATATGTAAATGTATGTATATATATTACCAATTATATTTGTATTTATAAATGCACCAATTTTTTTATTAAAAAAACGACATTTTTTTCCGGTACACCTAATATGTGCTTACATAAAAAAAAACAATAGCAATAACAAAAATAAGCAATAGGTTTATATTTTTATCTGCGTTCAATGTTTCTTATAATCGAGGTACACCCATATATATTTTTTTAATATTGATGGTTGACGATCACTTTGATGGGTGATGACGATAGTATGTAAGTTAGTGTCACCAGACTGTCGGCTGATAAGAGACGACACTTGCTGCCCACGCGGGACCTTCAGAGGACGAGGAAAGCGTTAAAGAAATGACATGCAAGTGTTAAATTTAATAAATTAAAGAAGAGGTCTATAACAGATATTAAGCAGCATAAATTACTGGAATGTTGAATACACGTGAATCGTCGTGGTTTCAGCCTTATGAAAAAGTAAAACCAGCTATATATATTTATAATTTCGGAAACCACAGGATCAGATCCGGTCTGCCCAGAAGTGGGCGACGTCAATGGCGTTACTCCCGGCCATCATCAGGTCTTCCTGGGTGCATCTACTCGGACACAGCGCACACTCCAGAAGGTGTGACAGAGTCTGCTCCACGCCGCTGTCACATTCAGTCGGTCCGCTGTTAAACTAGCAGACTTTTGTTTGTGTCCTCGTCTTGCATACTCCGGTCTGAAGTCTGTTAAGGGACCTCCATGGATTCCACTCCTGGTTGTGTCCAGGGGATAGGTCCTCTTTCGGGGCAATCCAAGTATCCCCTCAGTTGCGCTTCTCCATATGTTCAGCCGCAGGGTGGCCTCAGGTATCACCAGTTCCGTTGTCGACTGTAGGAAACTTCTTGATTTGAGCCGTGTGGTGATCTTTTGATACCCTATCTTATACTTTTTTAAGATCTATCAATTTAAATATCATCATCATCATCATCAGATTGTGTCCGTCCACTGTTGAACGTAGGCCTCCCGCATGAGTCTCCATCCTCTTCGATCCTCCGCCTTCCGCATCCAGGTCACTCCCGCTATGCCTTCCGCATTCAGGTCACTTCCGCAATGCCTTAAAACTAAGGCGTTTAACCAATGCATCCTCCCTGTATTAACTTATGGCGCAGAGACGTGGACTCTGACAGCAAGTCTTACCCATAAAATAAAAGTCACCCAGCGTGCAATGGAGAGATCCATGCTCGGAGTGTCGCTAAAAGATAGAATCCGAAATGAGGAAATACGCAGAAGAACCCAAGTAGTGGATGCTACCCAACGAATAGGCACACTCAAGTGGCAATGGGCAGGACATATCTGTCGAAGAGACGACGGTCGATGGGGAAGAAGAGTACTGGTATGGCGCCCAAGAACTGACAAATTTAAATATATCGATGAATAAATCACAAAAAATATACATCGGAAACTACAGTTGCCGTTTCTTTAAGACTCTGAGCATTAGCACATAAGAGTCTTGGAGGTCGTTGAAAATCGTACATGTTTCCAGGTGTACCTTTGGGAACAGATGTCTTAGACAGCACTGAGTGGCGGTAATTTAAAGAAGAATAAATTACCCATAGAAACGCTTCAAAAATGTCTCGCAAGCTTCACGCTCCAAATATTTAAAAAAAGGCAAATAAATAAAACCGTTGATTAATAATTCATGTGGAGTGAAATAGAGCAACATCGGGCTGCGGTGTTAGTTTTGACAGCCATGTTGGAGGACAAAGGCGTGAAGTATTCAACAAAACAATTGTCTGTCGCGCCCTGGGGGACCGGCCGAGGGTCCGCACTAGGATGACCAGCTCTTCAGAAGAAATGGACACTAGATGTATAACACTAGAACACATCAAATGGACGGGTACAAGGAAAATATATTTTTAAGCATATCTGTTACATAACACTCACATTTCTTACTTTACATACCTTGTTATAAGATTCCAGAGAATATGCCTCTTGGGAGAGTGATCAGACTGTTCAATTATATCGTCTCGAATATTGATATATTCCACTTGAGAGAAGCCAAGTTTCGACATGAGCTCCACGAATTTATTTATCAAAGTAATTTCGCTGAGTCTTCTGTTTAGCGAGCTTCGGGACTTTTTAATAATTGTTGTTAATAATCATAAATATGTACCTATATTTATAAATTGTGATTTTTACGTTATCTTATTTCAGGGTCGTGTTAAATAAATTTTGTAATGTTTCTGAAAGAAATAAAACTGAAAAAAATAATTAAAAAATATATTTCTACACCTAAAAGTCCTCCTGAGAACATATTAGGTTCCCAACACCTATAGTTCTATGGAAGTGTAGTGGCATATATAAGTGTTTGATAATTAGCATTTTAATGTAGATCGGATAATTTACCCGTCGATTCTGAGGTCTAATCCATTTGGTACTAAGGAGTGTTAAACAGCAGACTGTAATATATTTTATAAAATTAATCATAAAAACACACAAGATTGGGTGTTTTTATGAATCAATTTTTATATTAATAAAATAAAATAAAAAATAATTGTGTGGGATACCTTGCAAATTATATCAAAGTTATTACCATACGCAGCGTCCCAGCTTAACGTCATAGAGTCCCCAGAGAACCAAGACCTTCTGCAAGCAGTTCTGTGTGTGTTATCACATTTACTATGGATATCTTGTCATTAAACTTTTGGTTACGGCTCAGTGGAATAAAAATTATACTGTCAATACGGCGTGAATTTTTCAAACCATTTTTTTTGCTTAAAACTAGTATTTGAAGCATAAATGTACTTATCTGATCTATTTTCATATATCACATTGATTTTTTTATCCTTTAGCTATCAGATGATGCATAAAAAACTATTATATTTAACAAACGTTCATTATATAACTCCATACATGTGGTGGGATTGACACATGTGGTTTACAGAAAAATCGCTCCTGTGACGAAACCTAACGATATTTATTTACATGCTTTACAGATTCCCGTAAAGAATACATGTAGGTTGATAAATAGAATGACTGCAGTTCCAAGTTCCTACCCTAGATGTCACAATGAATACTGAAAGTAGCAAAACGATATATCACGGCTCCCGATGTCAACGGTAGGGGAATCTTAGACGGCATATATCGGCTATCGATGCGAAAGTGTTAATGAATGGTTGCACACCACAAAATTACCTATACACGTCTCTATTGTACTTTATTACCATACGCAGTGTCCCAGTTCAACGTCGTAGAGTCCCTAGAGAACCAAGGCTTTCTGCAGGCACTTCTGTGTGTGTTATCACCTTTGTTAAAGAGATCTTGTTATTATCGCGTTGCTTCCGAAGGTTGAACCATTTGTTACTGAAGGGCGGCACAATTCAACCAACGACGAGCAATGTTCTCAGGCCATCTAAGTGCCAACGATATATTTTTTTTAATTTTTAATAATATCGGTCTTGCAGTAAATAAAATAGGGTCACTGTATCTATGGGTCTGTGGGCTGACTTGGGGACCTGAACGGACCCTGGCGAGTATCTTAGACCCTAATGTGCCTAAGCAGGGATCCACAACTTGAGGGTCACACGATTTTATTAATACAGTATATGAACTGCATAAAATGGCTTATACAAATAAAAAAGTTCAACTGACAACATCTTCATATAAACAAAATTATAGACTGATGCCGTAAAGCCTCGAAAAAACGATCTTTTGTCTCTTGTTTTTGTTCGCTCGCCTGACATGCGCATCTAATAATGTTAGTTTTAATTATAGAACATTACGCAGGCGTTCGCATGCGCCATTTTATATGTTATGACAGTTGCTCCATTTCATGTTGGTGCAACTGTCATCTTTAATTTGCTTTTTTGCCGCGATCATTAGCAGCGCGGCATGTCACAGTGTCCGGCAGTTGTCAATTGGCCGGCGAAATGCCATACCGGTCGGGCGTAGAAATCAAGTCTTTATTTAAAATAAACGCGAATTGTGCTTTGAAAACAAGTTCTTTGTGTTATTTATCTGCTCCTGCATCCTGTCACCCAGTTATTCGATACTCAACTTATAGAGGAGTATTTCAAAACATAAAAATATATCATCATGTCTTCTCCCCTAAATGGAGTATATGGCTGACACGAACTGCCGCCACGAAGCTCCGCCATAATCTTCGCATCATCCATCCCATATTTGCTATGGCTTCTGCAGATCCGCCGAGTACATTCTATGTATAGTTCCCGCTGGCCTTTCAAAACGGTGCGAACTCGGGTACTCGAACAAAAGGTAGCTGTACCTTATGCAGCCGTATAATGGGGTTTGAAAGCAGATGCCTGCATATACGAAGAAAAATCTATACATGGAATGTACTCGGCGCAATTACGGGTGGCACGTGGCGGCAGTTCGTGAATGCCATATGCTACAGCTATAGGAGTGGACATGGTAATGTTAATATTTTTAACACATTTATAGTAAAAATCCAACCCTGCCGGCGGGTATAGCTCAATGGTCAAAGCGTTTGCTTTGTTAACCAAACATCCTGGGTTCGATCCCCGACGGAGATTTAAAAAAACGATTTTTAATCGATTTATGAGCTCTAAAATACCCCCGGTTGCTGTGAATTTGATCCCTCACCCGTAAAATGCCAATCATAGCCTATTAATTAAAATTTATGGTAGACGAAATTCGTCCCGTGAAGACCACCTATTCACAGTAAATTTCTGTAATAATAAGGATGATGCTTGAATCTTGGGCTGTAGTCTACGACGTTGGTGGGTCAACACTCGACATGCAGCACTTAGCCATTTGCACCATGGTAAGCGTCATTGAATTCCGCAGATGAGACTTGATAATTACTATCACCATCTGTCAGTATTCTCCTGTATGTGTTTACATAAAAAAACTGTGTTAATAATAGTGCAAAATAATGTTAAATATATTATTTTCAATGTTTTGAGCATTCACTTTGAGATCCATAATAAATTATAAAATATTTATTTGTTGTTTTCATGGAACGTAACAAAAGTTCTCTATTAGACTGATCCTTCTCTAGTTAAGAGATAGCTGCGTTGTACTTATAAGTGGTGTAACACACAACATTTATAATTAAATATATTATAAAAAACCTCGTGTTCATCCAATTTTTGTCCTAGGGCCTTATTCATATGCAGTAAATCAACATTTATATTTTACATATAAAAGTCGCGATCATTTTTGGGGCGTTCAAGCTTCATGTTTACGACCACTGGCCTGCAGTGCTCTTCTCCAGGTACAGAGTGACTTGATGACTTTTGGGCTAAAGTCTTGTCAGTCATCAGAAACCTTTGTAACTCGAAACGCGAGCCGGAAACACAAAATCTGCGTGCGGCTCTCAGTATATTACGTTCACTTATCGCGCCACGTCCGCATACGTGAACACGCAAACTTAAAAATTGCACTCCGTATCGCGTTGGTCTGCGTTTGACAAATCTTCTTTTTCGTGTCAAAAATACAAACTCTAGTATTTCACTCATTTTGTTACGAGGGTTATACGTAAAAAAAGATTCCCATGGCGCTACAGTCCTGAAAAGCGATGTTATGGTGGATAACGCGATTCTATACTCAGCAAAACCTCTATTGACAAGATTCTGACGGAGCATCTAGCTAGGGTATGCTAAGGCTAGCGCGAGGTGGGTGCCAAGAATGTTGACCGAAGACATCGCACATTCGGTTTACCCAAACGATTCTTTATCATTGATTTGATGAATATCGATTTATTATTTGTGTTTTTAATTTATTTAATTGAATTAATTTTATAAATGGTTTATTTTCTCTGTTGGCAACCATCGCTGACAGGTCCTGTGGATGTTACAGGGAAGAGGAGGAAACACCCGGGGCTTTAAGGTTGTAGAGCAAAACAAGGATTGGAATAAAAAGTATTTGCTCTCCTGCGTGGCAATGAAATTTAAACCTTATCATACATATATTTTAATAAAATTAAATGTTAATACGTGAAATTGAAGCACCTCTAAGGCAATTGCATTCCTTGTTTTTGAAGGAATGGGAGTAAGGTATTTTTTTTATTTTTATTATCTTCTTCTTGAATAAATTCGAAAATTTCATGTTACTTTACTCGCATTGAATAGATAGAGTAAAAATAAATATATTTTTTATTTCGAATTACTTTTTGAAATTAATGCACATTGCACATGCTTTATTAAACTTATGTTAACAGTGATTTTGTATTATTTTATAATATTGTATTTTTTTAAAGTATTTAAAAATATTTATATATCCGATTTGATTAACCCATTTATGTGTTAAACAAATTGATTGATGTCGATAAATACTATATGATATGTCGGAATGGCTTGGTGTAGTGGGAGTGTTGTGATCTGTGGATTGCTGAGAATGAATTTTTATGCGTGTTAGGAAGTGATCAATGGAAATACACGGACATTCCGAACATAGAACAAGAACGCGCAATAATCTCACTGGGAATTTAATGTAAGTAAGTATGTTAGCTTAATATTAAAACAGTTTTAAAAGTTAACAGAATATTTACATAAGATTTGAGTTGAATTGATTAACGAGATTTTTTTTATTATTAGAAAATTCAAGTAATGATTTATAAAATAATGAAAGGTTACTTGTAGATAGTTGTAACTTTGTCGGTTGTAGAGAGGGCACGTAACACAGTGGCGTCTCTGGCGGGCGGCTGAGTGATTGATCAGGTTACAGAGACGGTCGCGGCCAGCAAAAAAAAATAGACTGGTCCATATGGTTGTCTCTTTATATAGAGACAGCTCAACAGTGCAATAGTATTTCAAGCGACCAGGGTCTGCTCCACGCCGCAGTCACATTCAGTCGGTCCGCTGTCTACTACGGAAACAACAAAATACATTTTCCTTGAAAAATACATTCTATACTTGTTACAATTTTTGACTCACCACTGAGAGAATGCAATAGTTTCTCTGCCGCTTTCGTCGCTTTGTGTTTTGTCCAAACACATTTTTATTGTTCTTTAATTTCAATTTGAAAACAGCCTTCCTCGACTTGTATGGACATACCAAACACACAAAGGGCGTCCATTCAAACACGAATAGTTTCCGTTCCTTGTGAGTTGTTCACAAAGCTAATGTTGTGGACGAATAAGATAAGCTGAAAATAAAGACATTTCAACATTATTGTGAGGCGAATCCACCCACAGCATGAATATGACCAAATTTCCTAACCGCTAATAAAAAAATTTACTGTTCATTATGTACGTAAATTATTATTATTTATAACTAAATCAGAATCATAATAAGAGATCAGATTTTTTGGACCGAATGTTGGCCGGAATAAGCTAACACCCAGCTAACCTCATCAGGTCAAGCTGGTTAGGGCACTCTATTGCCCTGGAGGTAGTAAATGCCCTCCTAAGGCGGATGAACCTTTATGGTCAACGGCATTAGGATGTGGAAATAAAGGGGAAAATACCACATAAAAGGTCTTAAAGACATCCCAGGTATCAGCAAAAAAAATATTGCATCTCAAGTAAAATTTTCCGGAGATAAAATAGTCCCCCAATCGGATCTCCGGGTGGGGACTGCTCGAGACAAAACAACCAAGACAAATAAGAAAAACCTTCAGCCAACAAGATATGCCACCTGGAATGTTCGAATATTACTGCAGAACGGCGCCCTAGACGGGAGTATTTGCAACAAGTATTCGAGGACATGAACTGTAGCGCTTATGCTGAGCTGAAAAGGGTTGCGGAGGACCGAGAGGAATGGAGATCGAGATGCAAGATTCTGTTGCTGCAAACCAATCCTCCGGATTGATACTACGAAGAAGAATAAAAAATAAATTTATTAAATTAGTATATCAAACAGATTTATACTTAACAAATTGATACACACATTGGAATCTACAGAATACATCAACCAACTATGGGAAGGTAGAGTACTAGAACATAGCGACCGTTCAAAACACCTCGGAGTCACTCTCACCTTCAGGCGTCATTGCAGCAACACCAAACCGAAAGTTGCAACAAGAAGCAACCTCATCCGCAAACTGACCAATACTCACTGGGGAGCCCAACCACCCCTCCTTCGTACGTCAGCTTTAGCACTTTGTTTCTCAGCCGGAGAATATGTGGCACCAGTGTGGGGTCGATCAGCCCATTGTAATCAAGTGGATACTGCCCTGAATGATGCGTGCAGAGTCGTCACAGGCTGCCTCAAACCAACATCCATTTCAAAACTATACCCCTTGGCTGGTATCGCACCACCAAACATAAGATGCAAAGTCATATTCGCCCAAGAAATGCGTAAGGCAATCAACCAACCGTCGCACTGTTTGTATAATCAGATACCCCCAACACCCAGACTGAAGTCGCGAAGCAGCTTTCTGAGATCCACACCTCTCACATCCAACCTCTCAAAGCCGACAAGCTTCCAAGAGTACATCTTTCAATGAACATCTTTTTTCTTCAGATTGCATTGGCGATATGCTCTCATTTTGGAGTAGGATATATAAAAAATAATAAATGTTTAATTTGAAAGATTTCGATCTCTGTATGGGCCGATAATCAATGGAAAAACGTCAAACATGGTTTGTATTTAATTTGCCTTTTGTTGTAAGCCTTACTTTTTGTTCCGGTTAACCCCTTAGGAGCAAGTATCAAGAGATGGAATATTATCAATATCGATACTGATATCAGCTTGATATAGCTCTTTTAGGCTAATGCCGTAAAGCCACGAAAACAATCTTTTGTCATTTATTTTTGTTCGCTCACCTGACATCTAATAATGTTAGTTTTAACTATATAATACTACACGGCGTTTGAATACGCCATTTTGTATTTATGACAGTTGCTTCATTTCATGTTTGTGCCACTGTCATCTATAAAGTGCTTTTTTGCCGCGATTGTCTTGGCGGCGCTGGATGTCACAGGTTCCGGCAGTATTCAGTTAACTCTCGAACAGTATGGCGTTTCGCCATACCGGTCGGATAAGGAAATCAAGTCTTTATTAAAAATGAACGCTAATTGTGCTTCGAAACAAGTCTTTTCTTGGTCAGCTGCTCCTGCATCCTTCCTCCACGTAGCCACGCGACGAACCCGCGACTTGTCGTCTTTTTAAAGATCAGTAGATTTACTAAAATTTACTTAATTAAATATTATTTTAACAATTATATTAATTAATTATACTTTTTAAGGTAATTTACAGTAAAATACGAGTACATATCAACTATTTGCTTCTAATAAATATGCACTATTTACTGATATCACCTCGAATAAGCCCTTGCAGGCTGGTACTGAAAACCTCAATATGCGATCATTCGTCTCTTTTTTTTGTTCGCTCATCGGACACGCATATGTCGCCATTTTGTAATTATTTGACAGGCCGTTGGCAGGACTAGTTTTGTAGATCGCCACTTGCGGTGCTGGGTGTAACCGACCACAAGCGGCCGGTGGCCATTAATCAGTTGAGTTCCGACCGCGACAAGTGTCCGGGGTCTGAAAGGCGGAGGAACGAAGAGGATGGAGACTCGTGCGGAAGGCTTACGTTCAAAAATGGACGGATACAGGCTGATGATGGTGGTATCTTTTCAATAGCTAAGCAAACACCAAATTTATCTCTCGGTTTGACATCATCATTAAGAATCACTGATCTAGTAAAAGCAACAACTATTTGTGGAGGCCTTATGATTAATTTAATGTAAATATTTAAAATAAAATATTTTATGGTCACTTAAGGGTTACTCAAAATACGTTAGAATCATTTTTTGACCTTTTTTAAGAAAAAGGGGAGTGGTTCTTCGAAATAATTTCACAATAAGGCCTCACCAAGGTCCCTGCGGACGTCTCATTATAGTTACATTGGGACCTCTTCAACCTCTGTCGAAGGAATACGCCTAGGTGTTAACGAGAGTCCTTGGCATGCTAAAGTCCTGGGTTCGACTTACCTTTTTTCTTTCCTTCAAATACTTTCAGCGAAACTTAAAAAAAACTTTTAATCAAATCTCTCTCTGTGTGTTTAATCGTTTATCACATTTTAAATACGGGACATCTGGTGCACGGGACATTTGGCGCACTACTGGCTGTCTCACTAACCGAGTTTTTGTCCAGTGAACCTAGAGACCAGAGATGCATAGGTCTCGGTAACGAAATAACTTAGTTTAGGTAAGGTTAGGTTAAGTAAGCGAGACATCCAAAGCGCCAGTTGTCCCGTGCGCCAAATATCCCATGCACCAGATGCAGAGTGCGCCCCACGTCGTTACCGATGAGTCGTTGAACGAATTGTATGTGAACGAAATGCGGCGGAACCATAGAAGTGATGCAGTATGGAAATCTCCGCAATTGCACAGCATAAACTCTTCCGATTCGGGTTATCTCGTGTTCTTCCGACTTCAGTTTTGGTCTGTTTTTTTGTCAAAGTTTTACCAGTAGATAGTACCTGTTCGGCTAATGAACTCTTCTTCCATGAAGAGATTCGTTACCAGAGCTAGATTCTCTCAATTGGAGGACAATATCTTTTTGATCTTGCTGTAAGACCATTGGTGGATCTGCTCATTGGTGTTATCCTGCATGATTTTATGTACAAAAAACAATAAAAATATAACCCCTGCGGCTCTGAAGGACGCGCCCTGCAAGTAATTACCTTACCTGTAATAATTGTGATTATTATTTGTCATGTACGATGATTTGATACCTGGAAATGGGCCCGGAAAGATAATTGCGATGTTTTCAGATATATTTTTAACTACAAGAGGAGCCTTGCACATTGACAGTCGAAACGAATTCAATTAGTTCGTACAAGGTACAGACTTGTTTGACTTTGAATAGAGGTAAAACCTTTTTTTTCCGAAATAGAGATTTGTTTTTATTCAAATTCAAATTCAAATTCAAATTATTTATTGTTCCAGTATAAATATTACAAAAATAATTATATTGTGTTTATAAGCCAATAGGTAAATGTTCATATATCACATTTACAATAAAAATATGCTAGAAGTATTGACATATTTAGTATCAATGACCTCACACTCAGTACAAGTGGTGTCGGAATACGCAGCGCCAATAGTTGGAATTGTGACAATAAAAACTGTGTCACAAGTATATCATGGTCGACAAACAAATAACACGGTATTATTGCCACAAAATCAAACGTCTAACATTTCGCATCCGCCCACACCATCACCGAATCCGAAGCAATATTACACCAAATATGTTAAAATCTTCATCTCAAGTTGGTTTCAGCCACTGATCACTGCGATTATTTCGTCTTACAGGACTGAATGATGGTGCCCTCAGGACACACTTCAGGCTTCATAAGACACTCCAGCGAAGTCGCGATGACCCCGACTTTGAAAGATGTTGACAACATCCGTTTCCTGACAATTCTCCTGATGGTCATCCAAGAGGAATTGAATGCAGGTTTCGCTGCCAAGAAGCTCTGCAAGTCATCATCCGTTTTATCTGGATGAAGACCTTTGGCGTTAAGATACGCCACCTTCACTCAAGCAACCTTCTTTAAAGGAACTGCAGAACCGCGGATCACCAGACGTGATAAACGTTGATACCTTTCCCCATCAAGCGAGGCGTGGCTCGGCTTCATATAGCCTCTTTTGCGTGAAACAGTGATTCAGACACATGCGGAAGGCTTATTTATTTAATTTCAGATGTGGACAACACATCCTGATGGTAATGTATCTAAAAATAAAATGCGTAAAATAAGTGACAAATGGTTTTTAAAGGTTCTAAACACTATGTGTCGGTATTGTCTTGTGTTTACGTAAAAAAAGGGCCAACGGCACGCGGTGTTCCCAAGCGGTCACCCATCCAAGTACTATCCGCGCCCAATGTTGCTTAACTTCGGTGATCGGACGAGAACCGGTGCTTTCAACATGGTATGGTCGTTGGCGAAATTCTATACACTGAAAAAATTATATATACATTAATGAGTAAGAGGATTAAAATATCAAAAAAATATTTATGTAAAATGTACCAGTACATAGTTAAATAAATTATTAATCACGATGTTTTTCCATTTTTAAATATTTCTTATATAACTAAATGTAAAATAAAATTACTATATTATAAAATTTAAATTATTTATTTATTTAACGGCATCTGCAAAAAATACTCCAAACTTGTGTGTGAAAAAATGTGGTGTAAAAATTTACTAAAGCTTTATTGTAATAAAGCCATTTTAATTTGACAATAGATGTCACTTACTATATTCGTAATGTAATACATACTTAGAAAGCTATTTTTTAATCAAATAAATATTTTTAAGCTTATATCATTAATTATAATATATTTTTCTGGTAAGAACTAAAATGAAATATAAAAAGTTTCTAAGGAATCTAAAGAATATTTGAAAATATTAAAAAATATTTAAAAATATTTACGATGAATACATTACTATTAATAATTTATGTGTAATTAATAAAATTCTAATATAGACTTTTAAGCATAGCATTACTAAATTTAATAAAATTCAATATAAAAATATCATAAAATAAGTAAGTAAAAAGATTATATATACATAAATTATTGTATGTCATTCGCCAACGACCATACCATGTTGAAAGCACCGGTTCTCGTCCGATCACCGAAGTTAAGCAACATTGGGCGCGGATAGTACTTGGATGGGTGACCGCTTGGGAACACCGCGTGCCGTTGGCCCCATATTTTTGCCATTATTATCTTTTAAACTATAGTTTTTTTTTAATATTCTTTAATCAAATGTATTTATAGCACTTTTAAAAATTATTTGTTTGAATTGTTTTTCGAAAATGATGAGGAAACGCTGATTACATTATAAAAAGGTAAGTCCTCACTACATTACCTCTAATGACTTGTGATTCTCCTATTAACATTAAATTACTAATACACAAACCTACTGCAGTACCACTCTACGGTATATATAATCGTGTCG
Source organism: Glossosoma conforme (assembly GCA_022606575.1). Taxonomy (NCBI): domain Eukaryota; kingdom Metazoa; phylum Arthropoda; class Insecta; order Trichoptera; family Glossosomatidae; genus Glossosoma; species Glossosoma conforme. The sequence goes on from JAGTXR010000046.1 coordinate 1,840,597, forward strand.
GAAACAACAAGGTCAGATCCTGTCTGACCAGAAGTAGGCGACGTCGATGGCGTTACGATTGGCCATCATCAGGTCTTCCTGGGTGCAGCTACTCGGACGCAACGCACACTCCAGAAGGTGTGACAGGGTCTGCTCCACGCCGCAGTTACATTCAGGTCCATTGTAAAACTGACGGTAATGTGATAGAAAGCATCTTAAATTAATATACGTTTTTTATAATTTGTTTCTGCTTGCATTCAAATATGACAATTAAGGGGAAAAATCCAATACCATTTCCATTCACACTTAGTAAGCAGTCTTATACCATATAAACACTAAAAATAATTCCGAGCATTTGTCTTTAGCCACCACATTTCAGTAATTAATTCACCTTCACAAATCAAACATACAAAAAAAAATGACTAAAAACACTCTTTTAATGCCAGCAAAAATTTGATGTTCAAAAAACAATCTCACTTATGTGGTTCCCAAAAACGTTCCCTGCAAAAAAAAACTCTGCACCCACATATATTGAAAGCTTTAACCTTAACCCTTTTATTACGGCTCGGTTAGAATACAAATTATACTGTCAATTATAAAACTAGTATTTGATGCATAAATGTAGTTATCTGGTCTATTTTCATATATCACATTGGTTCTTGTATCCTTTAGCTATCAGATGATGCATAAAAAACTATTCTAAGAAAGTAGCAAAACGATATATCACGTCAAACGATGTTAACGGTCGGGGAATCTTATGACGGCATATGCCGACAAGCGATGCGAAACGGTTAGAGAAAAACGGTTCGACTTTCTCAGGAATCATGTAATAATTTTACAATAAAAATTTACAGAATTTCAGTAAACAAAAAATTGTTTTTTTTTTAATTTTTCTATTTTTATTTTTCATCTCGGATGAGATAATAAATGGGGAAAAATTATACCCGAAGGAGGCAACCTTTGAAGGAATCCACTTCAGGTTATTGAACTCGTAATAATAGCTCATAAATATACATGAAATTTAATTTTACTTGTAACTTATTGAAGCACTGTTCCAAAAGCATCGTCCCGGAAACGAGTGATTTTTTTTTTGTATAAAATATAGACTTGCTTTTGTTGACATGTTTCGTGACGTTGTGTTGTCATGGCAACCGCTCTGGCGTCATTTAGACATAATGTTTAAATTTAGACTTTACACGCAGACAGGAGACACCGTCTCTTTCTAGCAATAACATTAGTGGAGTCGTTATATTTGAATTTTATTTTATTCGAAATTAGTTTTTTCGACGAAAAACTACGTTGATATAAAACAATATTAAAGTTATGTATTATCTAATGTTATTTTGAATATATCATATTTGGCTAATCGTCTGGTCTGCTAGAAAAATTTACATTCGTTTTTCCTTTTTTAATTTGTTGCTTAGTTGATTCCTTAATGTTAACCGCTTTAAATGATTATTAAAGGCCACTTGCACCAGCAATACGAATTGCTAGATTGCTCAACACTTAAAGAGGGTAGAGTTATAAAATTATAATACAACATTTTGAATGATGATAATACATACATAGTTAATCATCATTGTGACAAATATTTTAAAACTATGTTTTACGTAAAAAATATTATAAACATTTAATAATACATATATAGTATATATAAAAAAAAGGATATAAGAAGTACCTAATTGATTTGTTAAATTAAAAATCAATTTGAATTAACAGGTCTTATAAGATTCCCATGGGATCAATATAAAAGTATTATTAGAAAAATGGTTTAAGAACACAATTCCTCACAGCTGGCAAGAACCTTGACTGGTGGACCTGGAAATCCCCGAACATATTAAGAATCGGAATTGGTAGAACAAAAGACAACCTCGAGCGGTGGGGAATGCTTCGGCAGGGATAGTCAGTGGTGTGCGACTGTGAAGACCTGCAGACCGCCTCACACCTATGATCCTGCCCCATGTGCCCGGGAAACTGCACATCCCAAAACATAATTCTAACAAGAATTATTCATAATAAAAAAAACTTAAGAGTTTGTATATACGAGTACACATCAATGATTATTAACTTTAAAGAGTGGATGTAAAGTCCGGCGGGTAAAGCCCAATGGTCAAAGCGTTTGCTTGGCAAGCCAAAAGTCGTCGGATCGATCCCCGACGAAGATTAAAAAAAAAATCATTTCTGAGCTCTTAAATATGATGTGAATTTGATCCGTCACCCGTATAATGCCAGTTATGGCCTATTAATTAAAATTGGTGGTAGAGTAAAGTCGTCCCGCGAAGACCACCCATTCATAGTAAATTCCTGTAATAATAAGGATGATGCGTGAATGTCGGACTTGTAGCCTTTGACGTTTGCCGATCAACACTCCACATGCAGCGCTTAGCTATAAGTAACATAGTTAGCGTCATAGAATCCACAGATGAGACTTCAACATCACTATCACCATCTTTTGGTATTCTACCGTATAACATGAAAAACGTTCTTACTTTTAAATAATAAATTAAATATTATGGGATTTTAAATAAGTTATCATAATAAATGTAGTAATAGTATATATATATATTCCACCCTTGGACATGACCAAGGGTGGAATATATGGAGGTCCCTTAACAGACTTCGGACCGGAGTATGCAAGACGAGGACACAAATGAGGGCCTGGCAGTTTTACAGCGGACCGACTGAATGTGACTGCGGCGTGGAGCAGACCCTGTCACACCTTCTGGAGTGTGCGCTGTGCCCGAGTGGCTGCACCCAGGAAGACCTGATGATGGCCAGAAGTAACGCCATCGACGTCGCCCACTTCTGGGCAGACAGGATCTGACCCTGTTGTTTCCGACACGATTATTATTATTATTAATAGTTATCAATTATCATAAAAATATATCATAAAAAAATATATTATCACTGAACACAACATAAACAAAGAAAACACACTATTTGCACGTTGCAGTCCATTATATACAAACTTATAAGCCGGGAATATTACAAGTTATTGTGGCAGTCTGTCTCCCTCACTCGCGCTGCTGCACTCACCGCCGCCAGGTGAGCAACCAATCACAGGTTAGTGTCTAGCGGACCGTCGAGCGGTGAGGTTGTGTGTCGAAGCCTCCCGTCTTCACCGGAACTAAATTCTCCTTCGATCGCCGAAAAAACCAGTCTGCTGACCCTAGAAAGCATTGCGCAATTCCTGACTGTACACAGAGTGTTAGAACACCCTTCTTACGGGTGACAATTCAAAATTAAATGCTTTAGAATCGTGAAAATACGCGAAAAGTTTTAAAGCAAGTTTCAAACCGTGATTGTTATATTTACTTTGTTTAAACATGATTGTGCGGTGATTTACTTTTTACAATATTATTGATGATTTTAAAGTGTTTTTTTGTACAGTAAAATGCCTAAAATGCGTGTCTTTTCATTGAATAAGTGTCTTAGTGAATGTTGCGAAAACTTTACTGATGAACTGTTTTTTTAAATAAGTTTTTTTTAACGTTTTAAAAGCGGAGTTTTTATCGATGTTTAGATATTAAAATACATGGCTGCCAGTCGAAACCGTAGATTAAATTGTAGTGGCGATATTAGTGTGTCGAAAAACGCGATCGATTTCGGTAATTTTGCCAACTTTAATGACGCTTCAAGCCAGGTATCCAACGTGGAGAAGGACTGTTACGTGTATGACCCACCGAAGGACACTCTCGGAGGAGTTCAGGAAAGCCAGCAGGGGAGGGTGGTGCCGCTCTTGACGCATAGAAGATCGAGGAGTGGAAGCAAGTCCTTGAAGAGCGGTCTGTCGCTGAGCTTGGGTGGGTCAGTTGAAGGCGAGGGGTTCGTTGAAGAGCTGGGTAGATACGTGAAAGAGATGGCTCGAAGTGAGACCAGCACTGATGATGTGTGGACGCAGCTGCATCAAAAGGAGGCGGATCTCCTGCTGGCTGCGGAGCTGGGGAAGGCCTTGTTGGAGAAGAACGAAGAGCTGACGAAGCAGCAGGAGAGGCTGGTCGAACAGTACTCCAGTAAACTTGAGGTAAGCAAATATTACATTTAAATTTCTTCTTTTTCAGTATAATCAAGGTACTATTTACCAATCCAATCGAATTTTCGGATATACATTCGACAACACTTTACTGTATTATATCAATCTTTAAAACGTTTTGTAGCTTCTTTATAGTATCAAAACTTCGATATAAGCTACTGAGTGATCTTGAGTGCAATTTTTCAGCTTTATTATTTCACGAGTGAAAATGCCATTTTTCGCTCTTACTTTACAACTTTTGACAGTAGTTATACTTAACGAAGAACAGTGTCTTAACAAAAACGAATATTTTGTAAAATAACACCCGTTCTGATTTAATAATTGAACTAAACCTTACCTACAACAACTGGTTAGTCTGAATAATATCATTTTTAATATAAAAAAGTTAAGCTTTCTGTATTCCCAAATTTATTATTGTAATTTATTATTTTCGTTTTTTTAAACTTAGTTTTGAATATATAAACTATATAGGTACATGTAGAGTTTTTCAACACATTCACGAGTGTTTAAAATACCAATTTGTAATAATTGTATTAGTAAAGAATATTTGCTAATGCGTGAAGAGAGCATTGATCTGATTTTTCTCGACTCTATTTTGTGCCTAAACGATCGGTCATGAATTTGCAACTGCTCACAAAGAAATGTCAACTATTCAGAAAATATTTTTTTCGGTTATTAAAAAAAGGTCACTGCTTCGCAGTAAACATCTACAATGCTACTCAAAATTAAAATTACATTAAATAATAACATATTTAACATAATTACTTAACATAACTATAACTATTCTTGTCAAGAGTTGCACGACTGATCGGCCTTGAGAGAGGAAGCTACTCCTATGAAGATATAGAGAGGCGACTTAATGTATCTACATTGGAGAGACGTAGAACAGTGACTGACTTGCTGTTTATTTTTAAAATTATGAACTCCATAATCGATGACTCGACATTATTGCAGGAAATTACGTTCAATGTTCCCTCCCGGTTCACTAGAGGCAGTGACCTGCTACATGTAAGGACATCCAAAACCAACTATGGATTCTATTCTCCTATGTTAAGAATGTGTAGACTGGTTAACTCCTCTAGTGACTTGGACTTTTTCAGGGTGGACCTTCCAGCATTTCGAAGATCCCTCTACTAATGTACTAGATCTGTTTTTTTTTTTTAATCATGTTCATGTTTTGTCTAAATGTATTGTCTTAGCTATTATATTGTTCTGTTTTACCATTTTATTTATTGTATTTTCTATTTTAAAACCGTATGTATTGGCCTAGGCCGTTAATAAAATAAAATAAAAATAATGGTTCCTCAAAATACGTGGAATTTATTTGTTTACCTGTTTTATTAATTAAGTTTTTTTTCATACTTTGTCATATTATTGCGCGAGTTGAAAGACCTCTAATGAATCTGGAAACCCAGTTTGAGAAGCTAAATATAGCAACTGTCGTTTCATAATTATATTTGGAGTACAGTAAGCCATTAGAAGGCACTCTAAAGTCGTGTCTTAACCGTTAAATGTTTAACTTATTAGCAAATCTCTTATGATAAAGAAAATATTGTTTTGAATAGAATAATATATTCAAAACAATAGAATATATAATGGCTAAGCACTTATAATATTCTAAAATAATTTTAAAGTATATATGTTTAATATTTATATTACTCCTTAGTTGACGACGTGGTTGCCGGTGAAAACTTTAGGAATTCAATAATTATCTTCGAGATTTAATATTTTCAAAAATGCAGGTTCATAACACTATCTATTGATTATTCCTTAACACCACAAACAGACTGTAGGATGCTCTTTTAGCATATGTGTTTCATTCCTGTCTTGTTTTGTTGTGCTTCTTGAATCTGTTCAAGAAGCACATCAAAAACACTTGCAATTACTTCAATTCATACATGCACACAACCACTGAATATCCTCTTTACACGAAGCATCCAGTAAGATTAAGTGTTGTAGAGTGAGTCCCATAACTCTCTTTTTATTTTCTACTCCTTTGCAGTTGTATTGCATTTTCAGCAAAAGAACGTTGCAGAATAGCCTAACCATTTTTAAACAAGTAAGAATGAAAAACCGTTGCATTAATCTGTACCAAATGTCATACAAAAACACTTAATACCATCGGGTATTTTTGTACAAAATTTGAAACAGATCTATGCATCGGGTTTTCATCCATACTTGTTCGAACATTGATACGTTACGCTCGTGTAACGTTCCGATGCAGACACACATAAGACACAGTGCAAATGTTACATCGAAATCATCTATAAACGAATATTGTCTACCAATTTGTTATGCGTAACATTTTTCCATTTAAGTTCTCCACGACACATCACGATAATTTGTGCAAAGATCTCTGATTACTTCAGCATTGACCGCAATTCACTCCGCTGGATATATTCGGATGTAGATACGAATTTGAATAAACGCCGCCCCGGGGTCCATCGGCCAGTTTTTGCTCACGATCGGCTCGTATCTCAGCCTCATGATCTATTGCAGGCTGCTTTGGCAACCGGAAAGGTCAGCCAGCTACCTACTAATATTAAGATCCATATTTTATGCCGAATCATAACGTATTTTTTTTTATCTCGTTGGCCGCTGATGACGTGGTCAGACTATATGCATATTGATGAAGTAATGCTAGACTCTCACGATTTGATTACAATTTTTATTTTGTAGTTTAAATTGAATTTTTTAATATTTTGGACGCTACATTTTTATGGTCTTCTAGTATAGGGTTATTCTACAGAGCTCTTAAAAAATATACATTGACACACTCCAAATGCGCTTCGGATACTAGGTATACCTTCTGAAAACAGCTGGAAATCACGTACTAGTATTTGAGGCATAAATGTACTTATCTGATCTATTTTCATATATCACATTGGTTCTTGTATCCCTTAACTATCAATTGATGCATAAAAAAACTATTTTAAGAAAGTAGCAAAGCGATATATCAGGTCAACCGATGTCAACGGTCGGGGAATCTTATGACGGCATATGCCGACAACCGATGCGAAAGGGTTAACGATGGAAGTTTAACGTTCTCTAGCGCCTTTATTTGACGACAAAACATTGATCATGACAAATTTATCAATGTTTATTTTTTTTGCATAACAATTTTCTGTAAGGGTGTAATATTGTAATTGTGTAATCACTGAAATCAAGCAACATGGGACGTTAGCATAAACTTGAATGGGTTACCGTCTGTTGCTTAACGTTTGTCGTTGATTGGGTTGAGCAATACCCTTGGATTAAATGGTCAATGCCTCGGGAGGGTTGGCTAAGCATCCGTTGTCTTAAAAATACCGATAACACCAAATATACTACAGCTACAGGTCGTCGGGAACTCTCATGTTTCCATGTGGACTTTAGGTTGCAGAAATATCTTGTGTCTAGGCATTAACAAAGGCAGTTCTGAGTGGAGGAAAGTTCTGGTGACCATAAGTTTTAGATATGTATATCGGGTGCCGGCGGGTATAGCTAAATGGTCAAAGCGTTTGGTTTGCAAGCCTTAGTTCGTGGGTTCGATCCCCGACGGAGATTGAAAAATATATATATTTTTTTAATCGATTTCCGAGCTCTAAAATACCCCCGGTTGGTGTGAATTTGATCCCTCATCCGTAAAATGTCAGTCAAAGCCTATTAATTAAAATTGGTGGTAGACGAAAGTCGTCCCGTGAAGACCATCCATTCATGGTAATTTCCTATAATAATAAGGATGATGCGTGAATATCAGGCTGTAGTATATGACGTTGGCGGATCATCACTCCACATGCAGCGCTTAATATGCAACATGGTAAGCGTCATATAATTCCACAGATGAGACTTCAGAATTACTATCATAATCTGTCGGTATTCTTTTGTATGTGTTTACATAAAAAAAATGGTAAGAAAAAGTCTAAATCTGTGTTGTCCCGGCGTATTGTTGACTTTCCAGACAATGCATTTAAAACATGGACATTAAACATCTCCATCAGCTCAAAAATCATGAAATAAGTGACTAATCGGACGCCATTAATTTCTCCGTCTTAGGGTCATTCACAATAGTTGTTAATTGAAAGGCGTTTTTTATTGTAGTACAAAATTTGAAACGAATTCTCCATCGCGCACGTTCAACTTTCAATTTCCATCACGCGCCTTCCTCGTGCATTTTTTATTTTCTTTTATTACACTGGCAACACTGACGATCTTTTAAAAATTTAAAAATCGAAAAGTCATTGTATTGCCGCGTTCCATTTTTGGTAACAAACGAACGGATTGTTGTAATTTTTAGCGACACAATATGCAGATGAAAATGACATCGCCATTAACCTAGTGATGTGTTGAATGAATCGTTTTGTAAAAAGAATGGCATCGTTGCTCACAATTATTGAACTGGCGAACTATATACGAGTGTGTAGTGTTGGGTATAGAAATAAATGCGATCGCGATTTTACTTAATTTTTTTAGTGAATCGTAGATGAATTTAATGACTTTGAACTGAGCCAACCTAATGCTAAAGAATTAAAAAAAAAACACTATCTAATAATGTTATTTTTCATATAATTTATTTATTTTGATAATGTATTCAAAATTAGATGAAAGCGAATTGATACGTGAACTGTTATAACTGTTAGCTATACTGCAGAAAGCCGTTGTTGTACATCGTTTTTCACAACAAGTTTCTAATGCATCCTTAGAAGTGCACTAAGAGGTGCTGAGGCAATCCTCTTGTTAATTTCCCATCGGTATTTTTATTTCTGTTTAATTGTATGATGGTGATAAAAAATAATCCCTGAACACCACATATAGCTTCGATTTTGAGCAAGCAACTTGTAAACATATAAACAATCAATCACTTTTTGTTATCATCCTTTTTTTTTAAATGAGTTTTGTTTTATGTTGTCCTACTTTTGGACAATTTGTATTGGGCTTACCTTTTAAAACCAAATAGTCCACACCTTGGGATATTGTTCGATTTCTGAGCTTTAAAATACCCCCGGTTGGTGTGAATTTGATCCCTCACCCGTAAAATGGCAGTCATAGCTTATTAATTAAAACTGATGGTAGTCGTCCCGTGAAGACCAATCATTCATAGTAAATTCTTGTAATAATAAAGATGATGCGTGAATGTCGGGTTGTAGGCGGATCAACACTCCACATGCAGAGCTTAGCCATATTTGGCATGGTAAACGTCATAGAATTCCACATATGAGACTTCAGAATTACAATCACCATCTGTCCGTATTCTCCTGTATGTGTTTACACAAAATAATACATTCAATGGTACTGGCAACATCCTTCTTCAACACCGTAGGCGTATATATATTTATGAATTTACGAATACATTGTATTTTTTAACTAATCTATAGCTTTATCTACAAATTAATACGTGACACATTATATACCTACGTAACTTACCATTTACCTCGCATAAACCATTCCACACAGCTGTACAAACAGACAGACAAAAAAATAACATGTCAAGTGATATTTTTTAAGGAAAAGTGTAGGCGTTTTTTAAGTCCAACAACACGCAGAGCTATATCTCTTGTTCTAGAACTGAGCTGATTGAACCCCGACCAAGGTGAGCAGGTTCTTGGGTTTTATGGACCATTACTTGCTTATCAGAAATGTCCATCGTCTCCAAGACCACTTTTGATATTCTGTTACAGCATTAGATGTCTGTGTGGCTTGGATTCCAGAGTGTTCATTGTGGGATTGATGATGTCGATGTTGTGGTGATAACCAAATTGTTATGATAATGTTGCTTTATTTAAATTATACATTATAAAATTCATGGATCGTTCATATTATTTATTTTATTTACTTTCATTGCCGGTATTTAATTTTCAATACCAATTTACAGTGAAATATTAGACGAAATTGTTACCCAAAGCTTATTTTGTATATATAGTCAGTGCCGGTTGTAGGGGGTGGCGCAGTGGGTCAGCTGCCCAGGGCGCCGAATGAACTAAGGGCGCTAAGTTCGGCTTAAGCTCCTACAGGGCGTGTTTTCTGAAGATTTTCCATGCCATCCAAAAAAAAAACAGGGGGCGCCAGATTTTTTTATGCCCGGGAGCCACTAGGGCTAAATCCGGCGATGTATATAGTACATTGAAGTTGACGTTGTGCATAAGAAATATGTTATATTATTACATAAATAAATATACATAAAAAAATAATAAGCAAACTTACAAATCCAACAACAATTGCAGATCGATACGCTCAAAGGCGTGTGTATAGCGATCGGTAGAAAATAAAATAAATATAATTTGATTCCTCACCTGTAAAATGCCAGGCATAGGCTATTAATCAAAATTGGTGTTAGACGAAAGTAATCCCGCAAAGACAACCGATTCATAGTAAATTCCTGTTTTAATAATGATAATGCGTGAATCTCGGGCTGTAGTCTATGACGTTGGCTGATCAACACTGCACACGCAGCGCTTAACCATATGCAACATGGTAAGCGTCATAGAATTCCACAGATGAGACATCAGAATTATACTTGATCTGTCGGTATTCTCCTGTATGTGTTTACATAAACAATATAAAAAATCAGATGTGTCTGATGTTACTCATCATAAAAAACGTAATTTAAGTGTCACCATGACATGAAATCCCAGTGCTCTTTCTATTTGCTTATAAATTATCTTTATAATATTAAATATATACAAGGTAATTGTTAACTTAACAATCAATATACGAATATAAGCTATGTTTGTGCTGTATCAAGATATTAAGATCCCTTGCATCATTAACGTGAGTCATATTTCGTTAATTGCCCATTATTGGAATTTAATTGTTTCTGAAGCGTGAATCGTAATGGATCCGGTTTGGTTATTATTGAACGAAAAAATAATTTATTTATAAATGCTGTGATCCACTTTGGGTTATTATTAACGAGCATCAAAAGAAAAATAATTTATTCCGCCTCTGAAATGCGTACACTTATCAAATTACTTCCGTTTGGGAAGCTATGATTGCGAAAAAATTAATAATGATTTTTCTGCGTCAAGATTTCAAATTTTGTGCATTTGAAATGACATATAAATTTGAAAATTTGTATCGATCATTTCATGAAATACACCGATACAAATTTACTTTCTAGTTTTGACATTCTATTGATGCAATCAAATTTAATTGATAAATTGCTGTCTAGGTACGAGTATATCGTGAGTAAAACAATTCTACCAAAATTAAAATTCGAAAGAACTAAGTAAAATTTCTTCTTATATGAAGCAAAGAAAATGACTTAATTGTATAGTAAATATTTAAGTGCACTAGGTCTTGTCATTGAGGACCATTGACTGCAATTTAAATAATGTATTTTATGGAATTTTACAATCCGTAAAAGTTCAAATGGGACGAAGGCTTTAGTTTCTTTTTTAGAAAATTCAGGCGGTGATTTGTGGACATGCAGCGCCGCTAAGATGATCACGTCAAAAAAACAAAGTAAAGACGATAGTTGAACCAACATGAAATGGAGCAACTGTCAATACAAAAAAGTGGCGTATGCAAACGGCGTGTAATTTTATATAATTAAAACTAACAATATTAGATGTGCATGTCAGGCGAGCGAACAAAAATAAGAGACAAAATAACGTTTTTCGAGGCTTTTCGCCATCAGCCTAAAAGAGCTATATCAAGCTGATATCAGTTGTTTGACTTAATAATTGAGCGAAAAAAGCGCTTACAACGTACTTTTGTCGTTTTTCATTCATAACATAAATATATGAAATTCTAAAAAGTGTAGTAAGCAGCACTATATATGTTTGATATCGAAAACCAATCTAAATGAATTGTACTATATTTGTTATTTTTAATGCAAAAATCTATGTGGGTGAATGCAAGAAATAATCATTTTAAAATACCTGTGGTCGATAAGGAAATGGCATAAAAAATATAGCTACATAACGATACGTAGCAAAAAAATATGTGATTTTTCCACGTAATTGGCGAACATGTGTATATGCGTACTAAAGTCTATGAGTGTGTATCGTGGATTCATTATTTTTACGTAGGAATTAATTCATGGAATTATATCGCGTGATCGCATGTAAAGGTACGAGAACACCCCACTGAATTTTTAGGATCGACTTCAAGTGGTTTAACCAATTATGCTATTTTTTTAAGTAAACACATACAGGAGAATACCGACAGATGGTGATAGTAATTCTGAAGTCTCATTTATGGAATTCTATGACGCTTACCATGCTGCATATGGCTAAGCTCTGCATGTGGAGTGTTGATCCGCCAACGTCATAGACTGCAGCCCGACATTCACGCATCATACTTATTATTACAGGAATTTACTATGAATGGGTGGTCTTCCCGGGACGATTTTGATCTTCCACCAATATTAATTGATAGGCTATGACTGGCATTTTACGGGTGAGGTATCAAATTCACATCAATCGGTTTTTCAGAGATCGGAAATCGATTAAAATCTTTTTTCATTTCCTTCGGGGATCGAACCCACGACCTATGGCTTGCAAAAAAAAACGCTTTGACCATCGAGCTATACCCGCCAGCCTAAATAAGTCTTTTTCATGTAAAGGCAGACATAATAAGATAAAAAGGATGAGACTGGTTGCTCAAGTCAGAAGATCGAGAGGGAGACTCGTGAAAAAGGACTATGTTCTGCAGTAGATGAATTATGATGATTATATTTAATGTGTAATATTGGGAATCACAGCTGTAATTGATCATAACAAAGGCATTTTGTATCCCGTTCTTTTGTATACGGCTGCGAATCTTCAGTGCACCAGTTGTCCGAGGACCAAATGTCCCGTGCACCAGACGTCCAGTGCGCCCCACGTCGTTACCGATGAGTCGTTGAAGAAATTGTCTGGGGACGAAATATGAAGTAACCATATAAAATCTATTTATCGCCATGAAACAGTATACCCTGTGTAATTTTAAAAATATAATAAAAGTTTCCATATGTTTTATTCAATCATAAAAATGTCTTCATTATCGAATCTAATTTCCTGAAAAATATCATACTCACCTTTAATATCGCCATTATTAATTTTACCAGTTTTTTCGTATTATTCAGCAATGTGCGTTGGTAACAACTAACACTGGCTCTTGACTCTCCTTGACTCAGCTTCCAATACAAATCCCACGTCAAAGCTTAACAATAAATCTTTTATAATGATTCACTTTGTATGGTTTCTTATATCATACGGAAATTTTTCATTCCATATTCGAATATTGTCGATATTCGTTTTTTTTTTGTATTTTTTCAAATATTGATTTTGTTATTCAGTATGAATACACGCCATCTAGGAGATTTACTCGTACCACATGATAATGCCTTGCACAATGGAGAGCTAGAAGATAGGGATTTGCGAGCTTTTATATGATATTGTAAATCTTTTTCGGCGGATATCGTAAAGCGTTTGCTTACTTTACCAATTTTGGGGGTTCGATCCCCGACGAAGATTAAAAATAAAAATATTTTCAATAAATTTCTAAGCTCTATAAGCACTTCCGGTTAGTGCGAATTTGATAACGCGCCAGTAAAACTTTAGTCATGGCTTATAAAATAAAATTAGTAGTGGACGAAAGTCTTCCCAATCACAGTAAAAATGGATGTTGCTTACTTGCCCGACTGTCTATGACGTTGGTGAATTAACACCCCACATGCAGCGTTTAGCCTAACTTAAAAATAAAAAAGCGTTATACAATCCGTACATAAGATTCATCACCGTCTTTTTTTTTCGGTCGGAAATTGTAAAGTTTAATTCAATATATGTGCTTCTGAGAAAGTCTTTTCGTTGTTCATCTGCTCCTCATTTTGCCACCACGCGATACGATAAGTATTCTGGCGACGTCAAGTCGTTTTTTTTCTTTCCTCGAGAGAGGAGGATGTTACTTTTTTTTATTTTCAAGTGCTTTTGAACGGAACTGTAATAATATTATGTAATAATAATTAACTATGAACGCCCATCCTTTTCATCATTAGCCCAGATAATTGAGTTTAATTGCATTATATAACACAGTACCTAATTAATTTATATACGTTAATTATTGTACACTGTCTTAATTTACATGTTCACACAAGTATTGTTTGTACTTGGTATTTATTCAAAGTGTACTAATTCATTGTTCTAATCCAGTACTCCGTAGATGTTAATTATGGGTTCACCCACGTCCATTGTTTTAACAAATCAAGATAGTTGTATTGGAAACCATTATCTTTTACTAATTACATACAAATTAATGTAATAAAGATAATTTGAATAACTTATACTAATGAGATGAACAGCATTTGGAAAACTTAAGTACATTTTTAAAGCGAAAATTCCGCAATGTCTTACAACTAAGGCGCGTAACCAATGCATCCTCCCTGTATTAACTTATGGCGCAGAGACGTGCAATCTAACAGCAAGTCTTATCCATAAAATAAAGGATAATCAGCGTGCTATGGGGAGATTCATGCTCGGCGTGTCGATAAAAGATAAAATCCGAAACGAAGATATCCGCAGAACTACTCAAAGTAGTTGAGGCTACCCAACGAATAGGCACACTCAAGTAGCAATGGGCAATATCTGTCGAAGAGACGACGGTCGATAGGGAAGAAAAGTGTTAGAGTATTGTGTAAGAACTGGCAAACGGAGGCGGCTTGCCGATCCCTTGCAAGATGGACTGACGATATCAGAAGAATAGCGGGAGTGGCCTGGATGCGGAAGGCAGACAATCGAAGAGGGTGGAGACTCGTGTGGGAGGCCTACGTTTAACAGTGGGCGGATACAGGCTGATGATGATGATACTAATGAACGAAAACAATATTATAATAAACTCAGGCAGCAACTAAGGTTTTGTCTAGAAATTCCATAATTACTATTAGTATTTTACCGGCGGGTAGAGCTCAATGGTCAAAGCGTTTGCTTTGCAATCTCAAGGTCATGGGTTTGATTTCTGAGCTCTAAAAGTAGTTAAGGTGGTCACTATTCAATACGTTCCACGTCCAATATTGCTTAACTTATATGATCGAACGAAAGCCGTTGTTAAAACACACTCTGATAAGGGACATACATAGTGGATAGATTTAGATCAAGTTTAATGTTAAATCAATGTTAATTTAACAATTATTTAACAGTTTGTGTTTTTGGAATATAATATAAGTTTTAATTATTATATTAAATATTTTGTAGTGATATGAGTTTATAAAAGATTCGTGTTAACCATTACGAGAATAATCAGAGAATTAAGATTCATTGAACTTCGGTAAAAACCTGATCAATCAATAGTGTTAGGCTGCCCACACAAAAACATTATTCAAAATATGTAATCAAGCTTAGTTCAGTCTAAAGTAGTCCACCCACGTTTTGTTGCCACGTGGAAACCTCAAAAGCAATGCGTGATACTTATTATTACATACAGCGTCTAGCCACTCTTGCTCAATCATTAAGCATACATAGAATCCAATTGAATATTCTGTAACCCTTTCGCATCGGTTGTCGGCATATGCCGTCATAAGATTCCCCGACCGTTGACACTGGTTGACGTGATATATCGTTTTGCTACTTTCTTAGAATAGTTTTGTATGCATCATCTGATAGCTAAAGCTTAAAAGAACCAATGCGGTATATGAAAATAGGCCAGATAAGTACATTTATGCTTGAAATACGTGTTTTATAATTGACAGTATAATTTGTATTCAAACCGACACGTAATGAAAGGGTTAACCTTATGATTTTTTTCTTTGTTGTATATTTCAAGTAGGGAAATGATACATCTTTCAAAATGGGCTAAAAAGTATGTAAATGTAATTTAAAATGGTAAATTTGATAAAAGCAATGACAGTAAAGAACACTATTCGTCATTTGCAATATAACAGCAGTAAATTTTGTGTATTTCGTGAAGCTTGCAATTTTCATGCTGTGACAAATGACATGTAGGAGGCATAGATTGTTCGATATCCCAAAGAGTAAAACTAACCTTCCAGAGACTATGCCTCTTGGGAGAGGAATCAGACCGTTCAACCACGTCGCCTCGCATGTTGATATATTTCACGCAAGTGAGGCCCAGTTCAGGCACGAACTCCACGTATTTACCTGCAAGAATAATTTGCTAGAGTCGTCGTGTTTGATGAGCATTGGGACCTTCTGTTGCTTGTCTTTCTTTTATTCTATTACATTAGTAGGTTATCATAAGTACCTATATTTTATGCATTCTTTCTTCTACATTCTTGTATTTCAGAATTCATTTTTAGTGTTCGTTGTTTGTGTTAATTTATATTGATCATTTCATTATTTATTAACGCAATAAACTAAAGTGTGTAATGTTGATTTTTTTTAAACGAGTATATAAAAATTCACAAATTCGGCGTTAAAACGATGACTGGATTAGATTGTTTTTTCTTCCATCTTTTTATCTTGAAGTTTTATTAAGCATTCTTTTTATTATTATATTTATTTACTACTTCTTAAAAACATCTCACAATAACTTAATTCTCATGTACGAATCTTTTTATTTAATTAAAAAATAGGAAAACAATGAAACTAACCAATAAAATATGTTGGTTATAAGAGTAAATAAACAAATTATTAAATGGCTTTTTGGCAACACAACCAGGAAATAAGAACCTTGAACTTTATCTTTCACACACAAAAAAAAACCGAATGAAAAAGTACTTCTATTTACAAATTCCAATTTACTGAGACACATTTTCCTTTTTTTCCATACGATAAACTGAAACAATGTACAGTTCCGAGTATTCACTATGAAGTGTTGTTATACATACTATAGACTTCGTATGTAATATAAAGATACTTGTATAGTCTTTGGATGCTCACATATCTTCAGTGTTAAAAAAACCTATTCCAGTTGATGTCAGATAAGGTTCAGACTTATCGAGAGCTATGTGGCGGTCTGTTTTCATGGAAATGGTTATTGATTTTCTTTACCGTGGAAAAAACTCCGGAATGTATGGCGTGTGAGGCCATTATTTTCAATGTTCTTCGGTAACTTTTAATCAATAAACGGCTGTTTTTTAATTATAATAAGTAACGTACGTGGCTGCGCCTTTTTCAAGTATAAAGTCGACGTCATAGACAATAATTGCACACGTAAATTCAGTGTCATAAATTATTTATTTAAAGCATTTTATGTAAAATTAGTTTTTATTACCGTGTTTACATTAGATATTTTGTTTTATATTACATAATTTTAGTTATAACGTAATAATAAAATATAAAATAATAAATTAGACCTGTATTTTTTTGTTCAGGAATTATTTCAAGGTTTTGGCGGTAAGTTAAATCAATTGGCAGTTATTAAAATGTATCGATAGTTGACGAAATAAATTGGCTGTATCCACTGTGTCAGCATGAATGTGATCAGTTATAAAATTAAAATGGCAGTAATATATTTAATATTAGTAAAAAATAATGGTGAATGAACGAATAATTAACTCAAATAATGGAAACCTAACCTTACCTATTATTAAAAACCATTCATTAATTATTTCCCGGCAATTTATTATTTTTCTGTTGCCAAATGTTGATTTCTTACTTACTTTTTTAGTTATTTATTACTGATCGTTTGCTGAATACTTGATTTTTTATATTTGAATTAGATCGAATCAATGGATACTAGTATATTATCTGCCTTCTTGATATGAAATTTTACTTTAAAATACATTTATATTGGTAAAACAAACGTTTAATCTGTTAAATTTAAAAAGAAAGCGTAAACAGTAAAATTTCTTAGAAAAAATACAGTTTTTTTTAATAATACTGAATTATTACATAAAATATTAAGTTTTAAACATAAAACAGATATAAATAAATATTGCTGATAAATGCCCCCTTCTCTGCTTTTATCTTGGAAATTATTCTCTAATTCTGTAAAATTCGTATACGTATGATTTAAATATTTTCACTCACGCATTATTCTAAAACAAAACAACGTCGTTATTTAAATTCTTTTTTTTGAATATATTTTGTTTGAATAGATCAATTCAAAATTCTGTCATAAAACAATACGATTGACTGTTTTCAGGTATGTAATAAAAATATAATAAATTCATAGTGCGGATATGCTTCGACTATGAATTATTGCAAGTCAAATCCGTGCAAAAAAATGGCTGCCACCCACAAGTCTGTTTTTGAATGATTGTTATTCATGGCTTAGTTTTACCTGGAGATTTCTCTTCATATAATTATGATGCTGTGTGACTAATTGTAGGTGTAGGTGAAGAGAGAATGGGATATGCATCATCAGTGTGTGTCACCAAGTCATCATCGAATGTTTTGCGGATCGCTTTTGGATTTATGCCAATTGCTTGTGAAGTTAATAACTGCATTTGAAAGAATTTTGTACTTGAATACAAAAGTCATTTTTAGACTGTCGTTATATGTTGCTATTGAACTCTTTAGAGTTTTTTAGAGGTAGACGAAAGTCTATTTCTTAATCGTACCCATTTACAGTAACTTCCTTAACCCTTTCGCATCGGTTGTTGATATATGTCGTCTAAGATCCCCCTACCGTTGACATCGGCAGGCGGGATATATAATTTTGCTACTTTCATTACTCATTGTGACATCTACGGTAGAAACTTGAAACTGCAGTCATTCCCTTTATCAACCTACTGGAGAAAAGAAGGAAAGAACGAAAATAAATATCGTTAGGTTTCATCACAGGAGCGATTTTCTGGAAGCCACATATGTCAATGCCACCGCATGTATGGAGTTACATAATGAAGTTTGTTAAATATAATAGTTTTTTATGCATCATCTGATAGCTAAAGGATACAAGAACCTATGTTATATATGAAAATAGGTCAGATAAGTACATTTATGCTTCAAATACTAGTTTTAAGCAAAAAAATGGTTTGAAAAATTCACGCTGTATTGACAGTATAATCTGTATTCCACCGAGCCGTAGCGAAAGGGTTAATATACGAGTATTTTTTTCTAATTTAGTATGACAATGCATCTTACTACGTGGCATCACGTTATTATCACCATATATTAGTGTTGATGTGAAATTAACGAGGTTAGTTGCTTATGGTCCACGTAATATTGTTATTTGTCATCATTTCAGCATGTGGTCATTTTGACAAGGATATATATGTGGTCATTGTGGTTTTATCGCATTCGAATACAATTTTATTTGAAAATCTAGTTGGATATTTGAAAAATGTATATCAATGCAACCTTTATTCTATTTTTATTAAAATATCATTAATTTGTAATACTGTTAATATTATTTATCAAATGTCTAATATTACTAAATGCTGTGCTTAGGTTAATTCTTAATATTAAAAATAATACTGTAATATATTGATATCGGCTCGATATAGCGCTTTCAGGCTGGTGCCGAAAAGCCTCGATATCCGATCTTTTGTCTCCCATTATTTGCGCTTGTCTGAATCGCAAATATAAAAATATAAGCCAAAGTTTTTAGATTTAAGTAACTATGAGACGCAGCGTTAGAGGCATTTTTTGTTTTGTTTTGACAAGTCCAGTCACGTAGAGCGCCATAGTTGCCACTAGGGGTGTTGTGAGCGCAACGATCGTCACTACCACCGAGTCACTTCCTGCCCGGACCCCGTCAGTTACACATCGTTGTTTGTGGCCCGGGCAGAATACTGAAATTTGTCAGTCTTGTAATAAAAAAAAACGTAAATGTGCTTCTCAATTTTTGATTTTTGACTTGCTCCTCATTCATTCACGACGCGTCCCGATAACTATCCCGGCAACATGGAGTCGCTATTGTAAAACAGGAAATGTCAATATTTATTTTTATAAACATTCTAATAATAAGTAACATCAAACCAAAATAATTAAAATCCGGTTTCTGTGTATTAAAATAGTAAAATAGCATAAAAATAAAATAGTTATAATCTTTCGTGTACATAAAAATAATACAATGTTTATTGTATGAAAATATGTCATGCCAACCTAAGAAATAAACTAGAGAAAAATCAATAACGATTCATTCTATTATTTAAAAATTGATTGATTCGAACGGTCCGTTTACCGTCCGTTTGGGAGTGTTGCCATTCTGCAGAGAATAAGCGAATAGGTAATAATTATTATGATTGGTAGGTACGACAGCCCGCAATGCTCACCTCGCAAGGCCGATATTGCTGGCATCGATTTTTCCCCGTTGCCGTTCTAGCAACGCGCCGTATTTACCAACAAACTTCAGAATGACTTTAACAACCCCATCGTAATTATTTATTATACTTACATACCGCATGCAATGGAAGCTCATTTCGAAACGTGCATTTGTAAAAAAATTTTTTTTAAGTTTGTATAGAACACTATGTAAAATAGAACAAACATTCATATTTTATTTAAATTTCCAACGAATTCAAAGTCAGTCAAATTACTTTTTGTTAAAATGTCAATAAACATTTAAATATAATCATAGGATAGCAACACTAATGGAATGAAAATTAGAATACCTTTTATAAATTTGAATAACGATATTCTTTTATGAATTGAAATGATTATTTGTTTTATATTTTGGTATGACTCATGTTATTACGTAAATTGACCATTTATTTTACTTCATTTACCCTTGTCGAATGACATTTATATTTAATCGAATGAATAATTAAATTGCTGTAAATGTTATGTAGACAATTTATGTAAAAGAAAATTATTGAATGACATACAAAAAATTTTAAACATGAAAGTATGAACCATCTTAGAGAGGCAAACCCGATGGAACGGTCACATCATGCGCCACGATGGTCTTCTTCACGACATTGTGGAAGGGATGATTGAGAGGAGAAACTGCAGAGGGCGCCCTAGACGGGAGTATTTGCAGCAAGTGTTCGAGTACATGAGTTGCAGCTCTTATGCTGAACTAAAGAGGTTTGTAGAAGATCGAGAAGAGTGGAGATCGAGATGCAAGATTTTGTTGCTGCAAAACAATCCACCGGATTGATACTACTACGAAGAAGAAATGTGAATTAGATTTTTTTAACCTGTTCGCATCGTACACGATATATGACGTATAAGATTCCCATACCGTTGACATCGCTAGCTGTGATATATCGTTTTGCTACTTTCTTAGAATAGTTTTTTATGCATCATCTGATAGCTAAAGGATACAAGAACCAATGTGATATATGAAAATTGACCAGAAAAGTACATTTATGCTTCAAATACTATTTTTATAATTGACAGTATAATTAGTATTCTACTAAGTCGTAATGAAATGGTTAAAAACAAACGAAATTAATTTGTCGTGTTTTAAACGAATTTAAAATGTTTAAGATATTTCAACACCATTTGTAATTTATAAAGCCAATTAAAATAATAATAATAAAATGAACGCAAGCTAGACAATTATCAGCATGTAACATTCAAATAAATACTTACCTGGCGTAGAGGATACCGTGATCATCAAGGCGGTTCCTTCAGGGCGAGGCTCTTCCATTGCACTACGGTTGGGCTGACCCTTGCGATTATCCCTAATGCGGATAACTCGGGCGCGTAATTTTTGGTAGTCGGGACTGCGTACGCGCTGCTCCCGAATTATATGGGGCTCTTGGGTGGTGATGCGCACCTACCGACTGCTATTAAAAGAGCAGTTTATAGCCTCTCACAACCAACTCCACTCCCACCTGTACGTGGTGAGCCCTACATAGTCATGTCACATCAAGATTGCGGTAACCAATCCCTTTGGCGATATGACGTGATGAACTGACGGGAGAAAAGGAGGGCTGAGAGAGTTATCAAAGAACTCTCCCAGCTTCAACTAGGCACGGTGTAAACCGGCCACAAACTCGCCAAGCCGCCTGGCAAGCGTGGCGTTTTAAGCCAACAACCCCGAATGAAAACACAACAAAGATCCGGCCCCTAGTTCCCAGCAGCTTCGCTATTCCTGGCCACGGCAGCGGCCATGGTAACGGCGGGGCGGGGGGTGCTAAGAATCACTGGGTTACTGCAGGCTGCCACAGACGACTATTTATTGCTACCTACAACACGAGAACATTGAGACTAGATGAGAAAATCGTAGAACTGGAAGAGGAACTAGATAGAATCAAATGGAGCATCGTTGGGCTGGCCGAAGTTAGACGAGAAGGAGAAGGTCTGATTAAACTCAACTCAGGACATCTCTTATACTATAGAGAAGGGGATCAAACCTCTCAAGGTGGAGTTGGCTTCCTTATCAACAAGGAAATTGCCAACAACGTCACCGAAGTTAATAGTATATCCCCCCGAGTATCATACCTGACGCTTAAGTTATCGAACCGATACTCCTTACGAGTGGTGCAAGTATATGCCCCCAACGTCTAGCCATACCGATGAAGAAGTAGAAGCTCTATATGAAGACATCGAAAAAGCCCTACAATACAATAAGACACATTACTGCATAGTTATGGGAGACTTTAATGCTAAGATTGGAAAGTGCTGTGGAAACGAGAAATTTATAGGACAATATGGAACCGGACTCCGAAATAACAGAGGACAGATGATGGTAAACTTTCTACATGCTAACAAAATGTTTTGCATGAACACATTTTTCAAGAAAAAACCAAAACGCAAATGGACCTGGAGAAGCCCGGATGGTAACATAAAGAACGAAATTGATTTTATTATGGCTAATAAGAAGAATATAGTCACTGATGTCTCAGCGATGCAATGCTTTAGTACCGGAAGTGACCACCGTCTCGTTCGAAGTACTGTGCACCTAGACATCAAACTGGAAAGGAAAAAGCTAATAAAACAAAGAGTTATACGTCCGTTAAATGTTCAGAGCAAGCTTGAGGAAACTTTTCAGCTTGAACTACAAAATCGATTCGCAGCACTGGAAGATAGTGATGACACCGACAACGTCAACAAACTTAACGAAAGAATCATTAATAGCATTAAAGAAACTGCCAAAAAAAGTCATAAAGCAGTGCAAAAAGAAAAAAAGGGTCAAAATTCTCAGACAAAACGATAGCTCTTATGGACGAACGTCGTAAAGCAGAAGCATCCAAGATTACAATACCCTGAACAAAAAGTGAAAAAATCCATGAGATTTGACATTCGTCGTTCAAACACCGAGTATATCATGGAGATTGTTTCACAAGGCCGAGGGTCAAATGCATTTAGCAGACACACCTCTATAGGACAGGCCCAACTTTCCAAATTAAAGACACACGATGGGAAGATAACAACAAATCTTAATGATATACTGAAGGAAATAGAACATTTCTACGGGTTATTGTATTCATCTACGATGCCAGGTCCTAATGACAGATCTGCGGACGACAAGAGGGCTACTCTCACAAAGCACTGGTCTGAAGACATCCCAGATATAAGTATATTCGAAATTAAATCGGCCCTAAAACAACTTAAGAACAACAAAGCCCCTGGAGAAGACGGAATTACATCTGAGCTTCTGAAAGTAGGAGGAACCCCTCTGTTGAAAGAGCTTAAAAACTATTCAACAAGGTAATAGAACATGGAGAAACCCCGGCGACATGGAGTACGAGTATTGTGATATTGTTCCACAAAAAAGGGGATAAATCACTGCTCAAAAACTACCGACCCATTTCCCTTCTTTCCCATGTGTATAAAGTATTCTCCAGAATTTTAACAAACAGGCTGACGGGTCGATTTGATGAATTTCAACCTCGAGAGCAAGCTGGGTTTAGGAAAGGCTTTAGTACAATTGATCATATCCACACGCTAAGACAAATCATTCAGAAAACCGAAGAATATAATCAGCCACTCTGCCTCGCCTTTGTAGACTATGAAAAGGCATTTGACTCAATCGAGACTTGGGCAGTGCTAGATTCACTACAACGCTGCAAAATAGACTATCGGTATATAGAGATAATAAAATCTCTTTACAAATCTGCAACAATGATAGTCCAGCTCCATGATAGCACTAACAATATTTCTATAAACAAAGGTGTTAGACAAGGAGATGTTATATCTCCAAAACTCTTCACAAACGCCCTAGAAGATATTTTTAAACTGCTATCCTGGACAAAATGTGGAATAAATATTAACGGAGAGTACATTTCTCACCTCCGATTTGCAGATGACATAGTGCTAATAGCCGAATCACCTGACAAGCTTCAAGACATGCTCTACGACCTCAATGAAGCGTCGAACAAAATTGGTCTGAAAATGAACATGGATAAAACAAAAGCCATGATTAATAGTCATATTTCACAGACCTTTGATCCTATTTCCATTGGAGGAACAGAAATAGAGGTTGTAAACGACTATACCTATCTGGGACAAGTAATACAACTAGGGCGAAATAACTTCTCAAAAGAAATCGACAGGCGCATACAACTGGGATGGGCAGCATTTGGAAAACTAAAGTACATTTTTAAAGCGAAAATTCCGCAATGCCTTAAAACTAAGGCGTTTAACCAATGCGTCCTCCCTGTATTAACTTATGGCGCAGAGACGTGGAATCTGACAGCAAGTCTTACCCATAAAATAAAAGTCACCCAGCGTGCTATGGAGAGATCCATGCTTGGAGTGTCGCTAAAAGATAGAATCCGAAACGAGGAAATACGCAGAAGAACTCAAGTAGTGGATGCTACCCAACGAATAGGCACACTCAAGTGGCAATGGGCAGGTCATATCTGTCGAAGAGTCGACGGTCGATGGGGAAGAAAAGTATTGGAATGGCGCCCAAGAACTGGCAAACGAAGCATTGGCCGACCCCCTACAAGATGGACTGACGATATAAGAAGAATAGCGGGAGTGACCTGGATGCGGAAGGCGGAGGATCGAAGAGGATGGAGACTCATGCGGGAGGCCTACGTTCAACAGTGGACGGACACAGGCTGATGATGATGAACATTCAAATATTTAAATACGTAATGGAATGAGTAATAACTTCAATGTTTCTACCTTAAGCGAATACTTACGTTATGAACTATGATATTTTGATGAATAAAAAACAAATATACTTATATTACGTTTGACATACAATTAATTTATAGAGCAATTATTAGTAGTAAAGTTAACTGTAGTGTATACTAACACAACTCCGCGTCTATTCGCGCCTTTCTGCCGCGTCCCTTGCAAGTGACAGCTAACCAGAAGTGTTGCCAGTCAAATAATCCCACTTTTAGACTCTTTTTGTTGTACTTCATCTGGGATTTTATTATGTTTTTCTTTCTATGACCACAAATAGTTTATTAACCCTTTCGTTAGGGCTCGGTGGAATACAAAGTATACTGTCAATACGGCGTGAATTTTTCAAACCATTTTTTTTGCTTAAAACTAGTATTTGAAGCATAAATGTACTTATCTGACATATTTTCATATATCACATTGGTTCTTCTATCCTTTAGCTATCAGATAATGCATAAAAAGCTATTATATTTAACAAACGTTCATTATGTAACCCCATACATGTGGTGGCATTGACACATGCGGCTTACAGAAAAATCGCTCCTGTGACGAAACCTAACAATGTTTATTTACATGCTTTACAGATTCCTCTAAAGAATACATGTAGGTTGATAAAGAGAATGACTGTACTTACAATTTCCTACCGTACATGTCACAATGAGTACTGAAAGCAACAAAACGATATATCACGTCAACCGATATCAACTGTCGTGTAATCTTTGCATATGGCGACAACCGATGCGAAACGATTAATGGACTATTTTTGTTGTAGTTCATCTGGGATTTTATGATGTTTTTCTTTCTTCTTCGTAGTATCAATCCGGAGGATTGGTTTGCAACAACAGAATCTTGCATCTCGATCTCCATTCCTCTTGGTCCTCCGCAACCCTTTTCAGCTCAGCATAAGCGCTACAGTTCATGTCCTCGAATACTTGCTGCAAATACTCCCGTCTAGGGCGCCGTTCTGCAGTAATGTTCGAACATTCCAGGTGGCATATCTTGTTGGCTGAAGGTTTTTCTTATTTGTCTTGGTTGTTTTGTCTCGAGCAGTCCCCACCTGGAGATCCGATTGGGGGACTATTTTATCTCCGGAAAATTTTACTTGAGATGCAATCATTTTTTGCTGATACGTGGGATGTCTTTAAGACCTTTAATGTGCTATTTTCCCCTTTATTTCCACATCCTAATGCCGTTGACCATAAAGGTTCATCCGCCTTAGGAGGGCATTTACTACCCCCAGGACAATAGAGTGCCCTAACCAGCTTGACCTGATGAGGTTAGCTGGGTGTTAGCTTATTCCGGCCAACATTCGGTCCAAAAAATCTGACCTTTCAAATTATCATCAACCACAACGCAAATTGTTTTTCTGCGTAAAATTTCGTACAAGAAAAATGATTCATATGAGTTGCCATGGAGATATAAATAAAATAAAAAATGGCCGACATCGGCACGTCACGAGATCTTCCGCCGAAGATGTTGCGCGTCGATGCTGTTTAACGAGCGATCGCTAAAGATGCATATAAACCATAATGCATGTTTTTCTTTATATGACCACAAATAGTTTATTAATAGGATAACTCGATTTTTTATGAATATTGCTCCTGTACAGCTTCAATGTTGGTTCATCATGCAAAAACTATCAACTCCCCCAGAATATATGTGATATGAAAAGACTCTTCCACTTACAGTAAGTGGTTTTGCCAATTCCTTCCTTGAAGCTCCCCAGCTGGACTCTGTAAGCTCTCAACATCTATCCATATTTACTTTACTTCCTGTTTTGATGTAGACTGGACTCTTCACGAAGCGTATTTATAAATACCATTCTTGAGAAAATACAGCAAGATTTCTATGGTAGTTAAGAAATCTATCTTAACCCTTTCGCATCGTTGTCGGCATATGCTGTCATAAGATTAACCGTCCGTTGACATCGGTTGACGTGATATAACGTTTCGCTACTTTCTTAGAATAGTTTTTTATGCATCATCTGATAGCTAAAGGATACAAGAACCAATGTGATATATGTAGAGCAGATAAGTACATTTATGCTTCAAATACTAGTTTTATAATTGACAGTATAATTTGTATTCAAACCGAGCCGTAATGAAAGGTTTAATAAATCCTCGTAAGGATGTTAAATATTTTTTATTTATTTTATTAACATTTCTAATATATAACAAGTTATTTAGGTAATATATTACATAAATGTAACACTATAGTATTTTTTACATTTTCTTACAAATTACTAAACGAATAAACTCGTATATGTTTTTTTTAAACAAATAATATTCGTGCTTTGTAGTGTTTAAGTAAATTATTAAGTTACACTCATTATGAGTCTACTTATCACACCTAAAATCAATTCAATATGACAAATTGTCAATGTGGTTCTGAAAAAGTCTTTGTGTTGCTCATCTGCTCCTTATCCTTCTAGTATGCAATCTGATAACTATCGCGGCGACGTGAAGTCTCTTTTTTCCTTTATTAAAGAGGTTGTTAGTACATATCACACGATGTGAATAATAAAAACTTATTAATTGTTAACATGCAGGTCATAAATCTCCATGGCAACATTATATGTTATCTCTGTTGATGACGAACACAATTTTCCTTTTATCTCAACTCCGGTGTTACTGTTTCAATAACATGAGTCGACTTCAATGATTAATGAGTTTAATATAACAACTACTTTTAATTTGGAGCATAAGGTTTGTCATGAAATAAATCACATATCACCTGCCACATTAATCCAGCGACTGACGTCATATATTTATCACAAAATTCTGCAGCATTCTTCTTCCATATCTTTTCGATTTCCCTGATGAAGTTTAACAGCAAGGGACCGTCAGTACTAAGTCGCAATTCAGGAAAATCCTCCCAAGAAATGGTAGAGACTCCCAGGCGACAACACAGAATGCGTCTCCTGTTCTCGTGGATGATGCACTCCACGAGAGAGTGTCTCACCGTATGTTGCATGCCTGGATCGCATGGACATGCGTCGCAAGAAGAGAGGCCAAATCTTTTTAGGAATTCTCTGAAAATTCCGTGGCCGGTAAACGCTTGAGTGAGATGAAAGTGAGATGTCTTTTTCCACGTCAATAAGTTTTCGATGGATAGAAAGAAAGACTTGGTTATTCTTTCCAAAGTTGATTCTTGATATGCTGTGTTCCAGGCAGTTAGCGAATCATGCATTAACTTGTTCAAGGCGTAGCAGAGAGGAAAACAGTCGTAATGGGTTGTAATTGTTTCTTCCATATCTGTCTCCTAGCTAGAGCATATGGTCGCCATAAATTACCCCTTCACAGTTTGGTTACTTGCCATTATCCTTGCCTTGTCTTTAGCGATCTTTACACGAAGAGCTCCGATGAAATATAATGCATAGTTCCTAACTGCTTCCAGAACGAAAGACTGGATGCTTGAAGAGGAGGCTGCAGCAGTAGTAAACGAATCATTTTAAAGAAGAAAAGACAATTAGTCCGACACTCCCTAGGCCTATACCAAATCTGACACATTTAACCGTAACGCATTAACATCCTCCTCTCTTTCAAAGTTTGTTATTCAGTCGCGTGGTGGCAGGATTAGGAGCAGATTAATAACACACAGACTTTTGCAGAAGCACATTGACATATATTTACGATATACTTTACAAACTTATGCCCCGACCTAGTTACAGCAGGCAGGCCGAGCCACAATACAATATGCTCTCGCCGACGGGCGGCACATGACTGCCGCGCGCTCGTGATGAAAAATGCCAATATCGCGACACATGCATGTCGACAAGCGAACAGAAATAAAAGGCGAAAGATTGTATATCGAGGTCTTCGGTGCCAGTCACCAAAGGCTATATCATGCTGATGTCAGCATATTAAGTAGCTTCGAGTGTGCGTGTTGGAGACATACTCAACATTTTCATTATTCCATATCCCTTGCTGGATTCACAAAGATCCATCAGCTGCCATTGTTTTTACCTCACCATGACAGCTCCACATCCCAAAGCTATGCCGTGTACATTATATATAAAATTTCACTGCCTAGCTTCCTGTATCCCCTCCAGGCAGTGTTATCCCATCTTTAGGCTGTTTACCTCAACATCATATGCATCTCTCACACAACCGGCCTATTTGTTCAGCGTGATTTGATCCTTAGAAACAAACGGTTAAACTTCAGGAGCATCGAGCTAATCACCCGATCTCCTAAACACTTCACATATTTTTAAAGTGTCCCTTATCTCAACAGCTGACGTCACTTTCCCAGTTACATGAGTCACTTCAGTGATATGTGATAGCTGGCAATAGTGTGACCATCAATTCTAGCCAGTTCAATGGCACGCTCTCATTTTTTTCTCCGCAAACACATATTGTCATATTTCAAGGCAGCTTTACTGCAGTCGTGACTTTTTTCTTAATCTATGTACTCATATATATAATATTGCAAAATGCATTGTGAATATTTATATTGTTATAATTCAAATGAAAGCAAAGGTCATTAGTACTGTGGCTTTTGGGTTTAGCCGTGTGTAACGAATTGTTTCGATCTAATATTTCGACCGCCATTGCAGGGGTCTTCTTCAGAGTTGACGACTTTGTGATGAGTCAATGTCGTGAAGTAGTTCAGCCGTCAGCTTATAGTACCTCCACGAACGTCATGTCGGACTGTGGTTGTCCTTGATAGAAGTGGAATCCATGCTGTTTAAAGAATCAAACCGTAATCCCTGTTGATGTTGATGTATCTTTTGATTTCAATGGCTTCCCTTACTAGGCGTGCATGATTCCCTTGCGTTCGAGCCACGATTTCTGGTTCGAATGAAAATAATTTCGATTTGATTTGTTTAACGACATTTTTGTTATCATCATATTCTGAATATATGGATTGAATTCGGAATTTAAAAAAATAGAAAAGAGCATTTTTCAAGCATTCTTGAATTAATCAATTGACTCTATCGGTCTAGTATCTATTTATTGGCAGAACGTTGGTTATCCTAGGCTCACTGTATTGCTATCGATTTTCCTGTTTTTCAGTCTGATACTATGGTGGTATCTGCACCTGGGTGGGTCCTACTTACGACCTCTAACAGGTGTCCCCTACCTTGACCCTAATCACTAAACATGACGCTATCCACGAATTTCACTCAGTTTTTTTCCATCGTTAACTTGACGCAAATCTGTTTTAAAGAAAGCAT
Source organism: Glossosoma conforme (assembly GCA_022606575.1). NCBI lineage: Eukaryota > Metazoa > Arthropoda > Insecta > Trichoptera > Glossosomatidae > Glossosoma > Glossosoma conforme. Next base: position 1,870,619 of record JAGTXR010000046.1, read on the forward strand.
ATTTAAATCAATGCGCGTACCATAGATTAAAATGATTATATTAAAAAAAACAGTGCATATTTATGAGGGTACGATGCTTTAACTTTGTAAGGAGTGATGAAATGAGTGAGGGAGTCGAGAAGGTAGTCTTCCATCCTACAATTGGTTGAAAGACGAAGATAAGTCTGGCTTCTTCTGGCGCTTTGACTAGTACATATACCAACATCCTCCTCTCTCTCAAAAAGGTTGTTTTTCAGTCGCGTGACGGCAGGATTAGGAGCAGATTGATAACACAGACTTTTTCAGAAGCACATATATTTACGATAAACTTTACAAACTTATGGCCCGACCTAGTCACAGCATTCAGGCCGAGACACAATACAATATGCTCTCACCGACGGGCGGCACACGCCAAGCGCCCGTGATGGGCTGTCGCACAGCGTTACAAGTGACGATCTCCGTAACTAGACCAATATTCACAGGACACATTCATGCACGACAAACGCACAGAAGAGACGAAAGATTGTATATTTAGGTTTTCGGTACCAGTCAGCAAGGGCTACATCATGCTGATGTCTATATGAAGTATTAGTTAGAACTCCAGAATGCAGAGCTAACATGATGTGAAGCGAGGACCATGAGTGCTAACAGAGCCTTGTGGAGGTAGTTTGTGATGACCGTATGCTCCAATTAGCGAGTGGATATGGAATGATGATGCTATGTTATCCTATATTAACATGAAGTTTGTTAGAAAAACTTTTTTATATTGATTTAACAAATTTATTTATGTAAACCAAGTACATACTTAACTACGAGTCAAAAACACACAAATCAGTAGCTAATAATCTTAACCCTTTCATTACAGCTCGGTTAAAATACAAATTATACTGTCAGTCATAAAACTAGTATTTGAAGCATAAATGTACTTATCTGGTATATTTTCATATATCACATTGGTTCTTGTATCCTTTAGCTATCAGATGCTGCATAAAAAACTATTCTAAGAAAGTAGCAAAACGATATATCACGGCTACCGATACGAAAGGGTTAATTTTTTATTATTTTATATAATCTTTTTGAATCTCATAACAGTTTTGATATTTTTGAAATTCTTGTTTTATAATCATTTAAATTTACAATTTGCCCCGTTAGCGAGTAATAAAAAACAACGTTGCAAAATTAAATTAGCAACATTTTCGCCGTAATAATACACAGGTCGGCTGATTTTTCATTAAATGAATTTGCGTATCGGATTACATCGAATTCCGCAGATTATTGCCGGCTCTTGACGTGCAAATCGCTGCTTTTCAAACCTACCGGATGTCTGTCACACGGACATTAGCGGGGCGTCAACGGGTTAAGTGTTGCTAAACGCAGAGGGTTCCGTTCGATTAGGCAGCACAACAACTGGCGGCAGAAATTGAAACAAAAACCATTAGGTATCAAAAAATAATAACTTGATTAAATTAAATGTATTGCTGATAAATTAGGATTTTATACTGTCATATGTATTTAATAACCTTAAAGTTATCAACTGGCAATACTTGGTTAAACTGCATAATTATTATTTTAAATTAATTTTAATTAAAAAATTAATAAAATAAAAATATTTAGTTTTAATTCACATTTATTTTAAATGATTACATGTTTCGGCCTCTTCAAGTTTCATTGGTCCGGAGAATCATACATACTCACGATTCTCCGGACCAATGAAACTTGATATGTAATTGCCATGGAGATATCTATAACGCTCGTAAAAAGATAATCTGACACCAATTCACAACTAAATCATCAATCCTGTAGAAGACCCCTGCAATGGCGGTCGAAATATTGGTTAAAAGAAATTCGTCACACACGGTTAAACCCAAAAGCCATAATATCAAATCTGACCGTGAAAACCTAAGAATTTATTGAACAATTCAACTTAAAATACGCACTTAAATACCAATCCCCAGGTATTTAGCGATTAAAAGTACGATATTAGTCGTAACTTATAAACCAACCTCGTAAGGTTGGCTTATTAAGGCTTATTAAACTGTCCTGTATATAAGTTGATATACTTGTATTATACGTGTCTACCAGGACGGTAAAGTGTTCTACCTCTATGTTATTTTCATCAGAAAATAGCGGCTTTTCAATTGCATTACCGGACGCTTCTTGCACGGATATTAGTGAGGCGTCAACAGGTTGAAAGTGGCTAAACACAGAGTCGATCAACAGACCATGGAGACGTTAATCAAACATTCAATTCTCATCAACAATTAAGCAAAAATAGTCGCCTGTGAGAAATAATGAACAGTTTCATATAATAATTATGGTGACTGAACAAAAGGAACATTCGTTATCTTATGTTTACGCAAAGCAAATAAAAGAGAGGCTATATGTTATATTTTTACTTTATCGTATTTACTTTTCTATTGACTCTAAGCTTGGTCATATAGTTCTTTAACAGTTCTAGCATGAGTATAAGATTAACGAAGAAAAATGAGTTAATTTCGTTTAACTTATACCAAAAGTAAATATAAATTTCATCTAATTCTTAACCACTTGGTTCAGTATTTACTTATCTCTTACTGGAATTTGGGAAACTATCTAAAGTATTCAAAATATATAAGTTTATGAACCTGAAACTTCTACGAACAATGTGTCTTTTTACTTATTATCTACAGTTTAGAAACATTAACTCTTACCAAATAGTCCATTTACAAGTGGTGCAGAGTACGATGGAGCATTCCATGTTAGGCTTCTGTAGTAACTGAACAAGGAATATGGATATTTAGTTGTTGATATAGGTCGTGATGATGGGCGATAAAAATGGGATTAGGCTAGCTATGCTTCCAAACAAGCAAGTAGGGGATAAAAGTTATAGAGTGGTTTCTTAGAACCGAACGCTAAAACGTAGGCCGACAAACGATGAGATGGGTAATCTATGAGTATATCACCAATAGTGCAAAAATTTAGTTTAGGAAGGCCTATACCTATTCAAAGATAAGAAATCTGAAGGAGAAAAGATAAAGAAGAATTTCACCAAGCAGTGCGTGGATACGGGTTAAACTAGAAGAGTCATTACTTCGCTGAGAAGAAGACCTGGATGACCACAGGTAACCTGGACTGCAGCTGTAGACAAGGATCTGAAAACTCTGGGCTTGACCGAGAATGCAACGCAGGACAGATACATATGGCGAATGTGCACAATGAGAGCTGATCCCAGATGAAGGGAAATGGCGAGGCTAAAGAGAAAGTAATCACCTCATCTAGTCATGTATTTGGCGTGCTAAATTGACATTGAAAATTTAGGTATTTTTGGTTCGTACTGTATCACTTTCAGTGAATATCAGATTTTTGAATATATTTCATCACTGATATTAGCAAATTATGATTCATTATTAGGTTCAAGCATCAGGTCATCTTTTCTCTTTCTAAATTTTATGATATCATCAAATATTTACCTCTGCAAATGTGCAACAACAATTATAATATTAACATTTACAAACTGTTTGCAAAAAAAACTATCATTCACCAGATGGATAGCCTTAAGCTGTACTAGTCATCCATCACGGATGGAGAAAATCGGGCTTGTCCAATCTTTGGGTCGAGGACTGTAAATGCCTTTCAAATACCACTATTACACATCTTACTTGTAGAGATAACTCTACCAGAATTGTTTATTATTAAATATAGAGAAATCTACCCTAGATAATAATTAAATATTCATACTGGACTATTATTGGTACTTTGTCTTTCCATTTGTGTCGTTTCTACGTTCCTATAGCCCTACATCTTAGAAAAGTATTCTAAAGAAAACCTTTAGGTAGACAATATATATGCTAATAGAGTAGACTGCAAAAGAAAACACAATTTACATACTCGTAGAACACACTAACTTTGTGGTTCGTTATATTTAAAGAATAAAACAAGTAAAACTTTGTATGAAACCACTGAATTTTAATAAATCACTTCATCGGTTTTGGTCCCACCGCACCTTCCTCAGAAGCTGCTTACGAAAGACTGTCGGATAGAAGAAAGGATCTCAATGTGAATGCTACAAATATAAATAACGATCTACGAGTATTTTCCAATTCTGGAAATACAGAAGTAATTTCCACAGCTATTGCTGAGGCTGCTGCTACTCTGAATTCAAAAAAAATAATCCTTCTTGCCTTCACCCATAAGCTAAAGATGCTCACTTTCTGCACACGGATATATTTAAACCAGTACTCGATATATCCTCCAAAGTGAATCCATAAAATCGTACATAAAGCTATTAAGTCATTTTCAACATTTGTTACTTGAAGTAAACTAAAGTATTTGAGATAATCAAGATCCGCTTGTCTTGATTGTCTCTTATTGTTCCATATCCATTTATAAACATAGACTAACATAAACTTAATGTTATACCTTAAGCTTAATACCTAATCCTTAATCTAAAACGTGCATAGCGATAAATAGTTTTCTAATTTGGTTTATCGGGTTCGTAAGTTTTGCAAAATCACTGGAGCAAATTAATGCTGAACCGATGGCCATCGAGATTGCGTCATGTCTACAGCAGTGGTCTCCGGGCAAGTCTCTGAGTTAGTCACCACAACTCGCGGCGTTACTCAACCCGCTCCCAATACTGCCAACTACACCCAGACCGGCTCAAACACCTTGATCTAGCAGCTGCTGTGACCCTCCACCACCTCTGCTGAACATAAAACTTTGGTCACTTTTATGACTGCGTAATTCGTTAATCCTTTTTATTACAATTTAATCTGCCGTGAACCTCTACACGGAGTGAGTCATAATAGTGTAAAAATTCAAGCAAAACCATGCGCAATAAAAATATGCAAAAAACATAATTCTTGAATATATTTATAATGCTCAAGAAAAATCTTTTATCTTACGAGTACAACGTGAAACATGGCAATATTGAATTTTCGTCTTAAGACGTCTTCTTATCAAAAATATCTATTAACATTCCCTTTACTTAGAAAGAACGACTTCACGTCGCCGGGATCGCTATTCGAACACGTGGTGAACAGATGAGGGCCAGACGAGGAACACAAAGACTTTTTTCAGAAGCACATATATTTTCGATAAACTTGACAATCTTTCGGCCCGGGGCGAAACTTGCTTGCTTCAGGCCCCAGACCGATCGGGGGACAACTGCCCACTACAGATTTTCATTTCAAAGTCATTTAAACCAAAGAAGCATATAAAGCAAAATATTATAATCTCTTCTCATATATCAAAATAAGCATAATTATAATTGCTTGGAATGGACTCGATGGAGTCCTAAACGTGTACAATCACTTAAAAATAAACGTGAAAGAAACTTAATACTTTTAATTTTTAGTTTTTTTATTAAAGTAAATATAAAATTATAATAAGTATTGTCAGTTACTAACGTTAACGTTATTACAAAATATGTATTACGTGTTTTATAATAAATCCTGAATTTCGTTGTAAACTCTACAAAACCTTTGAATTTTCAATCGTAATTTTTCGCCTCAAAGATTTTTTATTTTTATTTACCTAATATAATTGAAGGTATTCAGTAATATTTATTTATTATAAAGTTTATTCATTACACTTTTATATATTTACAAACTTATTTATATTTCACATTTATCTATTAGTACATTTTTTTTCTGTACACACTTAAACATAACCATTTCACTACGGCTCGGTTTAAATACAAATTGTACTGTCAATTATAAAACTAGTATTTGAAGCATAAATGTACTTATCTGGCCTATTTTCATATATCACATTGGTTCTTGTATCCTTTACTTATCAGATGATGCACAAAAAACTATTCTAAGAAAGTAGCAAAACTATATATCACGTCAACTGGTGTCAACGGTTGGGGAATCTTAAGACGGAATATGCCGACAACCGATGCGAAAGGGTTAATCATATTTGGTCGTTTGATTATGTAGATTCTTCGTCTCACCTATCGCATTGTTTCATTTAAATGACTCTACCTAAAGATAGTGACAAAAATATACATTACGTACAACACGAGCGGTATACAGAGCGGATCTCTGGCCGACTCAGTAGTACTATATCAATATTCTTAGACAGTTCACGAAAACGTGTTTTTTCGCGCGCAATTTCATGTCATTGCAAGTGTTAACAGCCCAGTCCATTGCGGCAGTCGTTAGGTACTCGTTGGGAATTGCGATTTTCACGGACGCTATGGCAACTCTAAAGTGACGTCACTCTGTGTGTCACTGTAGGACTTTCTCGACCACTGATGCCCACTACAAAGCCACTTTTATGCAAATCACGCGTTATGACACAGATTTGCTAAATACACTTGCAAAAGTACATTTTTTTGGCATTTCATATATAAAAATACGCTTTAATCCACTTGTTGCTGTCAAAAATGTAAAAACTTTCACGCTTAACATTTATTTTATTCATTGAGTGTATAATATGCGCTCGTGTATGTCATTTTATAATGACCTAATTTTCATATACTGTAGAGTTTTTATATCTATTGTCTGATTTTTGCTGTACTATTTTTATTACATTCATAATTATTTTTTATATACATTATAATATTTATTTTAATATGTGTACTTATATTTCGAGGTTGATCATAATAATAGTTATTATAATTTTAGAACTAATTTTAATTTAAAAAATAATAAATTAAAAATATTTAGTTTTGATTCACAATTTATTTTAATGATTACATGTTTCGGCCTTCCTGAAGACCATCTTCAATAATATTTTTAATTTGTAGTTTTTTTTTATTAAAATAAATATAAAATTATAATTTTGCAGTTTCATTAAATATTGTCAGTTACTAACTTAAACTATATTACAAAATATGTATTACGTGTTTTATAAAAATACTTAATTTTGGTTGTGAACTCGACAAAACCTTATAACTTTGTCGTAATTTTTCGCCTCAAAGTTTTTATTTTTATCTACCTAATATAATTTAAAGTATTTAGTATTACTTATTTATTATAATTTTTTTTCATTATACTTTTATATATTAACACACTTATTATTTAAAAAAAAAAAAATCTACAATTATAATTATGCAGTTTCACCAAGTATTGTCAGTTGATAACCTCAATGTTATTAATAAAAGTTATCGTTATGAATGTATGAAAATACAAAAAATACGTTATTTTTTGCTGTTTTGCAAAGGTCGACAAGATGTGTGAAAGGGCTGAAAACATATTAACAAAAAATAATTATAAAAGTATGTTTAGTCCTGACTATTTAAATCAACCACTTCAACGCCACATGTTTGTAGACACCATCCTGAAACCATCACTTGAATATCTCCCAAACTATCGAAAAATATCGATCTTTTTTGGCTTGTTATGTATAGATGTCGTTGTGAGAAAATCGGAATTAATATTGAAATACATCTTTCGAATATTGCGAAGCGCGCACAGCTGCGCCTATGGCGATCGTCTACGTAGAGCGCACATGTGTGCTTACGGCGATCGTCGGGTTAATAAATTATATTTAACAGAATTCGAGCTTATATAAAAGTTGAAATGTGTACTTAAAATCGCTGAAAAAAATACATGCTATTATGTTATTGAGGCAAAAATGTGAAAAATTACAAGATCTTATACATATCAATTATTTTGGTGAATACTTAGGGATCGTGCTATATTTACTTGGGGTATAATTGGCTTACGGAGGTTTTTGGCTCTAAAAGTTGTGTGAAGGAGCTGAAAATGTTAATTAAATGATAAAATGGTTTCGTTGCATTTCGTTCCCAGACAATTTCTTCAAAGACTCGCCGGTAAAGACGTGTGGCGCAATGGACGTCTGGAGCACTGGATGTCTCGCTAACCTACCCTAACATAACCCTACCAAACCTAACCTAAGGATTTGTCCAGTAATCGTCCAGAGATCCATAGGTCTCGTTAATGAAATAATTTAGGCTAAGTATGGTTAGGTTAGCTAGACATCCGGTGCACCAGTTGTCCCGTTCACCAAATATCCCGCGCTGAACAAATTATCTGGAAGCGATAGGTCGTGACACCGACAAAACATACTTACATAACCATCTAAACGTACTCGAATTCGTCTTATGTATTATTTAATAAATAATATAAGTGATATTTCGTTCTTCTTCGTAGTAGTATCAATCCGGTGGATTGGTTTGCAGCAACAGAATCTTGCATCTCGATCTCCATTCCTCTCGGTCCTCCGCAACCCTTTTCAGCTCAGCATAAGCACTACAATTCATGTCCTCGAATACTTGCTGTAAATACTCCCGTCTAGGGCGCCCTCTACAGTTTCTACCCTCAACCATCCCCTCCACAATATCGTGAAGAAGACCATCGTGGTGCATGATGTGACCAATCCATCGGGCTCGCCTCTCTGAGATGGTTCTTATTAGGTGCCTATCTTCCTTGATTATCCTGAGAACCTCATTGTTTGTGACGTGGTCTCTCCAGGAAATTCCGAGAATTCTTCTGTACGACCACATGTCAAAGGCCTCTAGTCTTTTTTTATCACTTTCAGATAAGCACCATGTCTCACAGCCGTACATTAAGATGCTCTAAACAAGTGTTTTGGCAAGTTGCTTGCGGAGACCTAAAGTTATATATATTTAGTTACATTATGTATAATGTACTCGTACATAGATGATTTAATGTTTAATAAGTGTATGACGTGATATGATATTAATATTTATTCTTTAAGATAGAGTCATTGATATTTCTATATGCATTTACAGTTGAAGCGAATGTTTTCTGCTCACATTACAAAACAGTACAGAATTTTCATAATTATCATCTCTCGTCTAAGAAAATGAGTCACATTTCCCAACTAGTTTTCCTGACTTGAGCATAGAGTGTGAATAATGCATAATAATACGGCACAGTATTATATTAGCGATTCCTTAACAAATCGTGGTGCGGCCATTATCGGCTCGCTCTTATCGGTATACTTTAGTCTCAGTCTATGGTCGAGTGTTGCCCAATCGCAACAAATAGGGCTGCCTAACTGTTATACCTACCTTATAAGGTTTATTTTTTTAAATAAACGCATGCAGGATATTGCAACACTGTTAAAAGAGATTTTATCTATTGATTCCATACCACGTGTCATTCTAAGATGGCTTATCGCTAAGCAAGTGTATCGTATGCTTACATTATTCAACGTCGAGATCAAAATATTTGTCATTATTTAAGAATGAAAATGTAAATTATTTTGCAATCGCAGGTTTTACCTATAAAAGAAAGATTTTTAATTTTTTAATTCAAATTAATTTAAAATTATAATTATGCAGTTTCACCAAGTATTGTCAGTTGATAACCTTAATGTTATATTAAATAAAGATCACACAACGTGCCATGAAGAAATCCATTCTCGAAATGACTCTAAAAGATATAATCTGCAACGATGATATCTTAAGAAGAACTAAAATAGGGGAAGCTATCCGAAGAATAGGCACACTCAAATGACAAAACTCAAATGTGCAGGTCCGGTGAGTATAGCTCAATGGTCAAAGCGTTTGCATGGCAAGCCTAAGGTCGTGTGTTCAATCCCCTGCGGAGATTAAAAAAAACGATGTCTGAGCTCTAAAATACCCCCGGTTGGTGTGAATTTGATCCCTCACCTGTAAAATGCCAGTCATAGCCTATTAATTAAAATTGGTGGTAGACAAAAGTCGTTCCGTGAAGACGGTAAATTTCTGAAATAATAAGGATAATGCGTGAATGTCGAGTTGTAGTTTATGACGTTGACGGAACACTCGACATGCAGCGCTTAGCCATATGTAGCATGTTAAGCGTCATAGAAATCACAGATGAGACTTCAGCATAACTATAGCCATGTGTCGGTATTCTCCTGTATGTGTTTATATAGAAAAGGACGTATATGTCGAAGAGACGATGGTTAATGGGGAAGAGATGTGTTAGAGTAGCGTCCAAGAACTGAGCGTTGGATGCAAGATGGAATGACGGAATTAGAATAAAAGAAGGAGTAGCCTGGGTGCGAAAGATGGATGATCGAGAAGGATGAAGACTCATGCAGGAGGCCAACGTTCAACAGTGGAATGACATATGCTCACGATTATGATGAATATTGTTGTATCATTAATTTTCTTCTCAACCCTGGATGCTCTTCATCTACCACAAACAATCCTCTCTTGTCATACAAGCAGATTCGACCGGACAGGCATGATGACATCACGTTACTGCAGATCGTGACTAAGTGTCTCGCAGACTCAGCTCATGATCGTCAACGGTAAAGTCATGCCAGCAATGATGATGCTCTCACTATCGACTGGCACAATTTTCACTGCTGAATGAAGCCTCCTTACATGGATGGTATTCGTGAAAACTTTACCGAGCGAGAGCTCGAAAAGGACTACAACTACTCCAAAACTTGTTTGTAAATCGTTTTTTCCACTTAATTTCTCAGACTAGACTGCTTATCATGCAGAGAAGCCAGTTTATATATAGTAAAGATAATAAAATATATTATTTTAGAAAATTCTAGAAGCATATACATATATTCTTCAAACTTACGTGATAATTTTCCACTCCATAGTATTGTGTAATGAATTATTTTAACATATAATAGAAGTTTTCTTTTACCTACTTCGTGCAATGTGTATTTCAAACATATTGTCTAATATTATTATTCTCGGCGGGAATTGCTCAATGGTCAAAGCGTTTGCTTTGCAAGCCAAAGGTCGTGGGTTCGATCTCCGACGGAGCTTAAAAAAAAATTTTCAACCGGTTTCTTAGCTCTAAAATACCCCCGGTCGGTGTGAATTTGACTCTCACCCGTAAAATGCCAGTCATAGCCTATTAATTAAAATTGGTGGTAGGCGAAAGTCGTCCCGTGAAGACCACCCTTTCATAGTAAATTCCTGTAATAATAAGGATGATGCGTGAATCTCGGGTTGTTGTCTATGACGTTGGAGGATCAATACTCCACATGCACGTAGCCATATGCAGCATGGTAAGCGTCATAGAATTCCACAGATGAGACGTCAGAATCACTATCACCATTTGTCGGTATTCTCCTGTATGTGTTTACATAAAAAAATACGTTTCATATCTGGAACATATGGTCGCTGCAACTCCTGACATTCAATTTTCTCAATTTTCATTGTTCATGCCTTGTTAAAAGATGCATCAGAAGGTCCGTCTGAGAATGTAATGAATATATATATATATATATATACATACTCTGAATATATACTATAGAGACATCTATCGTTATACGATGGTAACAATGGTATAAATACATCATATTTCGCGTGTCCTTTCAGGCGAAGAAATAGTCGAGTGGACTGGGCGGTGTAAAAGATCAGAGCAAAGGATGGTTCCATGGCTCGTGGTTCGAATCCCGCGTCCGCCGATATTTTTCTGATTGAATTGATGCGTGTAAAAATTTGATGTATAATTGTACGTGTATATTTAATTACTAATATATAAATGGCTTCCGAAGACCTTCAGGACGAAAACTCAGGATATCAAGAGACAGCATTATTTGAGGAATGTTTTGGTTGGTTTATTAAACCGATTTTTTTTTATTGAACTTGATGATTAGCTAGATTTTCCTGAGACCTGTATCAATTAATGGGGCGCCTGAACCACATTATTCTAGCATTTTCTAAATAATATGCCTGTATTATTTTTACCTAGTGCTATATATAATCGTGTCGGAAACAACAGGGTCAGATTCTGTCTGCCCAGAAGTGGGCAACGTCGATGGCGTTACTTCTGGCCATCATCAGGTCTTCCTGGGTGCAGCTATTCCGGCACAGCGCACACTCCAGAAGGTGTGACAGGGTCTGCTCCGCGCCGCAGTTACATTCAGTCGGTCCGCTGTAAAACTGCCAGGCCCTCATTTGTGTCCTCGTCTTGCATACTCCGGTCCGAAGTCTGTTAAGGGACCTCCATATATTCCACCCTTGCTCATGTCCAGGGGCTAAGTCCTCTTTCGGGGCAATCCAAGTATTCCCCTCAGTTGCGCTTCTCCACATGTTCAGTTGCAAATGTTCTCCCCTGGAAACGGTTATTTACAATGCCGGCCAATCCTTCCACTACGGAAACAACATCAACCTAGTGCTTACGCGATATAATATCATTTTTTTATTATTATTTAGCCTTGTTTGAATTTCTCAAACAAGGAAACACAATTTTAAAGTGTTTTTTTTTTGTATTTAAATACACACATACATCAAATTTTATACGCATCAATTCATTCAGAAAAAGCATACGCGGGATTCGAACCACGAGCCTTGTAACCTTTGCTCTATTCTACACACCGCGCTATACACACGACCATTTTCCGCCTGCAGCACATACGCGAAACCCGATGTATATATATATACCATTGTTAAGATATTTATATATCTTATGTATTTTATTAATTTTTTTATTTTTATTTATTCTTTATTTGCTTATATTTCCGCATACAATGGTTATATTAAAAAAAAATACAATCATGCAATTATTATATGTTTTTTTTTACGATTTTTTACGAGTAATCTAAACTTAAAATACATTTACATTAAGTTTATCAACTGACAATACTTGGTGAGACTGCATAATTATAATTTTAGAATTAATTTTAATTAAAAAATTGATAAATTAAAAATATTTAGTTTTGATTCACAATTTATTTTGACGATTACATGTTTCGGCCTTCCTGAAGACCATCTTCAATAATGCTCGTTAAAATAAATTGTGAATCAAAACTAAATATTTTTAATTTATTAATTTTTTAATTAAAATTAATTCTAAAATTATAAAATACATTTATTCTTATTCGTAGTATCAATCCGGTGGATTGGTTTGCAGCAACAGAATCTTGCATCTCGATCTCCATTCCTCTCGGTCAAATTTTACTTGAGATGCGACAATTTTTTTGCTGATTCTTGGGATGTCTTCAAGACCTTTAATGTGGTATTTTCCCCTTTATTTCCACATCCTAATGCCGTTGACCATAAAGGTTCATCCGCCTTAGGAGGGCATTTACTACCTCCAGGACAATAGAGTGCCCTAACCAGCTTGACCTGATGAGGTTAGCTGGGTGTTAGCTTATTCCGGCCAACATTCGGTCCCTGTCTATATTGGCCGACTGGTTTCGCTCACCCCCCACCACGAGAAGGAGATAGATCTGGATTTTCCTTTCATCGAACCTGTGACCTTAAGGCATTTCGCAGAGTCCTCCACTACTTTTAGGGGGCTAACATTTATTGTACGTTTAATAATACTCCAATGCACGTAGATTGAATAGTAAAATGCTGATATATTTCACCACGTTAAAAAAACACGTAAAATGTATAATCAAATGCGAGGATTATTATATATTTAGAATTAATTAACCTTGTTTTGTTACGGTTGCGTGATGCATTTTAGTTGTTTAAATACATATTGCTCGTTCTGTTTTTTCGTTGTTTTTTGGGGAAATCCAATATTGGGAAGGACGTTTTTGTTGAGAAACTCTGAGAAAAACAAAAATTGTGTTATTAGAAACAGAAATACCCCGACCATATCGACGGGAAATATTTTAGAAAAAAAGAGTTTATTTTCGTGTCGTAATATAGGTTTTTTTTTTTTAATAAATATCATTGAAAATATGTATTACTTTAATTGGATTTTGAAACAAAGTGAAATATTATAAATTTATATCTAGATTCATTTAGCACTAGTTGTCCTGTGCGCCAAATGTCCCGTGCACCAGTCGTCCAGTGCGCCTGACGTCGTTACCGATAAGTCGCTGAACGAATTATCTGTGAACGATATGTTCGTGACACCAGTTAGACCACCTTATTACTAATATTCTACACAACTACCTATTCTTGATATCTCAATTAATTGTAATTTAAATTCTTCACATTACTTAAATTGTTTCAACCTAACAACGCTATCGATGCATCCAATATATTTAATTGTTTCAACCTAACAACGCTATCGATGCATCCAATATATTTGGGGTCATTTTTCTAATGTGGTTTTAGCGTTTATTGGTGGTTTAATTACTACTTTTAATTATTTAAAGGCATCTTTTATGAAATTTTATTTTTTACCCATTTCATTTATCTTGGCTACAACTTATTGATAGGCGTAAGTGACTTGACTCACGTTAAAGTATTAACATAGAACACGTAGCTTTCTCAAACATTAATGTTTTGTCATATCCATGTGTAACTGACCCGCTTGGTGAAAACCCTCTCTATCCCATCCTGAAGACCCTGATGGGGACCCGTTACTGAACGCACGCAAAAAGCTAATTATTAGAGAGTGGCTTCCCGTGGTTCTAGATGCATCAGTTAGATGTCAAATAGACCTCAGTCTAATACTGCGAAGTTAGTATACTACAGCGAGTCTCGAATCGCCTTCTTTGGTAACACGTTGCTAACCACAAAATACGTGAGAATGGATGAGGAAATCGTAAGGTTGGGAAATGGATTCTGCAGAATGGCAGACATCAGTTTGGATTCATTACTTGCAGACGGGCGCGCAGAACCGCTTCAAGGCAAATTGACCCATCTCTCCTAAAATTAGCTTAATATCAAATACAAAAATTTCATCGATCTTATAATTTTTCAACGATCACGTTACCTCTATGACCCGCGGCATTCTCCAGCATGTGTTTACATAAACAATGATCATTAAATGTTTCAATGGATAATGGCTGTTTTTATTGCATAATTTATTCCCATTAGAGTTGTTAAGCTCTGTACACAATATGTGCACGCGCTATGTAATTTGTCTACGAACCTGTCATTACTGCTATGAAAAGGTCAGAGTATGCTTAGTGCTTTAATGAATATTAATTCTGGGATGAGCTGAAAATTCAACCTCACTAAAAATTCGACAGTCACGCTATAGGTATTAATAAAATAATGGCAACACTTTTATTTGATACATATTTTAAGTTTGTTCCTAACATTTTTTGTTTTTTTTTTTTATCTTGTGTGAAGAATTGATTTTCTTACAAATGGGCTGCATTGACTAGAGGCCTTTGAGATGTGGTCGTACAGAAGAATTCTCGGAATTTCCTGGAGAGACCACGTCACGAACAATGAGGTTGTCAGATTAATCAAGGAAGATAGGCAACTAATAAGAACCATCTCAGAGAGGCGAGCCCGATGGATTGGTCACATCATGCGCCACGATGGTCTTCTTCACAATATTGTGGAGGGGATGGTTGAGGGTAGAAACTGTAGAGGGTGCCCTAGACGGGAGTATTTGCAGCAAGTATTCGAGGACATGAATTGTAGTGCTTATGCTGAGCTGAAAAGGGTTGCGGAGGACCGAGAGGAACAGAGATCGAGATGCAAGACTCTGTTGCTGCAAACCAATCCACCGGATTGATACTACGAAGAAAGAAGAAGGGCTGCCTAAATGTTATACCTAGCTTATAAGATTTTTTTAAATAAATGCATGCAGGATATTGGATATACTGTTAAAAGAGATTTTACCTATGTATTCCATCCCACGTATGCTATACTTACATTATTCAACGTACACAAAAAAAATCGTTTAATGTTTTCGAGACTGAAATATTTGTCATTCTTTTCAAATGAAAACGTAAATTCCCTAGCAATCGCAGCATACGCAGGTATCGAAATTATAGTAAGATTGGGTTATAAAATGTACATTGCTAAAGGTTGCTATACGAATTTCAACATTGATCAACTTTTTGCATCTCATCAATCGCATATTTAAAAAAAAAATGTAATCGCATGCAGGAGAGTACAGTCAGTCAAGACCAGTGCACACTAAGACGCTGCATGCGAAAAACGTGTGTTGTGTTTGTGTGTGGGTTGGGAAGATTGCAAGTGTATAGGAAGTATGTAGGAAGGTGAACACAGAAGCTGGACAAGCATTCCAAAGCTAACCGGTGGAATTAAGGAAGGAACTTAGAAAACTGCCAGTTCTTAGTCGATACACATTAACCGTGTATGGATATTCGGCAAGTGTAAGATGAGTTTGTCAGTTTTAGGTGGGTGCAGGAGGAATTAGTTAGAAGTTCCGATGAGCAGCAACCGTGGTAATAACGGTAGAAAATACTAAGTGAACCAATCTTACGCTTATGTTCCATTGATGGCTGGTTAGACGTAAGAGTGTCACGAGCCTGCTCAACTTCCACCTGGATAGGTGCAATAGTATTTGAAATGACCTCTGGTGTAAAAGACAAGACCTATGTCTTGTCTTTACCGATACCAAAATTGGTAACATTGATTTTTCAGTCAGAATTCCGCCATATATGTAAAAATATTTTATTTTCTTATTTTTTATTTATTTAATATTATATTAAGTATTTTTTCCTTTCTTTTACAGGTAATGAATTCTCTAATGAGCGAGGAAAATTTTCGCATTTCTTCATACAACGTTCCAGATTCCGCCATTGTTGCTGTAAGTAAGCCAGTCCATATATGAAATAGTTTTTCCTTTAATAAAAATAAAACAGTTGTACGTTATAGAAAAACAAATACTTTTTTTCCTGTTTTACTCAACATTTAACTGACACTAATACTCTAGGTACTTAACATATGCAAATGATTTTCAATTTTTGAACACTAAAGTTTTTCTATAATACTCGTACTAGCGATGATCTATTAAGTTCAGTGGTAGCTTTTTGAATGCGAAATTAAATTAATTTTGTGCTTATTCACCGTTTGGTTAATGTTTTTGTGACAGACAAACTCTTTTGTTTCTGGCAAATATGACAAATTCTTTATAATGTAGACCCCTGCAACGACGGTCGAAATATTGGTACGAGATAATTCGCCACACACGGCTAAACCCAAAAGCCACAATACCAAATATGGCCGTGAAAACTTAAGAAGTTATATAACGATCTTATGATTATTCCGAAGCTCATGTCTGGTCAATTTAATTCTAGCGAGCGCTTAGTCTATTTTTAATCAATATATTTTTCATATATACGGGCTGTAGTCTATGACGTTGGCGGATCAACACTCCACGTGCAGTGCTTAGCCATATGCACCATGGTAAGCGTTATAGAATTCCACAGGTGAGACTTCAGAATTGCTATCTGTCGGTATTCTCCTGTATGTGTTTACATAAAAAATAAAAAAAATGTTTCTACTGTACTACGTTATCCGGCATAGAAACAATCAGATTTAGTATAAATTTAAGTTCGTAGTATACATTTTTTCTATGAGAAATGGATTATGCACACCACTCGTGAAACAGTTTTTATTGTTAAACGTGCCTCTATTGTGTTCATTTGAGTTTGTTGATTATTAATGGTTACCGCATTTATAGCCAAGCCAATATAATAATGTTATAAAAAAAAGTAAAAATCTTTACATGGATTAATCCGGCATGCTTAGGTAAATAAACGATTTACAAACAGCATATTTAGAATGTTTTTATATCATTGGAAAATTATTGGAGTTGGTATACTTACGTTGAAATTTTTAATTTAGAATTTATTCCACGTGTTTGGATGAATGATAGAGGAATGCAGAATCTGGAGAGTAGTGGACTGCGAATAAGTAAAAGTAAAACCGAATGGATGTATTTCAATTCTTATTGCACCGCGGTTAACACACCAATCCTTCTCACAATACACCCGTAAAAGAGGTTGATACTTTTAAATATCTCGGCTCCGCGATATCTTTAGACGTCAAAACTGAATCCGACGTGGAAAATAGAATAAACACAGGATGGCTGAAATGGAGTTGTCTCTTTGGGGTTTTGTGTGATAGCAAGATTCCAGTTAGGACCAAAGGTAAAATCTACAAAACTGCTGTAAGGCCAGCTATGCTCTACGGATCGGGGTGTTGGACCCCGCTGAAACGTGACTTGGATAGGATTCATGTGGCTGAGATGAAGATGCTGAGGTAGGCGGTGTGACTAGAGTGGACAGAGTTCGAAATGAGCAATTCGGGTTTCATTTCGGGTGTCCCCCATACCTAAAAAGATAAGGGAAAACCGTCTAATATGGTATGAGCATGTAACACGGAGAGATGAGTACCACATGGTGATGAAAGCTCTTAACATACCCACGCTGAGAAGAAGTCATGGAAGACCACAGACATCCTGGACTGTAACTGTAGACAAAGATCTGAAAACTTTGGGCTTGACCGAGAATGCAGCGCAGGACAGGCAGACATGGCGAATGTGCACAAGATCACCTGATGATGGGAAATGGTGAAGCTAAAGAAGAGAAGAATTTATTCCACGATTTTATTTACAAACGACATGTTTCGCGTTTATCAATAATGACTATTATATATAACGTTTTGCGATTACTTATTCTTTCATATTGACATCCCCCATCTTTAAAAAGGCGACAAAAAGTCACGGATTCATAAGTTCTATCCAATGATTAAGCCTTTCAATAAAATATATATTGTATTCACGTCTATATTGGACATGGAATTCTACCAAGAATTAAAGCAAGAAAAAATAACGAAGAAAAAAATACAATCCACGAGAAAATGCTGAATTCAATTTAAATAATTGTTCAATCACTAACGTCAATCTAATCACTAACAAGTGTAATGGAATATATTTCGCATTCACTGAATATGTATTGCCGTTTTTTTTCGTCTACTTGACTTTGGCCACATTTGAAAATGTGGTAATTTTCTTGTTTTGAAACTCGACTGCAATCACTGCGAACGCTTTTCAAGGTTTCCACTTAAGTATTTAAACATCGCTCACAAAACGCTCATTTAACTTCCATCATTAACGTCATTACAGAGTGTTTTTCAGACGTCTAAACGTAGTTACATGCTGCCCAGAAGGTATTAAAATATCGTAATATCATACAGAACAGAGCCACGGAAGTCACTCGCATAAGTACAAACATCATGTCATTATCCAGTATCATGTGTATTATTACGTTTATGATCCAGTAACCTCGTCAAGACATACATTTATCTAATACATACCACTATTATTGATATGAAAACTAGTGTAATACAATTTAAGATGTAGTAGGTAAATTATAGGTAAAAAATAAATACCTATGACTTTGACATTTTAATCGTTGATTAAATGCGTCTAGTTTCATATCGGTTTGTGGGCCACGTAAGATGTCTATGGTATTTCTTCCTTTTATGTTTTGATATAGCTCCCTTAGGCTGATGCCGTAAGCTCTCGAAAAACGATCTTGTGTCTCTTATTTTTGATCGCTCGCCTGACATGCAATCCAATGTTAGTTTTAATTGTATAATGTTGCACGGCGTTTGCTTGCGCAATTTTATTTGTTATGACAAATGGCCCATGTCATTTTGGTGTCACTGTCATCTTCAATTCGCTTTTTCTGCCTCGACGGTTGGCAGCGCGAGATGTGAGAGCGCGCCGTCAGTTGGCAGCTCGCTCGCGACCGACATGGCACGCGCCTAAGGGCGTTCGCTATAACGGGTGATGAAAAAGCAAGTGTCTTAAGACTAAATAACGTGAATTGTGAAACAAAAACAAGTTCTTTGCATCCTGTCATCGATATCTAACTTTAAGAGAAGGATATTATATATTCTTACTATTAAATGTACTGAATGTATGGAAGCTCTCCAAATATAGACTCGTTTTACGCCTTTATTATAAGGAAAATATATGCATTTATTTAACTTAATGAATTACATTTACTAGTTTCCGGGGTTATATAAAAATTACCATATTTAATATTACTGAAAGTAGGCACAAGATATTGGTTGTTTAGAGCAGTGCTCCGCAACCGGTGTGCCGCGGCACACTGGTGTGCCGTAAGCCGATACAGGTGTGCCGCGATCAAATAAGGCAATATTATAAATAAATAATTTTACTTTGGTGTGCCGTAGAATTCAAAAAATTACTTTGGTGTGCCGTAGATGAGAAAAGGTTGCGGAGCTCTGGTTTAGAGTATTCACGCTATATTGTAAAAATTCAAATGAATGTACAGGTAATTTACTCAGGGATCGTGCTATATTTTCTTGAGTATATAGGTTAACTTTTGATGCCTGAACAAACCAGTCAAAGTGACATTTTAATCGATGATTTTACGTGTCCAGTTTCAGCACGGTTTGTAGACAATAGTGTCTAGCTTCACATCAACTTTTGCACCACGAAATAACTCAAATTTGTTATTTCTTCGTTCTTTAAATAAAAATAAAATGATGTGACCGATCCATCGGGCTCGCCTCTCTGAGATGGATCTTACTAGGTACCTATCTTTCATGATTATAATTATATGATTATAAGCACTAATATTTTATAAGGAGATCCCAACATAATATGATCGTGCACTTAAATGTGTTGTCAGATGCTAATTACATTTTTTGATTTCAATTACTTTTTAATCTCATTATTATCACGTATACGTTTGCACCAATTATCACTTTCTCTACTCTCGCTGCCGAAAAAACTCTAAAAATTCACTGAATTAATTGCGAGTAATGAGTGACTAGATGTATGAGTTTCATTTTCTTAAAATTTAATTATCATAGAAATCAGCACGATTAATCAAATACACCACCTGATATCAAGTTATTTTCTAAGAAGGTTTACTTTAAAATACCTTTAGTCTATAATGTTCCACCTAATTTCGTCATTGTCATAACAATCATCTTTTTTTTCTTTCATTTACTCCAAGTTTATTTAATTTATGTAAATTTAGTATACACACTGCCTGGCGGATATAGCTCACTGGTCAAAGCGTTTGCTTGGCAAGCCAAAGGTCGTGGGTTCGATCCCCGACGAAGATTAAAAAAAAACATTTTTAATCGAGATCTAAGCTTTAAAAAAACCCCGGATGGTGTGAATTTGATCCCTCACCCGTGAAATGCCAGTCATAGCCTATATATTTTATATATTGTATTCGCATTGTAAAAACACATTCATAAATCTGTATAAAACAGTCATGCACGTAAAATCAATGATTTGAAAACTACGAGTACGCGAAAACTCGACTGGAGTACTTTTCCAGCATTGCGCTGTGGAGTGCTACGAATTATTCAGTTCGACCGGAAACCGGTAAAATGTAGACCGACGGAAGTGCGTCAGCTGGCGTGGGAAATGGGTGGGGTGGGAGCGCCGACCCAGAGGTTAAAAACTGCCGTCATCCCCCGCACGCCTGAAGCGGTTCATTGTCGTCGGCGGTTCTTCGCTGTAAGTTGCGACAACGACATAGAGATATATCGCTTCACACGCAGCGTTAATTACTTAATTACGTCGTGTATTCGCTGAAAATTATGGTTGAGTTGGTGATTATTTCTTGGCATTAATATTATAATCTGAATCATTAAATCGCACGTTTGAAATTATAAACAATAGAAATAACACTTGTAATTATATATATCGTGATTTTCGTGATTACTTACATACGCAGTAGTATATTCGCAATTAAGAGTGTTAAAGTGTTTTTCGTAAGCTCATTATTGGTAAGATTTTATAGAGTGCACAATTCAATGAATTCTCTTATACATTAATGATATCCAAAATACATACACCCATCACACAATTCATGTCCACCTTTTCACTCGCTCTTTGCTTTATATAGAGCCAACACTCACTTTACTAACTGACCTGAAAATGTCCATTCGACCTGGCTGAAACATGTCGTCAAAAAATATATTGTGGGATAAATTCTAAAAATTATTTTATTTATATATGAGTTTTTCCTTTGTATGAAAGCTGATAGGAGAAACAACGGTTCTTAAAGCAGCTTTGAAAATCAGGTGAGGGAAGAACGGTAAGACCCTTCCTATTCTTACAATTTTTTAGTTTGTAAGCTGAAAAAAACGTATCATCAAGCTTTCTTTTCGTTTCTACGTGAAGTTATAAAATCTTCTTATAAATTGTATTTTACGTAAGCCACGCATACAAGTTTACTTTTAAATTGTTTTTATTAAATTTGTTACTCGTTATAAATCTATTATTCGTCTATGAGTGGCCGCGTATGTTAATGTCATATTTCAAACATATTTGTACTTTATTTTGTGTAATATGTTTAATGATATTAAAAAAATCATACATGTAATGTACTACTACTGTGAGCAAAGAATGCCGGGAAATTTGAGTTTAAATTTGGCGGCTAAGGGATTCCACTTTTTTTAGTTTTACGTTGCCACTACTGTCACTGATATCTGTGCCAAATTACACGTCAAAATATTCATTAGTGTTTGAGATACCCATCCATATGTAAATATCTAAAAGTTTTTTCTAAGTTTTTTTATAGCATCTCTTCTATCGATTCAAAACGGTGTCCACGGAGCGGTCTCTTGAGTTTAGCTAATATCTAGAAGTTACATGCTGTATTCAAGTCAGGAGAATACGGTGGTTGCGGAATGATATGGGTCGAGCGCCTCATCCCTTGTCAGATCCGCCTTCCGAAGCTCTACTGAGAACATTCCACGTATACATCCCGACGGTCTTCCATAACCTCAGAATTCGTAGGCCTGTAAAAAGGCCGCTTTAGTTTATGCTCTCCTAGGGTATCCGAAGAACATGTCCTATACAAGTTCTAATTCGTTCTTTGACCGAGGAGATCTGAACCATATAGTCATCTGCTTATCTGCAGCTCAACTCCCACCTCGATAGGTGCAATAGTACTTGAAGCGACCTCTGGTGACGGCGATTCTACTAACATATATGAGACATACAAGGCAAACATTAATAAAGACAAGGTATAGATACCGAAGGAAAATATTATTATATTAGTATTTGTATAGCGCTCTTTTATGACCGAATGATCATTCCAAAAGCGCTTCTTTGCCTCTCTGAGTAAAAAGGTGGGTCTTGAGTCTGCTTCTGAAGGATGCCTCTGCTTTAAGCTCTCTTATGCTTTCCGGTAGTGAGTTCCAGGCCATTGGCACAGCGTAGCTGAAAGCCCGATTGCCAAAGACCGTGCTAGGACTACCTCCCGTCAGCTGCAGGGTGCTTCTATTTGCTCTAGCCGATCTGAGTGTCTCTCAAGATAGGCACCTAATAAGAACCATCTCAGAGGGGCGAACCCGATGGTCACATCATGCGCCACGATGGTCTCCTTCACGACATTGTGGGGGGGATGGTTGAGGGTAGAAACTGCAGAGCGCGCCCTAGATGGGATATTTGCAGCAAGTGTTCGAGGACATGAATTGTAGCTCTTATGCTGAGCTGAAGAGGGTTGCGGAGGACCGAGAGGAATAGAGATCGAGATGCAAGATTCTGTTGCTGCAAACCAATCCACCGGATTGATACTACGAAGAAGAAGCTACTGAAACTTTTACAATTGAATAAAACAGAAGTCCGACTCATTAGTTGACTCCTGTGAGTAAAAATAATGTAACATGAAAATTACTTAATTTAAAAATAAAATAGATTCTTCGCACTACACTCCACGTTCCGAGGTTTTTATCGAGCGATGGCGTGTAACGATAAGCGATAAAACGTAATTTTATGTATTGCAAAAATAAGCCAATTAAATTTTTATTTACCTTCACAAATTGCGATAAGTCGTATGAAGAAAAAATCCAATTATTGACGCGAGCGCAGCAGTGCCATTGAACTGTTGTGCGAAAAACGCCGATGTATTTATTACAAAAATGTTCATGAAATTTGGGCAATTTTTTGGATGGTACCTTTTATACTGAATTGACCATTTGTTGATTTTTTTTTAATTGTAAAGATAAGGGAAAACCGCCTAAGATGGTATGGGCATGTGACACGGAGAGATGAGGACCACATGGTGAAAAAAGCCCTTAACATACGCTGCGAAGACCTGCAAGACCACAGACAACCTGGACTGCAACTGTAGACATGGACCTAAAAATTCTGGCCTTGACCGAGAATGCAGCGCATGACAGACATTTCGAATGTGCACAAGGAGAGCCTACCATAGGTTAGTGAAACATCCAGTGCACCAAATGTCCCGTGCACCAGACGTCCAGTGCGCTCCCGTCGTTACCGATGAGTCATTGAACGAATTGTCTGCAAACGATAGGTCGTGACACAGTTTTTTCTGGTTTAACTCTCTAGCGGCTGAAAACGCAACTAGCTAAAGAAGGCTTCGCTTCAAAAACCTTGGCCAAATTTTATCACTTATAAATTTAATATTGCATGGATTTTCCCAACAGCTTTCCTCTGTTGTTTACACCGCACATAGATAGTTGCATGGCTTATTTATTCGTTACAGAATGTTGAACTACTTTTAAATTATGCAGTAGAGGGTTAATAGCTCTGGAAGGTAACCTGCACCAGTTAAACTACTCGTAGAAGGAGAGTTCAAATTCGACGCTTTTGTGGTACCTTGGCCTCAATTATGTATAAATAAAAATACCCCAAAATAGTTAAGTAGTTAAAACCACTTAGCAAATGTCTAGAATAAGTAGTAATACAATAGTAAATATTTTGGCCATGGACTAATTTTAAGGCTATAAAAGTATATATGTTTTTTTAAGAAAAAAAATTCTAGACTGTATGAAGATATTTTATATTTTAACGTTAATTTTTCTCGTACATACCTATGAACAATAGTGTAAAACATTCAAATTAAAGGAATGGTAATCAAAAACCTGCGTTATTATAGACATAACATTTAAAATATGTATATATATATATTAACATCCTCGTCTCTCTCAAAAAGGTGTTTCTCCGTTGTGTGAGGCAGGATGAGGAGCAGGTCAGCAAACAAAGACCTTTTCAGAAGCACATTGATGTATAGTTACGATAAAATTTTACAAGATTGTGGCCCGGATCTAGGCGCAGCAGTAGGCCGAGCCACAGTACAATATGCTCTCCCGAAGGGCGGTAGGCAACTGATCTCCGCGCTCGGTATGGGCTCTCGCCCGCGCCTCGAGCGGCAGTGTCAATAACTAATGTCAACATGGCGGACACATCCCTGTTTGACAAGCGAACATAAATAGAGACGAAAGATTGTACATCGAGGTTTTCGGTACCAATCAGCAAGGACTGCATCACGCTGATGTCAACATATATGATTCCACAAGTGTCGCAAAGCATTAATATTGTTATTTTTTTATTAAATATTTGGGGATATGTTGTTTTCAAACGCGGAAAAAATAGGGTTTTGTATTCGAAAGGTACTCGTCGAATGGTTATATCAAATAGTTGTTTCGTTTTGTGGCTTTAGGTGAAATGTAAACGATATCGATCCGCCTTGGAAGGCTCATGAAATAAACAACTGGAGCAATTCACATAACTCAACTCTTCCCATACCGAGTCATATACCGCAGCTTTTTTACATACATGTAATCACATGCTTTTACATACTATAATTTGATGTTAATGGCTTATTTATTAAATAGATATTTGTATTGACATCAGCATGATATAGCCCTTGCTGACTGGTACCGAAAACGTCGATATACAATCTTTCGTCTCTTATTTCTGTTCGCTTATCATACATGTATGTGTCTGCCATATTGGCATTTTGGACTGGTTACATAGAACGCCACTAGGGCGCTGTGTGACCGACCACGGTGCCGCACGACAGTTAGTCGGGTGCCACCGTCGGCGAGTTGATATTATATTGTGACCCGGCCTGAATGCTGTGACTAGGTCGGGCCATAAGTTTGTAAAGTTATCGAAATATATATGTCAATGTGCTTCAGAAAAAGTATTTTTGTTATTAATCTGCTTGCCATCCTGCCACCACGTGACTGAATAACAACCTTTTAAAGAGAGAAGGATGTTCGTATATAATATTAATATATATATCAATGTATGTAGCCGGGCGGCATAGTTCAGTGGTAAGAGCGTTTGCTTGTCATTCGATGTCGGTTCAGTCCCCGACCATGCTTGATTTTTAAAAAATGATTTAATCAAATATAAAAGCTATATCTGCCTCCGGTAGGGTTGAGCCACCCCATGAAGTCATAACAAAATTGTCCAGGCCTCGGGAGCGTCGAGCTGATCATCCATTATTTTTTAAAACTCTGATCAATGAACACCCAAATATTTCTCTGGTACTGCAGCCGCAGTTGGTACAAGTTCGAAGACTCTTACCTTGGGTGTATACAGGTGTTCTGGGACAAGGCATAGACAATCTGAGTTTACGGAACTGTGAAATGACAATTTATGAGGTCCATATTCTCCAAATATATATCTAACCTGAAAAAAAGTTATTTGGATCTCTGGAATCTACGATCACTGAAAAAATCCTTAGGTTAGGTTAGCGAGACAGCCAGTGCACTAGTTGCCCCATGTGACAAATGTCCCGTGCACCAAACGTCCAGTGCGCCCCACGTCGTTACCGATGAGTCGTTGAACGAATTGTCTGGGGACGCTAGGTCGTGACACCGAATTACCCGGATGAAATGTGTTCTTCAGCATATATTGGAAAATATTCATTAACTTAATACATACAATTCTCACATAATCAATTTAACTTCACGCGCCAATAAACTTCTCGGATTCATCACCCGCCAGGCTAGTCAATTTCATAACCCTCTAATTTTTCGTACTCTCTATTCTTCACTCGTTCTATCTGTTCTGGAATATGGGAGCTTAGTTTGGAATCCCAATAAATCCAAATACATTTTCATGCTCGAAAAAATTCATAAAAAATTCTCCGACGTCTTTATTTTTATATTTACGGTAACTATCCATTCAATTAATTTAATTCCGAACATTACCCAACTCTTTTTCTTCTAGGGATGCTTTCTTTCCATTCGCTAGAGTCCCGGAGAAAAATTGCTGCACTCAAACATTCATTCCTTCTTCTTCGCGGTTCAATTCACAACCCTGGGATTCTTGAATGTTTTAACTTCTATGTTCCAGATAGGTACACCCGTGCTCGCAGCCATCCATTGTTTTTGATCCCAGTCGATGCTTGTGGAGCTTCAAGCACTCAATTTGGTACAACGGCAATGTCGCTCCTAAATGGCCTACCAGCACACCTCGATCCTTTTCTTACATCCTTTTCCTCTTTTGTCGATGGTATTGTTCAACTTGATCTCTGTGATCTTTGACACGTGTCGTCTTCTTATTCTTTTGTGTTATTTTTATTTTTTATTATTTTCTCTTTTTTTTTTTTGATTTATTGTATATTTATGTATACTCTATGTTTCTAAATATTTGTAAAAAAAATGGAATTTCGATTCTGTATAAATAAATAAATAAACTTTGCACATAATTATTCGAGTCCTTGAATAACACATATCATTGTCAAAACGTGCCCTAATTGATACTCGTATGTACAAAAAATATCCACGTTTTTGTTTTTTTTGTGTTGAGCAGCTGTTGTGTTATAATTGAATACCTATTGCTTCCTGCAGCTTGTGTGGTACCATATGGAACTTACCGCTAAGGACCAGGTGGTGCTTTTACAAACAAACCACGCGAGCAATGTGCCCTCACCATTCAAAGGGAACCCATTCATGTAATCTACTTTCTAAGCCGCACGTGGCGAGGAACATAGCGATGACGTGAAAGCGCTAGACGGACATCCAAGAGCTCACCAGTTCGATTCCTGGTGAAGCCTATTTTTTGTTAATTGCTCAAAGTCTGCTCATCAGAATAGTGAAACCTTATCCTTAAAATATCAATCACTTAATTGCAGTATTCTCCTGTATGTGTTAACGTAGCAAAAACGCATTTTAAAAACACTTATTACGAGTACGCAGCCTATTAATCAAAATTGGTGGTTGACGAAAGTAGACCCGTGAAAACCACCCATTCATAGTGAATTCCTGTAATAATAAGGATGATGCGTAAATGTCGGGCTGTAGTATATGACGTTGGCGATTAACACTCCTACAGCGCTCAACCATATGTAACAGTGGTACGCGTCATAGAATCCACAGATGAGACTTCGGCATCACTATCACCAACTGTCGGTATTCTCCTGTATGTGCTTACATAAAAAAGGATTCACCACTTATATGTGAGTCTCCACCTTCACATCAAGCTAATTCATGTCGCCTGTTCATCTAGTTAAAGATAAGTCGACACTCTGTTTTCAGGACTTCTAGTTTCAATTTAATTCTCTCTACATCGACTTTTGACAGATTTACCTTGAGCACTGTAGTTTCAGCGTTGCTTTTGTTAGTTAAGACATTCTCATATGTAAATATGTAATGCTGGACTAGACTTTACCCGCCTCACACCCGCATCACACAGGAAGACAGTTAAGTCTCCTTGATGACGCGCTCATTCAGATTATGATCCGTTAGCAACTGATAAGTCCAGTGGGAGTCCCCTCTGAACAATTGTGGCCACTGCACAGAAGTGCTAAAAGAAAGAACCCGTGAAAGAGATTACAATCGCATTCAAGCGATGGAAATGGAAGATAGATTCTCTCACCGAAAATACGAGCAAAGATTGTAAATGCGTGGAATTTTTTTTTAGTGGCCACAAAGTCTGCATGCCCGATAGGGCCGAGGCGATTCCCTCGAACTGCATCGAAATAAACTCCTCTTTCTAATGAAATGAGTATTATCTGTCATTAAAAGCGCCGTGCCCAGTCATTAGCTGGGTAGACCAGTGATCAGGGCTTATCTATTTAGCAGTTAGTCTAAAGTAAATGTCCGGAAAGAACAGAAAGGTAGTTCTACCTTTGGTGGAAGATAACCAACGTTTTTGCCATGCGGCCGTAAGGGCATCAGCACAAAGCTTTTTTATGAGTTTGGGAAAAGCGCTGGCCTGCAGTACGATGTCTTAGATCTTAGACGCACAACCGCGACGTAGGTTGTATAAAGCAGCCCGTCGCTGCACCTCCAGATCCAGAGGGGCAATCCCTAGTACAGCCGGGAGGGCCTCTATCGAACATGCTTTATAGACTTTGGCCATAGCCACAAAAGGGAACCTCTGCCCGCGAATTATACGCAAGTAATACGCAAATATTTAATGCTCTAATGATCGAGATGCAAGATTCTGTTGCTGCAAACCAATCCACCGGATTGATACTACGAAGAAGAAGAATGATATACCGTGTATTAATCTCTTCAGAATCGTGTGGTTAAAAAGCAAATCTGAAACCATCAACCACTTTTGTAATGATACGCCATGCAGGCTGTCATTACTTTTAACAATACCAAAAAAAGAAGAAATAACGCAGACAATGGAGCTCTCTCGATTTATTTACGCACGATGACGTGTCACGGGCACTTGCCGCCATCGCTCGATTTTTAAAATTTAGAACATTTTTCTGAAAATTCTTTTTGTTTATGATTTTAGTCGTATTTTCTTTCATCTTATAAGATGTCGGTTGTGATAAATAACATAATAGTATGTGTGGATCTCAGTGGCGTGCATATTTAATATATATATAATACATAAACACATAAGATGAGAAGAAAAAAAATATATTTATGCCATCTTCTTTGTAGTATCAATCCGGTGGATTTGTTTACAGCAACAAAATCTTGCATCTCGATCTCCACTCTTCTCGATCATCTGCAACCCTATTTAGCTCACCATTATAGCTACAACTCATGTCCTCGAACACTTGCTGCAAAAACTCCCGTTTAAGACGCCCTCAGCAGTTTCTACCTTCAACCATCCCTTCCACAATGTCGTGAAGAAGACCATCGTGGCGCATGATGTGACCTATCGCCTCTTTGAGATTGTTCTTACAAGATGACTATCTTCCTTGACTATGCTGACAGTTATTGTAGTTAGTTGTCAGTTAATATAAAATTAGTATGCGAATGTCCTCCAGGATATCGTGTATTTTAAATGCAATTAAATTGACATTGCAACACCATTTAAACTTCCCTTTACGTGAATTTTAACCAAACAAACAGAACTATATTGTAGATGAATATTCATGACCGTGTTAAACAGTTTTATGTAACCTTAATTCACCGAAATTCTTAAAAAATTGGCAGCAAAGATAGAGAGCATCGTTATAATCCGTATTTACCGCTTGCATCAAGCAATTTTCATTTAGAAGTGATAGAATTTGGGAATCTTCGTTTGGTATAAATATACCCTTATGTTTATTATTATTTTTTGAAGGGTTCACATCTATTAGACGCACTTGAGAATCATTATTGACTTAATAAATAAATAAGAATTTTATACATTGTTTAAGCATGGATCACACATCTTTGACTTTTTACTATTTCTACTTCAAACATTTCTACATTAACTTACGTAATTGTAGTGTATTTTAGTACTATTACTTCCTTTATTTTTAATGTATTTTTTTTATCCTAATGTGCTTTTAAAGTAATCAAAGCCAATGCTAATATTTTGATGATGATGATGCTTCAGCTATATAAATAATTGCAACGATAATCGTCCAACGGTATACCTGTAGTATTTACCTGTATGTCGGGTGACTAGTCGCTCTTGTAGAGGTCATCCGCATTGATGAATCAACCAAAGCAGCCTCCAGCACCAGGATCTCGTTCTGCGACAAAAACGGTTTTTAGTCTCGCCGAAACACACTTCAATCTAAGACATTTCTTTTTTTACATATTAAATGTCATCAAACCATGTCCGCTGCTTAACTGGAGCATATGGCACTCACGAACTGTCGCTGCATGTCAGCATCCGATGTCAGCTCCGCCGAATACATTAATGTATAGTTCTCGAAGGACGGCGCGAGCCTGGACTAGTTAATGCTTTTCTGTGGCATTGTTTAAGTTAGGTTAGGTTAGCGAGAAATCCAGTGCACTAGTTGTCCCGTGCACAAATGTCCCGTGCGCCGGACGTCCACTGAGCCCCACGTCGTTACTGATGACTCGTTGAACGAATTATCTGAGAACGATAGGTCGTGATACCGTTCTTGAGTTATTAGTAGTGCAAATTACACGACTTTCATATATATTACTATAAAACAGTATTAATGAAATATCATCACTTTTTCCTCTTTCATATATGATACTTATATCCTAATTAAACAATAATGTATTTAAGAGGCTGACTTTCAGCTGCTTAAGGTGAAAAAATCACCCAATAATATCCAAAAATGAACCCTTCACTTGCTTCGAAAGATTAAAATTCTCGAGTGCACCTTGTTTGCGAATTCCCTCGCGAATTCTTAAATAATGGCCGGACACAAGATGCGAATCCAATTTTTATCGGATAGCGGAAAAGCGTATTTCGCAAGGTGTTTCCAAACGAAGAAATGAACCGGCAAAGTAACAGTTAGGCATTACTTGTGAATGGTTACTTGTACCTGAGTTTCACCTGCAGTACGCCATTGTTTTCCTTTAAAGAAACGCTGACTTGGTTAATGAGTTATTTGTACGTTTCATGTCTGGCTTATTGGCAAAATGGCCGAGCAGACTGATAATACTAGTAAAACTCACGATGTTGTAAAACACTGAGCGCATTAAGTTTCTCCCCATCTTTAAAAAGGGCGATATCTAGTCGCGGGTTCGTCATCGGACTGCATGGATGAAAGATGTAGGAGAGTAATTCGCATTTATTTTTATTATAAGACTTCGGTTTCCGGAGACCGTAACATGTTGTATCCTCGGCTTGGGTTGGGCGAAACTGGCGACACGGGCTGACAGACTGGCACTGTAACATGTAGCGTCCAAAAGATTTTGCGTCTAAGTCACAAACTAAAGTTGACAGTTGAACCAACATGAAATGGAGCAACTGTAAAAAAATGGTAGAGACGAGGATGTTAACACGTTTCCCGCATGCAGCATTCAAGCGCCATGGATGAACGTCATAGAGTGCACTGATTTTGACCGATTGTTTTCTAATACAAAATAGATTTGCTCTAACTCAATTAATAACTTAAATTAGTCCCATTATGAACATTATGGCATCCTTGTTCCGCAGATTACTGTTTACTAAAAAACGTTTTATCTTAAATTTATTTGCGCTATTTCGTGATCGTAATATGTTTCCAATTTTTCACAACTGACAATACCACGTCTGGCATTTGCAGAAAAACCACGTACGTTTACCAGCTGTCCGTGAACGGCTTTCAGACAGGAAATAAAAACATTTATTATCATACAGCAATTAACTACGCTTCGCCAGATTTTGTTAATTCTAATCTCTAAAGACAGACAGACAATCCAAAGCAGTGATAAACAACTATTGTGTATTACCCATTCGCTGAATAATTAAAATGATTTATTTTGAATACTAGCAGCACGCTAGCGATACACTACAGCATATATCAGAGATTGCCATTGTACGAGTAATTTTATCATTTGATATCGACCATTTTTAAATATTCAAACAAAGAAGGACCCGCTTGGTGAAAACCCTCCCTGTCCCGTTCTGTTTTTGGAGACCCAGATAGGACCAGTTACTAGAAACACGCAAAAAACTACTAGTTAGTGGGTGAAGGTCTTCCCGTGGTTCTAGGTGCATCAGTTAGATGTCAAATATACCTCAGTCCAAGGCTGCGAAGTTAGTATATTACAGCGAGTCTCGAATTGGCTTTTTTGGTAACACGTTGCTTACCACGAAATAATTCGAAATGGATGTGGAAATGGTAAAGACAAAAAAGAACTATTACATAAAAAACAGTTTCTTACTGTTCTTTAATTCTGGCACCTGCCAATCTACCGTCATCAGCATTGCATTCCGAAGTTCCGCCGAGTATATTCATTTATAGTTCTCGAATGTTCTCCATGGGTATAAATATAGGTACATGTTATGTTGTTGGTTTGTAGAAAGTGGTAGACAAATGAGTGTATAATCAAATAAAGATTACGAAGTAGGGAAGTTATTTTTTCTTGTATATTGTCTGTTTAATATCGAATCGAAAGGTTGATAATTCTTAAGTAATCGTAATTAAAAAAACTTTTTTTTTTTAATTAGTTGTTTGAGAATCACTGCTTTTCTATAGCCATATCGTCTCTTGAATAATTCATTAGTACAATGATTGTCTAGAAAAATAATGACTAAGCTAAAAATATCCGAAACGCTTGTCGCAGAATAATCGAAGGAATCGGCTTCTATTGTTTCCGATATTTAATTTTCCCGGAATCTAGACAGTTTTTAATGCAAGGTGTTTTGCTAGAAAACAAGCAAGTGTCCCTCAAAGTAATGTTAACACATAAAGGACGGTCCCGAGTAAGACCACTGCCGTATACAGTTTTGCCCCCAAAATACGCATTTTTAAGAAACTACAATTGTTAAAGAATCTCAAAGACTAGGAGGCCTTTGAGATGTAGAAGCATTCTTACAGAAGAATTCTCGGAATTTCCTGGAGAGACCACGTCACGAACAATGAGGTTCTCAGCATAATCAAGGAAGAAGGCACATAGTAAGAACCATCTCAGAGAGGCGAGCCCGATGAATCGGTCACATCATGCGCCACGATGGTCTTCTTCACGACATTGTGGAAGGGATGGTTGAGGGTAGAAACTGCAGAGGGTGTGGGAGTATTTGCAGAAAGTGTTCGAGAACATGAGTTGTAGCTCTTATGCTGAGCTAAAGAGGGCTTCAGAGGATCGAGAAGAGTGGAGATCGAGATGCAAGACTTTGATACTACGAAGAAGAATTTTAAAATTTATTGTATGTTTCATTGTTGGGGTATTGTACTCCTAGCTTCTAATATCTGACTACTCACTCGAAGGTTCTACTACCATAAAGCCTTTAACGATTCATCTAAATTTATAGTATTCAAGTGTCGAATAATGCGTAGTATCAAATATCTCAACTTCATTGTGTATAATTACGTAATGTATTTAAATATTATATATAAAAAAAAAATTGAACAAAGCCTCAATTGGCCAAAGTATTTTCGTTATAAGGTAACAGCAACATAACAAATTCAATATCCTTGAAATATTTTGTTCACGTCATTGCGTACTAGTTTTCGCAATGAAATAGTAGTCTACTATTGTTGGACTATTTATTGTAAATTTAGTACAATAATTAAACACCTGAGGCACTAAAGTAGTATATTAAAAACAGTGGCGTATCTACTATCTCATTTGGAGACTTTTTTTGCACTATGTGTTGAATGAATTGAGCATATGGTCACCACAAATTACCGCTACGCAGTTCTGTCTCGCTTTTAATGATAGATTATTCTCATTTAATTTAGTTTCGAACCCTAGATTCTTAATCTATTTCTGAGCTCTAAAATACCCCCGGTTGGTGTGAATTTGATCCCTCAGCCGTAAAATGCCAGTCATAGCCTATTAGTCAGAATTGGTGGTAGACGAAAGTCGTCCCGTGAAGACCACCCATTCATAGTAAATTCATGTAAAAATAATTAAGGATGATGCATGAATCTCCTGCTGTAGTCTATGACTTTGGCGGATCAACGCTCCACATGCAGCGCTTAGCCATATGCAGCATGTTAAGCGTCATAGAATTCCACAGATGAGTCTTCAGAACTACTATCACCATCTGTTGGTATTACATAAAAAAAGTTGCCCTCTTAGTGCCCCCTTCCAGACCTCTGAGCACATTCTCTGGGACTGTCAGTTCCTTTTGTTAAAAAGAGGAGTCCTTTACGATGCAGTTGAGGGAATCGCCTCGTCCCTATCAGGAATGCAGACTTTGTGACCACTGAAAAAAAATTCCACGCATTTACCATTTTCGCTCGTATTTTCGGTGAAAGAATCATCCATCTCAATCTTCTAACAACCCGTGAATGCGATTCTAATCTTTCGATACTCTCTTTCACGGGTTTTTTCTTTTAAAAGTAAACTGGCCACAATTGTTCAGTGGGGACTTCCACTGTATTTATCAGCTGGTAACTGATCATGATATGAATGAGCGCATCATCAAGGAGACTTAACTATCCGCCGGTGTGATGCAGTTGTGAGGCGGGTAAAGTCCAGCTATGTCTCTTAACATCGAAACCATCACAATATCCATATCACTAGTATATCAAATAGATGTATTAAATATAATAATAACATTTTTTTTAAGCAATGAAACGTTTTAACTTAAAAATAATTATGTAAATGATATTCAATAATTAAATATACGACACCTGATGAAACCAATTATGAAAATGCACCTGAAACGGAAGTCGGAAAAAACATGCAGGTGAGATACGTAAAATAAGCATTAATTCTTCATTGCAAGAAGGAAATAAAACAATTATCTTTTTGCAATGCCAATTATACTGAACACAGCAAAAACTTTTAAATACTTAATATTGAATTTCAAGAGATACTATAAATCGTTTAACGGCTCTTTAAATGGCTATAAACACTGCATTATTGCACTTAACAGTAAATTATTTTCACTAAATTGCTTCCTCTTCTTGCTGGATTTTACTTGCATGGAATGTTTCCAGCAAAATGTTATTTTATAACACGTCATTTCCACTTAAATAAAATGATTTTATCTATGCTTTAACCGTTTATAAATTAGAGCATATCTTGCTTCACTGAAAAAAAAAATAGCATGATCTCTGAGTAATTACTTCAATAATTGATATTTATTTTTAAAAAAATGTTGTACATGTTAGCTAATAATAAATGTCTAAATGCTGGAGAGTTAGTGTGGTGATCTGTGGATTGCTGAGAAGGAATTGTTATGCGTGGTAGGAAGTGATTAATGGGAATACACGAACATTCTGAACATATAAATAAAATAAAGAAGAACGAGGTATAGTGTCATGAGGAATTTAATATCAGGTAAGTGAGTTAGATTAATATTTATACAGTATTGAAGGTTGAATGATTAACGGAATAATTACAATAGATTTGAGCTGAAGTGATTAAAAAGTGATTTTATTTATTGGTTTGTTCTAGAAGTGATTTTATATTAATGAAAGGTTACTAGCAAGTAGTTGTAGGTTGGTCGGTCGTAGATCGGTCACGTAACACAGTAGCGTCTCCGGCGGGCGGCTGAGTGATTGATCAGGTTACGAAGGCGGTCGAGAGAGAAGAGGTCTGTTCCATATGGTCGTCTCCTTATATAGAGCTTGCTCAACTCACACCGTGATACGTGCTATAGTATTTGAAGCGACCTCTGGTGACGGCGATTCCAACGACCTCTATGGGACATACAAAGCAAACATTAATAGACAAGACATAGATATCGAAACTATTACAATTGATGAAACAGAAGTCCGCCACAAATATTTATTTACCTTGTTTTTACATGTATCACGTTGAGAATGGTCTCTGTTTAGGAGACTGCAGTTTCGACTAACTTGTAGCCTTTCTCAATCCGTCAATGTCAAGAGACAACTTGTCTCTTCATAAATGTTTATTATTTCAATTTGATCTCAAATCACCGCCATGAACTTCTCTAATCTGTCAGCACACTTGACAGCATTGCATCCGACTATTACTTTTAGAGTTCGCTTGTTAACCGTTTCGCATCGGTTGTTGGCATATGCCGTCATAAGATTTCCTGACCGTTGACATCGGTTGACGTGATATATCGTTTTGCTACTTTCTTAGAAAAGTTTTTTATGCAGCATCTTATAACTAAAGGATACAGGAACCAATGTGATATATGAAAATAGACCAGATAAGTACATTTATGCTTCAAATACTAATTTTATAATTCACATTATAATTTGTATTCAAACCGAGCCGTCATGAAAGGGTTAATAGTTAGTTACTCCTCTGTCGATGTAAAATAATGTATCATTTTTCAAGTTTGATGTTATGACTAAATTGTTTAAACAATGGGATTATTTTTTACTAGCTACTAGCACCTGACCATAATAGTGGGTAATATTTTTTGTGCCGAACCAACTTAAAACAATGATATGTTGGATTTGTAATTATTTTAGATTACATTTGAGAACCATTAAATCGTAAATCTGATCCATAAAAATACGCAGAAAAGATAACACAATTATTGTTGCTACAATATTTTGCATAGATATAAACATAGACCATCACAGGTGAACGCATGAAGG
Source organism: Glossosoma conforme (assembly GCA_022606575.1). NCBI lineage: Eukaryota > Metazoa > Arthropoda > Insecta > Trichoptera > Glossosomatidae > Glossosoma > Glossosoma conforme. The sequence continues at coordinate 1,907,261 of JAGTXR010000046.1, forward strand.
ACAACGCCAGCAGAAGGTTGTATCTATCTTATGAATTTTTAAAATTTGCTTGAATTTTTTAACATCACTGATGGGCTGAACGATGTAGAATGTAATAACACAACAAATAGTCAGTTTACGAGTGGGTACCGATAGAAAGCATCGTCGGACTAATCACTCGATTTCATTAAAAAATCCAATACCATCACTATTAGCGGTTATGACTCTTGCATTGCCATTTCAATAATTACTTTAAGTTATGTCCGTAAGGGTTAGGTTATGTTTGGTTGGGTTAGGTTTTTTAGGCCCGACATTCACGCATCATCCTTATTATTATACTGAAAAATTGGACGACTTTTGTCTACGTCCAATTTTGATTAATAAACTATGAATGACATCTCAATAATGCCATGTTATTTGTGGGTCATCCATGATTTACTTATAACAGGGTTTTTGTTGTTACAAGTCAACTATTTGCATTGAGTCTCCTGACGCTTGCTCTGGGTATGAGGTCATTGACACTAAATGTGTCAATAAATTTACAGGGCCACACTTTTATGTAAATACTTCAAGAATGAATTAAGATGTAAAAATATTTTGTAATGTTATTGAAGGAAATAAATAAATAAGTCTCTAAAAAATAATTGTCTAAATCTCACTTTTTTTTAATTTTTAATCTCTATCGGAGATCGAACCCACGACCTTTGGCTTGCCAAGAAAACTCTCTAGCCACTAAGCTATACCCCCCGGCAAAGGTTAAGCTGGGTTAGGTTGGGTCAGGTTCGGTTGAGTTAGGTTAGGATTGGTAAGGTTAGGATAGGTCCGATCAAGTAATTAATTTTCTTTAAGGAAATCACCCCACAGAGTTGTAATCTTAATATCCTTTATGAATTACTCATCTCTCTTAAGACTTCGATTAAATATCCACTTTCATATTTTTTCTGCGACATATATATAATTTCCACTACTTTCCACTACTAGAGTCTTTCTCCATATATCATCATTACATATGAGATTTAAAATGTATAACAAGCATGAATCTCTCCGTGACACGCTAAGGAAACTATATTCTTTTAGATGTCCCTGCAACTTCTCTCAATGATACTACTACTGAAAATAAAAGTCTACTTTAGTTCGAAAAATTACGCAAAATATTTTTAGTAGCCTTGACCCAAGCAGAGTATCTTTACATTATTTTCTACATTAGGTTAGTACTTTTTGTGCAATTTGTGCGTGATGTGACGTAATTTTGCGTGTTTCTGTGCTAAATAATCTATTCGCCACGCGTCGTTTGGGTTTGTCCAAGGTTTTCACCCGTAAATATAATATTTTAAGGTGTACGCGATCTCGCGAAAACATACTCTTTTTATTGTATTTGATGTACGTTATTCATTTTTATTCTAGTAAATTGTTCAGTTGCCTTGGTTAAGGCTTTCAGGCTGTAAAGTTGATATCAATAAGGCGGCACTGGTGAGATCATGTTGAAATAATGTGCTCTAAAGGAGTGGTATGCAAAGAAGCTAACAAGATACCACTGGAAACTGGACATCCTTATCTCAGGAATAGACTTCAAGTAATAATAGCCGAGCGGCATAGCCGAGTGGTGAGAGCGATTGTTTGTCATTCAGACGCTATCGGATCAAATCCCGACCAATATCAAGGCTTTGAGAGCGTCGGGCTGATCATCCGATCTTATTAAAAAAAGTCTGATCATTGAACACCTAAATATTTCACTGGTACGACAGCTGCAATCTATGCCAGTTCGCGGGCTCTTGCCCTGGATGATCCTGGGAACCATATATGTTTACTTCTTGGTATACAGGAGTTTTGAGGCAAGGTATAGACAATCTGAGCTTACAAAACTGTAAAAATGGCAATTCGCGGTGTCTATATGACCAAATATGGAGCGAATATAGTAAAAAATATATAAAGGTAACGTCGTTAAAGATAAAGTAGAAGTCTAAGTCTAGCTAATAGAACTTGCTAGCAGGTATAGCTCAATGGTCAAAGCGTTTGCTTGGCAAGCCGAAGGACGTGATATTCGACGGAAATATATATAATATACGAGTATATTTTTTAATTCATTTCTGAACTCTAAAATACCGGCTGGTGTGAATTTGATCCATCACCCGTAAAATTTCAGTCATAACCTAATAATTAAAATTGGTGGTACACGAAAGTCGTCCCGTGAAGGACCACCCATTCAGAGTAAATTCCTGTAATAATAAGAATGATGTAGTCTATGAAGTTGACGGATTAACATTCCACATGTAGCGCTTAGCCATGTGCAGCATGGTAAGCGTCATTAAATTCCAAAGATGAGATTTCAGAATCACTATCACCATCTGTCCTGTATATGTTTACATAAAAAAAACTTACGGCAGCTATTTGTAGTTAGCATGTGCCACAGATATGCAAAAAAGTCATTGATCACCTTTAGCATAACTCAATGATTATATTATGTAATATTGCCTGCTAAGGCATTCTTGAAATTGCAATCGTCATAAAAAAAACATTTTTTTTCAAACTCTTCATTTCTTGAACTCTATATGTTCATGAGTGATTGTCTTCTTAACGACTTGTTGTGGTAAGTTAACCATGATGGGTGCCCGCATGTTCTTGAACGAAGATGCTTCGGTTCTGGCTCGTTGGGGGCGGATGTTGCTGCGGCTGACTGCTCAGAACCTTCAACCCGCAGTGGACAATGGATCTCCATCAGGGTCTATGATCTACAAGATAACCAACACTAAAAATGGACTGTTTTACATTTCGCCATCAAACATGAATAATTGTATCATTCGTAACTGCTAAGGTTATAAATCATATTTTTAAGCACTTTTTGGTTGAAAACAGGTGTATAAACTTACTTGGTGAAAATGTTTAATAATTCGTATTACTGTCTAAGACAGTTAGTCTTCAAAGACATCCATCATGTACCAACAAAGATATTGTGATGTTTTTTTTTTTAGAAAAGTTTCATTTACTTCTTTACTAAAAAAATATATTCGAAAATAAAATTACTAATAGTGTGGCCTTAAAATATGTATTAAAAAATTAATAACTTATAATTATACGTTTTTTCGCGACAATCTATTGACAATTATTATTTTCTTCTTTAGCCATGCCATTTCCCATCATCTGGGGTCAGTTTTCCTTGTGAACATTAGCCATGTCCGTCTGTCCTGCGTTGCATTCTCGATTAGGCCCAGAGTTTTCAGATCCTTGTCTGCAGTTGCAGCCCAGGTTGCCTGTGGTCTTCCATGTCTTCTTCTCAGCGTGGGTATGTTGAGGGCTTTCTTCATCATGTGGTCCTCATCTCTCCGTGTCACATGTCCATACCATCTTAGGCGGTTTTTCCTTACATTTTCAGGTATAGGGGCCACTCAAAATGAACCCAGAATATGCTCATTTCGAACTCTGTCCATTCTAGTCACACCGCCCGCCCACCTCAGCTTCTTCATCTCTGCCACATGAATCCTATTCAAGTTACGATAGACTATTATTATGCGACATATAAGTGAAATATTTCATTGTTTACCTATATTCTTGGAAATATTAAAACTTCAATATTTTAAATTACATTAACAATTAAAACATGACATACTTGTTACTAAAAGAAACGACTTCAAGTCGCTGGGATAGTCATCAAAACGCGTGGTCGAGGGATGAGGAGCAGATGAGCACACATGATGGCCACAAACAAAGATGTGACTCACACGCCGGGCAGACTCAGACTGGCTCCGCGCACACAGTGACACCCCAGCATCGAAATTAGTACTGTGGTGATTTACGGAACTAGTCCCGCGACACATACGTGCCAGACGAGCGAACAAAAATAAGAGACGAAATATTGTATATCGAGGATTTTCGGCACTAGCCTGCAAGGGCTGTATCGAGCTGATATCAATACCTAATATAGTATATCATAATCAATTATAATAAATGACAGGTGCGTTGTCCGCTTAACGTATTATAATGATTGGATATTGTTAAAGCAAAAAAATGTCGTCGGTCTCAAAATTCTTAAAATATTATTTTCCTGTATTTCGATAAGCCAACTTACTTTTTCAAATTTATCGTGTTTATAATTCATTTCTGAAACATTAATTCAGGAATTCTCTTTCCGTTTCATTTCATCCGGTTGTGGAATCGAACTCCTGATTCCGCAACATTACACTAATAGATTTTTCCAACTCGAGCTTATGAACTTAGTAGATAACTTGCTCAGATTATTATTAACCTCAGTTCAGTTAACCAATTTAAATGTATATTTGAGATCCTATGCAAAGTCCAATGCTTTTTACCGAATAATCGAACTTTAAAATTTTCTTTATCATTCAAATATAAAGTTAAGTATCATTAAATTATTGTAGAATATTTTTGGTTTGATAAAGTACATTATCCTACATTATGTCGGTATCTGTCGACCTCAACACCCTTAGGTCCATCATCAGCGAGGAGCTTGCTAAGGTACTTGGTAACCTTACCGCTTGCCCGAGATGCGAGGCTATCACCATGCCTCACACCGGTAGTGCTCTACCTGCCACCAGCATCCTGGCATCACCTCTTCCAGTTACCTCCACTCAGAAGCAATCAGCTACTAAGAAATTGTCCAGCTTGCAGCCTACCCCTGCCAAGATGATTGCTGGTCCAGCCAAGCCTGCCTCATCCAGGCGGCCCTGCCGTCGCCTGTACACAAACCGTCTGCACCGGTGACCAGACGTCAAACTAAAGCAGCTGCATTGAGTGCTCCAGACCAGACGGAAGTCTCAGCTGGTCCCGCCTCCCATTCATCTCCGAGTGGACTGTAGTTAAGAGAAATAGCCGTCATAGCCGTGACGCTGCTTCAACGACGGCCGCTAGTCATATGGTATCTGCCCCTTCAACGCCACTTACTGTACGCGAGACTGAGCTGCCCTCTCGCCAACCAACGCCGCGTGCTGCTAACATTGCCGCCCGTCCTCCCTACTCACCAGTATCGCTGAGAGGCTCTGGTGTATCCACCAATCAGGTTTTCGGCGTCGACAGTTTCTTGTCGATCCACGTTCGATTCCTTCAACCTAATACCACGGAGGCCAACCTTGCAGATTACTTATTAGGCATTACAAAAATTAACCCGAGGGCCCTTAAAGTTAGGAAACTAAATGCTGTCAGCGCCCATTATGCGTCTTTCAAAATATCCTTCCCTGCAGCGTCTAACTCGATCATGATGAGTGCTGATTCCTGGCCTGATAAGGTCGTTGTTAAGCCCTGGGTCCATGCAACTCTTCCACGCCGGGCTCCCGAATCATGACTATCTCACACTTCTATGTACTATCAAAATGTGATTTATTATTTTTACAACTTGTTTCATTGTTTTTTCCTTTGTTGTATTTTATTTCCCATAGACGTCTTGTAATTATTATTTTTATATTTGATATGTCTAATTTAATTTTGTGTCTATGAATGTATATTGTTTTTTATAAATTGGAACCTGTCTTCCGTTAATAAATAAATAAATAAAGTAGAATCTATACGAATTCAGTAGACGACCTGACTTCAAGTAGTATCTCTAGTATTTCTTTATATAGAAGCATAAAATATATCTAAATGATCTCGTCTAGTGGCCACAAAGTGGCAAAAGTTTAATCCATGTTTAAATCGATCATTACCATTAGTTATTCTTTATATGGAAGTGTAAAGTATCGCTGAATCGCTTGATTATGTACTAGTAAGGTGAGCATTCTAGTATAATTTAATTATTTGAAACCAACTATCGATAAACACTCTACAGTGTTCAGCCTCAAACGGAAAATTACTAATATTGTGCAATACTTCGTTGTTCGACTCAGTGGTTACCTGGTTTTTCTATTTCTCACAGTTTTTGCAGTGAAATCTTATTATTTTATGATTTATATATACAAAGGAAAACGCCAAGGCCGAATGGCCGAGAAAGGCGACTAACCAACCGATCAACGACAAGCCTATTTATTATTCAATGGTAGCCGAGAATATAGGAAATTGAAATTTTATTGTCACTCGTATATTTGTATGCTATATCATTATTTGACATATCCTGTTGGTTTTTATTACAACATAACAACATCTATGTATTCAAAATAACTATCAGCTTATAATTATTCAAAAAAGCATGCTTTATTTCATTAATATATGAATGTAAAGTTAGATACTTGGTCGACACATATTAACCTGTATGGATGTTCGGCAAGTCTAAGACGAGTTTTCGGTTGTGGGTGGGTGCAGAAGGAATTAGTTCTTTAAGTTCCGAAGAGCAGCGACCGTGGTAATAACGGTAGAAAAGACTAAGTGAACGCCTGTGTTCCATTGATTGCAGGTTAGACGTAAGAGTGTCATTGTTTATCAAACGAATTGCTCTTCTTTGAACTGAATCAATTAAGCTTAGAAGGTATTTTTGGGGCTCCAATCCAAAGGTGACTGCCGTATTCAAGGATAGTTTGGATTTGTCCTTTATATAGAAGAAGAAGTTTTTTGTCGTTGAAATACTGACGTGTTCTTTAAAATACACCTAGTTTTTTTGGAAGCGAGACCGGCTATATACTTAATTTACTCGTAATATTTAACATTATTCGAGATTATGATTGAACCCATCCAATGATTCATTGTTTTCAGTTCAATTTTTATCAATTTCGAGGCACTGCCAGTGAAAATAATAATGTTCTGCAAACAGCAGTGATATTAAATAATTAATGTGTTATTTTTTTAATTTTCCACATATAATATAGGGTCCGCCATCTAACGTTTTTTTTTTCAACAAGTGCTTATTTCGTGAATGGTAACACTTAGCTCATGTCTGATTTGACAGATAATTAGTTTTATCCTCCCGCTTAACAAATATGGTTGTGTATACGCTTGAACAACGCTGGGAAATATTGCGACATTACTTTGAAAATCATGGTAATGTTGCAGAATGTGTGCGAAAATTGCGTACGGATTTTGGAAGAAGAGAATCACCGTCAGCTCCGTATGTTCATTATCTTGTGAAAAAAGTGAAAGAAACTGGCATCCTCATCGATAAACCAAAGCGTGAGAAGCCAAAAACAGTGCGTACACCCGAGAATATTGCTGCTGTGGCAGAAAGTGTGCGTGAAGCGCCATCAATGGCGCTTCCATGCGGCGCGGCCATTTTGAACGAATTTTCGTTCAGAAAAATTGAACAGGACGGCGCTACGTGCCACACAGCCGAAGCTACACTCGATGTTTTGCGCCCTGCTTAAAAAAAAAAGTTATTTGGCGGACCCTTTACAATATAAATGAGCTGCTTACAAAAATTTATAGTAGAATGAATATATAGCTAAGGTTTTCGTAAATTTTTAATCAAAATTAATTAGGATTCAACTCCCAAGCTCTTGCCCTGGGATTAGAAGAGATGGCACATATTTTCCCAAATTAATCATTGCAAAATGTCTTGGAAAAGGCATATACAATGGAAATTAACAGAACTGAGTGACTAAATTAATATCATTAAAAATGTTGCAGATTTTTAACGGATGTAAAAGGAAGACTATCTTTTTAAAGCGTGGCTTACCATAATGCTGTCCCTGTATTGACGCTATATGAAGTTTGACTGTTCACGAATAAAATCCCAACCATCATTTTATACATATGATAAAAGTAATATATCATAGGTCGAAGGTATTGTAAATGTTTATTGTCTATTGACAAGAAAATTTCCACACTTTCAATTTAAAAACAATGTATGTGAGTAAATAGTAACAATAATAATATTACTAAATACATATTTAAAGTCTTTAAGTTCTTGGCAAAGAAATATAATAATTAATCTAAATGATAGCGTTTGTTAATGATGAGCCTGTATTTATTTGTTTATTCATTTTTTTTGTGTGTAGGTTGGGGAGATTGCAAGTGTATATTTATCTGTTTCTTGAAGAGATCCAGATTGTAGGAAGGAGGAAACACAGACGCTGGAAGAGCATTCCATAGTTTACCGGTGGCATTAAGGAAGGAGCTTTGGAAACTGCCAGTTCTTGATCGACATATATTAACCATGTATGGATTTTAGTAGGGTTTTGGTAGTAAATTAAATAAATAAGCAGTAAAATAAATTGATATCCAGTAGATTTAATATATTGACAGTATTCACTGTGTCAGTGTGCATGAGGTCAGGTATAAAATTAAAATGGCAGTAATATATTCAATATTGCCAGTAATAAATGAAAAATTAATGAATAATTAGTACATTAAATGAAAAACCTAACTTAACCTAACCTAACTTATTAATATTTAGCATTCATTAATTATTTATTGCCTATTATTTTTCTACTTTCCATTTATTATTATGATTATTATGGTATGATAATAATAATAAGCTTTTTATTCCAGCAGGATTAGGTGGGTTGTGCAATACCCAATCTGCCATATTTTTAGATACATAGATACATTTTAGATACAAAATAATAATTATATATAAATATAATAATTCATTCATGGTGGTCGCTGCAACATCTGCATCCAGCGATGGCTCAGGGAGGAGTTGAGCCATTCAAAAACAGCCAGGATGATGGTGTTGTTGGACCTCTTTATCCTGCTCCAGAAGCCGGCAACACGGTGTCGCAATAATGTTGCGAATGAATGGACTCCGCCCTCCGCAAACATGTCAGATGCGCTAGAAAATCTAGGGAGTTGCATAAGTTGGCGATATGAATTATTATACGCAACTTTGAGCTTCTCCCACTCTCGTTTAGGATGAATTACTGGTCATTAATCTAATTAATTACTGATAATTAGTTGCCTAAATAATGTGTTATCGGAATTTTTACTGATTATTTCGCAGATTCTTTAGTTGCTATTAATTCATTAACACGAAGAATAATTATACAGTCAATATCATCAAGGAACCGAGTTAATAATAGGGCGGGTGTTAATATCAATTAGTTAATGGAAGTGGCGGTTTAATGGAACTAATTAACGTAAGTGATCAATATCGAATGGATTCTTGGTAAATGCTTGACGTTTATTTTTTAAATTGATATTAAAAATGCATCATTAATTTGGCCCTACTTGCGAATAATTGTTTTTCAAGTCTAGGTATTTTTTTTCCTCTAAATTATGTTATTACACAGCTCGCTTGGTGAAAACCCATCCTATCCCGTCTGTTTTTGGAGACCGGGATCCGTTGCTGATCGCATGCAAAAAGATACTTGTTGGAGATTGATACACAGCTATTGATATTTTTAAAAATTGGTAGAACTTTTTGGTTAAATCTTAATTCTAAGGTTCCTTTTACTTTTGGAACAGAAGACTTCACGTTGCCTTCATTGTACTGAGAACCTCATCTTTCATTGTGTGATAAAGATGCATTAAAAATTAAATCTTTTTAAATAATGTAATATGTAGCTTTCTTTTCAAAGCATTATTTTATATGAAATAATTGTTGTGATGATATCACCCACATACTCGTATATCATAGAGAAAGTGTCATTGCTTTATACTCGTATGTAAATCGATACACTACGTGGCTAATACATTCGATCATCAGTTGTATGTGTGTCAAGCTATTTATCATGCAAACATTATTATATACTGTAACGTTTCATATTTTCTGAATGCAAAAATATTCAAATAAATAACAAAATAATAAATTGATATCAGCTTGACATTACTCTTTTAGGCTGATGCCGTAAAGCCTCGACAAACGATATTTTGTCTCTTATTTTGTTCGTTCGCCTGACATGCACATAAATATAATGTTTTTAATCGTATATATAATGTTGCACGGCGCTTGCATGCGCCATCTTGTTTGTTATGACAGTTGGTCCATTTCGTGTCGGCCACTATCAAATTTACTTCGCGAGTCCGCCGCTAGGATTTGGCGGCGCTATAGGTCATAGGCGCGCGGGCAGTCGGAACTCGCCCAGCATCGTGATAGGAACGCCTAAGGGCGTCCCTATAACGGGTGACGTTATTGACGAATAAACGAGTAATATGTGAAACAGAAACAAGTGTTTGTATTGTGAACCTGATCCTGCATCTTTCCTTCAGTTAACGGATGTCCTAAATGGTAGAGGAGGATATCAAAATAAATATGAAAATTTAAGAAAAAAAAATTGTTCCCGACGAACCTAAAGCAAAACCCTGGAGACTTGACGAGACGGCAGTAATCAGAGACACATTTTGGATGATTTGTTAATCGGTTTTTTGAGGAGGTCTGATGATTAACCCGACAATCCCGAGGTCTATGTTTTGATACTAAAGGACCTATTCAAGTCATGGTCCACATGCAATTTTTCTTAACTTCGGTGATCTAACGCGAACCTCGCTAACCATGTGCATTGTCATCGCTGGATAAGGCAAAGGAATACCTGTATACGTCACGATGAAAACATCTTTCTAATATTCAGTCATAACGTTCCGTTTAGGACTTGCAATATTTAATTCGTTTGATAAACAACAACACCTTACGTCTAACCACGTAAAGCCAGTCTCGCTTCCAAAAAACTAGGTGTATCATATAGATCATCATCATCATCATCATCAGCCTGTGTCCGTCCACTGTTGAACGTAGGCCTCCCGCATGAGTCTCCATCCTCTTCGATCCTCCGCCTTCCGCATCCAGGTCACTCCCGCTATTCTTCTTATATCGTCAGTCCATCTTGTAGGGGGTCGGCCAATGCTTCGTTTGCCAGTTCTTGGGCGCCATTCCAATACTTTTCTTCCCCATCGACCGTCGTCTCTTCGACAGATATGACCTGCCCATTGCCACTTGAGTGTGCCTATTCGTTGGGTAGCATCCACTACTTGAGTTCTTCTGCGTATTTCCTCGTTTCGGATTCTATCTTTTAGCGACACTCCGAGCATGGATCTCTCCATAGCACGCTGGGTGACTTTTATTTTATGGGTAAGACTTGCTGTCAGATTCCACGTCTCTGCGCCATAAGTTAATACAGGGAGGACGCATTGGTTAAACGCCTTAGTTTTAAGGCATTGCGGAATTTTCGCTTTAAAAATGTACTTTAGTTTTCCAAATGCTGCCCATCCCAGTTGTATGCGCCTGTCGATTTCTTTTGAGAAGTTATTTCGCCCTAGTTGTATTACTTGTCCCAGATAGGTATAGTCGTTTACAACCTCTATTTCTGTTCCTCCAATGGAAATAGGATCAAAGGTCTGTGAAATATGACTATTAATCATGGCTTTTGTTTTATCCATGTTCATTTTCAGACCAATTTTGTTCGACGCTTCATTGAGGTCGTAGAGCATGTCTTGGAGCTTGTTAGGTGATTCGGCTATTAGCACTATGTCATCTGCAAATCGGAGGTGAGAAATGTACTCTCCGTTAATATTTATTCCACATTTTGTCCAGGATAGCAGTTTAAAAATATCTTCTAGGGCGTTTGTGAAGAGTTTTGGAGATATAACATCTCCTTGTCTAACACCTTTGTTTATAGAAATATTGTTAGTGCTATCATGGAGCTGGACCATCATTGTTGCAGATTTGTAAAGAGATTTTATTATCTCTATATACCGATAGTCTATTTTGCAGCGTTGTAGTGAATCTAGCACTGCCCAAGTCTCGATTGAGTCAAATGCCTTTTCATAGTCTACAAAGGCGAGGCAGAGTGGCTGATTATATTCTTCGGTTTTCTGAATGATTTGTCTTAGCGTGTGGATATGATCAATTGTACTAAAGCCTTTCCTAAACCCAGCTTGCTCTCGAGGTTGAAATTCATCAAATCGACCCGTCAGCCTGTTTGTTAAAATTCTGGAGAATACTTTATACACATGGGAAAGAAGGGAAATGGGTCGGTAGTTTTTGAGCAGTGATTTATCCCCTTTTTGTGGAACAATATCACAATACTCGTACTCCATGTCGCCGGGGTTTCTCCATGTTCTATTACCTTGTTGAATAGTTTTTAAGCTCTTTCAACAGAGGGGTTCCTCCTACTTTCAGAAGCTCAGATGTAATTCCGTCTTCTCCAGGGGCTTTGTTGTTCTTAAGTTGTTTTAGGGCCGATTTAATTTCGAATATACTTATATCTGGGATGTCTTCAGACCAGTGCTTTGTGAGAGTAGCCCTCTTGTCGTCCGCAGATCTGTCATTAGGACCTGGCATCGTAGATGAATACAATAACCCGTAGAAATGTTCTATTTCCTTCAGTATATCATTAAGATTTGTTGTTATCTTCCCATCGTGTGTCTTTAATTTGGAAAGTTGGGCCTGTCCTATAGAGGTGTGTCTGCTAAATGCATTTGACCCTCGGCCTTGTGCAACAATCTCCATGATATACTCGGTGTTTGAACGACGAATGTCAAATCTCATGGATTTTTTCACTTTTTTGTTCAGGGTATTGTAATCTTGGATGCTTCTGCTTTTACGACGTTCGTCCATAAGAGCTATCGTTTTGTCTGAGAATTTTGACCCTTTTTTCTTTTTGCACTGCTTTATGACTTTTTTGGCAGTTTCTTTAATGCTATTAATGATTCTTTCGTTAAGTTTGTTGACGTTGTCGGTGTCATCACTATCTTCCAGTGCTGCGAATCGATTTTGTAGTTCAAGCTGAAAAGTTTCCTCAAGCTTGCTCTGAACATTTAACGGACGTATAACTCTTTGTTTTATTAGCTTTTTCCTTTCCAGTTTGATGTCTAGGTGCACAGTACTTCGAACGAGACGGTGGTCACTTCCGGTACTAAAGCTTTGCATCGCTGAGACATCAGTGACTATATTCTTCTTATTAGCCATAATAAAATCAATTTCGTTCTTTATGTTACCATCCGGGCTTCTCCAGGTCCATTTGCGTTTTGGTTTTTCTTGAAAAATGTGTTCATGCAAAACATTTTGTTAGCATGTAGAAAGTTTACCATCATCTGTCCTCTGTTATTTCGGAGTCCGGTTCCATATTGTCCTATAAATTTCTCGTTTCCACAGCACTTTCCAATCTTAGCATTAAAGTCTCCCATAACTATGCAGTAATGTGTCTTATTGTATTGTAGGGCTTTTTCGATGTCTTCATATAGAGCTTCTACTTCTTCATCGGTATGGCTAGACGTTGGGGCATATACTTGCACCACTCGTAAGGAGTATCGGTTCGATAACTTAAGCGTCAGGTATGATACTCGGGGGATATACTATTAACTTCGGTGACGTTGTTGGCAATTTCCTTGTTGATAAGGAAGCCAACTCCACCTTGAGAGGTTTGATCCCCTTCTCTATAGTATAAGAGATGTCCTGAGTTGAGTTTAATCAGACCTTCTCCTTCTCGTCTAACTTCGGCCAGCCCAACGATGCTCCATTTGATTCTATCTAGTTCCTCTTCCAGTTCTACGATTTTCTCATCTAGTCTCAATGTTCTCGTGTTGTAGGTAGCAATAAATAGTCGTCTGTGGCAGCCTGCAGTAACCCAGTGATTCTTAGCACCCCCGCCCCGCCGTTACCATGGCCGCTGCCGTGGCCAGGAATAGCGAAGCTGCTGGGAACTAGGGGCCGGATCTTTTGTTGTGTTTTCATTCGGGGTTGTTGGCTTAAAACGCCACGCTTGCCAGGCGGCTTGGCGAGTTTATGGCCAGTTTACACCGTGCCTAGTTGAAGCTGGGAGAGTTCTTTTGATAACTCTCTCAGCCCTCCTTTCTCCCGTCAGTTCATCACGTCATATCGCCAAAGGGATTGGTTACCGCAATCTTGATGTGACATGACTATGTAGGGCTCACCACGTACAGGTGGGAGTGGAGTTGGTTGTGAGAGGCTATAAAGGAGGGGCTCTTGGGTGGTGAGGGGCTCTTGGGTGGTGATGCGCACCTACCGACTGCTATTAAAAGAGCAGTTTATAGTATCATATAGATCACGTCGGTATTTCAACGATAAACAACTACTTCTTCTATATAAAGGACAAATCCGATCTATCCTTGAATACGGCAGTCGCCTTTGGATTGGACCCCCAAAATACCTTCTAAACTTAATTGACTCACTTCAAAGAAGAGCAATTCGTTTGATAAACAATGACACTCTTACTTCTCGCTTGTAATCAATGGAACACAGGCGTAAAATTGGTGCACTTAGTCTTTTCTACCGTTATTACCACGGTCGCTGCTCTTCGAAATTTAAAAAACTTATTCCTCCTGCATCCACCCACAACCTACAAACTCGTCTTACACTTGCCGAATATGGTTACATGTTTATCGACCAAGACCTGGCAGCTTCCAAAGTTCCTCCCTAAATGCTACCGGCAAGCTTTCGAATACTCTTCTAGCATCTGTGTTTCTTTCTTTGTACAATCTGGATCTCTTCAAGAAATAGATAAATATACACTTGCAATCTCCCTAACCCACACACAAACTCGAACACAACACACGTTTCCGGCATGCAGCGTCCAGCATCCCACGCTGAGCGTCAAAGTGTGCATTGGTATTGACCGGTTGTGCTCCTATGCAGGTCTTTATATAATAAATAAATATAATATTAAATTAATCAGGTGATAATGATATTTATAAAAAATGTATTGTTCAACAGATCATTGTGCTTGAATTAACCTTTGAAGCTTAAGTGATCGGATGACATTGAATAGGAAGTTAATAAAAAAATACTCGATTCAATTTCATATTAATCTAACACTTACATTGCGGTGAGTAATGCCGCTCTCTGCCCGATGACAGACTGGTTTTTTCAACCTCTGCAAGGACACTCCGGATGTTAGAGCGAGCAAAAAACTGATACTGTCGACCGGTACGTGAATGAATGTACGTTCAACGTGACCGCGAGTACTGTCGTAAAGTGGCGTAAGCGGATTTCAGTGCAAAAAATTGTACGGCAATAACAAGTACCTGAAGCCATATAAAATATGTTTTATAAGAATACTTGGATGAACGGAATTTGCAAGACTTAAAATGTATATTGAAGTAAATTTCACAAGACTTTTAAATTACTCGTTTTAAATAAGATAGACGTATTTTTTGTGAAAGCAGCATGACAGTTTATTTCGACATCAGCATGATTTAGCCCTTGCTGACTGGTACCGAAAACCTCGATGTACAATTTCGTCTCTTATTTCTGTTCGCTTGTCGACGTTCATGTGTCGCCGTATTTGCATTTTAGACTAGTTAGATGATCCCGCTTGTGGCGCTGGGCGACAGTCCATCACGAGCGCGGTCAGTCGTGTGCCGACCGTCGGCGAGAGCGTATTGTATTTTGGCCCGGCCGAATGCTGTGACTAGGTCCGGGCCATACGTTTGTAAAGTTTATCGTAAATATATGTCAAAGTGCTTCAGAAAAAGTATGTGCTATTAATCTGGTTCTTATCTTGCCACCACGCGACGGAATAAGAACCTTTGAAAGAGAAGAGGGTGTTAATTTATATACCATATCCATTCTTACCGCCACATATGACAGTTGGCACCAGAAATTTCTATCTGGGAACATATATAGTTTAACCCTTTCATTACGGCTCGGTTTGAATACAAATTATACTGTCAATTATAAAACTAGTATTTGAAGCATAAGTGTACTTATCTATTTTCATATATGACATTGGTTCTTGTAACCTTTAACTATCAGATGATGCATAAAAAACTATTCTAAGAAAGAAGCAAAACGATATATCACATCAACCGATGTTAACGGTTGGGGAATCTTATGACGGCACATGCCGACAACCGATGCGAAAGCGTTAAAAACGTGGCAAAATATAAAAAAAATCAATAAAATAATGTCTCCTTGAGACAATATCAAGAAGGTAAAATTATTAATCAGTAACACAGGTAAATGATTGGTTATAAAGTCCAAGTCGGAACTATAAGTAGTCGTTTCTCATTCAGTCTATAGTTTGGTTCGAGACCCGAGTGGTACTTACAAAAATAAATAGACTGTCGGAAAGTAATAATATTACGCTTGTGAATAAATGAAGACTGATTGAATAATAAAAAATAAAAATATACATACTTTGAATATATACTATAGCGACGTCTATCATACGATGATAACAATGACATGAATACTAGTTTCAACGTCAGTCGGTCCAGGCACAGTAATAGCCCAGTCGGCTGAGCGGTATGAATACCTGGGCATAGTTGGTTTCCAAGGTCCGCGGTTCGCGTCCCGCTTCTGCCGTTATTTTTGTGTTTGGATTGACGCGTTGAAAAAAGAATTTTATGTATAGTATATGTATATTTAATTATTAATAATTATAATATATCCTTTGCCAGCCTTTTATAGCATGTATTATATGTTTTAAAAAAAATTAAATATGATCCATGATTGTATGTCCTCACGTCGACGTGTCTCGTCCATAGCCATTTTGTATTTTTGCCACGTTCAATTACGTCAGTCACTTTTTTGCATTATTTTTGAAACATTTTGTGCGAAAATTTGTCGACCCCGTTTTACATAACAAAACACTGAATTGCTTAATAATCATGTCCTTAGCGACCAGTTGCAAAATATACGATACGTAGTTTTTATCACGTTATATGGCTTCATCATTTACGTGATATAATACTCGTAATATGTCGTACTAGTTTTTGTCAATTCATGTGAAATTATCTATGATAGGTAGATTGAAAAGCATTGACTCAGTTGATCCCAAATATAATGATTTCCAAAACTATCAAATTTTCATTTAATAGCAATGAAATGTAAAAAAAAATATTTTTTTTTACATTTTTACATGGATCATTTTTTAAAGGGATCTGAAAACTCTAGGAAGGATCTGAAAACTCATCATAATCAGATACCCCCAACACCAAGATTGAAGTCTCGAAGCAGCTTCCTGAAATCCACACAACCTCTCACATCCGACCCTGAAAATGAGAGACTCCAACTCTGGCAACAAATCGCACCAGAGGATTTCATTACTCCAAAGGAAGGCCTCCCAACTGGCAAGAGCCTTGACTGGCCGACCTGGAAATCCCTAAACAGATTAAGAACCGGAGTTGGTAGAACAAAGGACAACCTCGAGCGGTGGGGAATGCTTCGGCAGGGAGAGACACTATTGTGCGACTGTGGAGACCTGCAGACCGCCTCACACCTACGATGCTGCTCCATGTGCCCAACAAGTTGCACATCTCAGGACCTAATGCTGGGCAACACACGAGCTATCCATGTTGCCAGATATTGGGAAAAAATAATTTGACGTCGCTGACACGAAGAAGAAGAAGATCTGAAAACTCTAGGCTTGACCGAGAATGCAACGCAGGACAGATAGGCATGGCGAATGTGCACAAGGAGAGCCGACCCCAGATGATGGAAAATGGCGAGGCTAAAGAGAGGTGGGTGATTTAAATGCGAGCTTTACGTCATCTCCAAAAGATGTCTCAAGGCTGGTATTCTTTTTATGTCTGTCTACAAACTATCTGGATTCCTGATTTTAATACTGCAGGAATGTTTTTATTATCGCAGTACGAAGAAAATATACTGCAAGGCAATGTGACTACATTATCGACAATATTAATTTATGTTTATTAAAACCTAATCAAGGAAGATAGGAAACTAAAAGAACCATCTCAGAGAGGCGAGCCCGATGGATCGGCCACATCATGCGCCACGATGGTCTTCTTCACAATATTGTGGAGGGGAGGGTTGAGGGTAGAAACAGTAGAGGGCGCCCTAGACGGGAGTATTTGCAGCAAGTATTCGAAGGACATGAATTGTAGTGCTTGTGCTGAGCTGAAAAGGGTTGCGGAGGACCGAGAGCAATGGAGATCGAGATGCAAGATTCTGTTGCTGCAAACTAATCCACCGGATTGATACTACGAAGAAGACATGGATCACGTTGGGTATGGCTTTCTTTGAGAGACTGCAGCTTAGATTAAATCGTAGCTTTCTTCAATCCATTACTGTCAAGAGACATCTTAGTTGTATGATACTTTCGTAAATGTGTTAAACCTCTTTACGAAAGTATCATGCAGCTCAGTCACCTAAACAGATTCTATACCTAACGTGATTCATGTTAAAACAAGGTAAATAAATCAATATTTTTTAACTATGTTTGTTTTTTTTTCACGTAATATAGCACGGCTACAAATACTGGCATCTAATCAAGATCCAATACCGTAAATAGACTTATAACTGATGTTCAAGACACCTTGCCGTAGAATATTAGACGAACTATGTGATCGTTTGAGTTTATGAAGAATGGCGAGTAAACGTTCATCCAACAATCGAATGTAGTGATATCAGCTCGATATAGCCCTCGCAGGCTGGTGCCTACAAGCCTCAACATACAATCTCTCGTCTCTTATTTTTGTTCGCTCATCGGACACGCACGTGTCGCCATATTGGTTGTTTGACAGGTGTCGTTTTGTGGATCGCCAACGAATAAATTTCGGCGCTGGGCGCCCGGTGGCCAGTAATCAGTTGAGTTCCGACCGCGACAAATATCGTGTTGGGATCGGTCCGGCACCTGAAAGCATGAAGCTCCACCCGAACTGAAAAATTAACAAGTTTAACGGAATAGATATTTCAATGTGCTTCGGAAAAAATCTTTGTTTTGTTCATCTACATTCTACTCCTTATCTGTCCAACACGTGCCCTAATGACGATGTCGGCGACGTGAAGTCGTTCTTCCTTAAGTAAAAGGGATGTTAGTATTTATAGTTCATGAATTTGTTCTTTGGGAGTCAAGGAAGGCATAAAATGCTGCTTCTTTCATTAATAATCTGAGCTTTCATCGTCGTGGAAAGCTATCTAGAATTATGTAGTAAAAAATGTGGAATGAATTAAAATGCATAGGTGATTTAGAATTTAGCGGCGAAAGAAACCTAAGCATATTTTACGAATGGCAAAGTTATCATTTTTTAAATAAAAACCTTTTGGATGCTGCAGCACGTGTTATCCTAAAAAGAGAAAGGGAACACATTTAACGCATTTACCTGTTACAACCTTTGTAACCTGTGTTTTGTACTTGATATTATCTCCACGATAGCTGATAAGCAGTGTCACAGATTCCTCCATTGGTCGTGATAAGGATATTAAGAACCGGTTGCAGATAACCGTAACTCTTGTACGCAACGTTTACATTCAGTTTCTCAATAGTCTACTGTTTAATCTTGAGTCGTGAGCAATGGTACTTAGAAAATATAATGAGACCACACTTAACTTCTGTTGTAGCTTTTTAGTTTTTTTTATGTGAACTGATTCCCCGACCGTTGACATCGGTTGGCGTGATATATCGTTTTGCTACTTTCTTAGAATAGTTTTTTATGCATTATCTGATATCTAAAGGATACAAGAACCAATGAGGTATATGAAAATAGACCAGATAAGTACATTTATACTTCAAATGCTAGTTTTATAATTGACACTATAATTAGTATTCAAACCGAGCCGTAATGAAAGGGTTAAAAGGGTAGTGAGTATTTAAACACCTAATTGCATTTTATGTTATCTTTTGTCAATGCCATTCTTCTTCGTAGTAGTATCAATCCGGTGGATTGGTTTGCAGCAACAGAATCTTGCATCTCGATCTCCATTCCTCTCGGTCCTCCGCAACCCTTTTCAGCTCAGCATAAGCGCTACAATTCATATCCTCGAATACTTGCTGCTCCCGTCTAGGGCGCCCTCTACAGTTTATACCCTCAACCATCCCCTCCACAATATCGTGAAGGAGACCATCGTGGCGCATGATGTGACCAATCCATCGGGCTCGCCTCTCTGAGATGGTTCTTATTAGTTGCCTATCTTCCTTGATTATTCTGAGAACCTCATTGTTCGTGACGTGGTCTCTCCAGGAAATTCCGAGAATTCTTCTGTACGACCACATCTCAAAGGCCCCTAGTCTTTTTTTATCACTTTTAGATAAGCACCATGTCTCACAGCCGTACATTAAGATGCTCCAAGCAAGTGTTTTGGCAAGTTGCTTGCGGAGCCCTCAAGAAATATTCTTCGACTCAAGAATTGTGGCTTTTTTATTGAAAGCTAGCCTTGCTTGATGTATTCGACTGTTGATTTTCTTTTTGTTCTGCCATCCCAGGTGATCGTACTTCCAAGGTATACAAATTCTTTTGCATCTTTTAGGGGTACTCCTAGCATTGATATGTTAATTTTCTGCTGCTCATTGCGGCTTACTCTCATGACTTTGATTTTTGTGCTGTTTATCTTCATATTGTAGTTGGAATTAAATATGTTTTCCATGGATGTCAGCGCTACCGTGAGTTCATCTTCCAATGCCATTATTGCGTTTTTTTCAACACCATTTACATAATTTTTTGTTAAATTATATAAAATTTATTATAATAATATGATAAAAAATATGCGTTGAAAGGATTCCCTATTAGGGTCTCAGGAAGCACTTACATGAGAAATCGTAAATAACCATATTGACAGAATTACCAAATTTATGAATGGCGTCCAATTATTCTCGGCCGAATAAGGCACGGCAAAATGTCTTTGAAAAAATTCCATTATGCCATAAAAATAGTTATTGTGACCGCAATGGGCTGTATAATAAATCAAATCAAATAAACAACGTTTACGTGGAGCTTTTTTTCATACTATTTTCCCTATGAAAATCATAACGATTAATATTTAAATGTTGTTTCATTGAACTTGGCGATTTGACATTCGTCTCTTTATAACTTCTAAGGTTTTCACCGCCAGATTTGGTATTGCGGCTTTTGGGTTTGGCCGTGTGTGGCGAATTACTCTTTTCCAATATTTCGACATGACCTCGTGGAAGTACGTTAGGCTGACGGCTAAACTACCTCCAGACACCAACTCATCATCAACCCTAAAGTGATAATTTTTAAAATAATAAAATGTTACAAGATGTAGGTGTAACTTGATCAGTTCGTAGAACGGCACGTGACGCAGTGATTTCTCAAGCGGGCGGCTTAATAATAAGGTTACGAAGGCGTCGCAAGTGAAGAGAGAAGAGATCTGGTCCGTATGGTCATCTGATTATATAGAGACAGCTCAACTCTCACATTAATTGTGATATCAGCTTGATATAGCTCCTTAAGGCCGATGCCCTAAAGCCTCAACAAGCGATCTTTTGTCTATTATTTTGGTTCGCTTGCGTGACATCTACATCGAATTTTAAGCGGTGTTTGCATACGCCAAAATAATTGTTATTACAGTTGGCCTATTGCCGGTTGGTAGGACTGTCATATTGGCAGTTGGTACCGTGGAGATGTGAGATCGCGCCGTGGGCTGGCAGTTGAAGTTTGACTCGCGCCCGTCACAGTGCGCGCGTCTTGTGCGTTCGCTGTGGCGGGCGACGTTTGTGACAATTAACATGTATCGTGAAACAGAAACAAGTTGTTTATAATGTGAACCTGATCCTGCATCCTTCATCCAGTAAGCCGATGTCCTAAATGGAAGAAGAGGATATCAATTGGTATAATAGTACTTGAAGCCACCTCTGGTGACGGCGATTCTACCGACACATTTGGGACATACAAGACCAACATCAATAGACAAAACATAAATACCGAATTTGGTACAATTGATAAAACAGAAGTTCGCCACATTACTTTGGATAGAATTTACAAAATGGCAACACTGTGTAAAACTATCATTCATTACAATGAATAACGTATAAAATATAAACTCTATTATGACTAATTTTTTTAGAATCAAATGGAAGCATGTTGGTTTGTTTTCGATGGGCCGATTGCAAAACAATGATCGGCTTCACACCCACATCTCCATGTTGAATCATTTCCCGGTCACGACTCCAAGCTCCTGACTACGTGGACTATACTTCGGCACACAGCCAACAACCTCCAAACCAGAACATTCGCCAGCATCGGGACTTGTGGGTAGAAGCCGCAAAAGGTTTAGCTTCAATCAGAACATAAGATTCGTTTCTTTCCAAGCAAATATGATTTTTATCACCGCCATTGTTAATTGACGTATCGTAACATTTTATTAAAAGTACATATAAATTGTTTATTTGTACTCGTATACAGTATTTGCTTACTAAAAACTCCGCTCATTTCATAGTTAAAAATGATTTTTCTAGACTACTCTGCAATAAAATAACTACTCACCTAACAAATCACCAATATTCAATCTGAATATTGAACTTTTACTGATAGTTATAATTGAAGTCTACTCACCTTGTTTATAATTCTAATTAAAGCATATTTCATGAAGATCATAACATTTTTTACGTACTACTTTAGATTAATAAGCGTTCGTGATTATTCTTCCTACTGTTCTTCTTCTTCTTCGGCTGACTCTTCTTCTTATTCTGCTTCATCTTCAACGTCATCTTGTGCATTTTCTTTTTCAAGGACTGATTTCTGGTATTCATTACCTAGAGGTCAGATACCCAGTGGTATCTCGCCAGTTTCTATGCTGACCACTCTTTAAGAACACATTCTTCCTACGCTATCTCTCCAGTAACGTCTTCTTGATCTTCCCCATCGCAAGACAGCTTCGACGCCGCAAAACACTCTAATTTCAGAATTTTTTACTTTGCCTTGGATTGGATAAAGATGCTTATTTAATTGTCTTATAATTCATCTTAACATCACGTTTTTCTGACATAACACTTGTGCTTTTTCATTGGGATGATAAATCATACTATTATTTAAAACAAAGACTTTTATAACGTGGATAAATCACTAAGGTTGTCAGTGTCAAACATGAAGGTGTTTTTAATGATTCAGCTCACAAAATGCCTCGTGCAGGCCGTTGGATCAACAATGAGAGTGTCCGGAGTGTGACGAATGGAGACCGCTTCGCATAGACCATGTAACTGTTGTACAGAGCTCCTCCTCGAGCCAAGCAGACGAGGAATTAGATCTGCCTTGCTACGGTGGCTTCCTGGTGGACCGACAATAGGGCTGTCAAATGTCCATTTGATAATTTTTTCACCATGTCAATGACCCTATTGAAGATGGCCATGTCAATACATTTTATGTATGGTTTGACTACAGTCGGAAAGTGGATCAGGATGGGACATGATTTTTGGATGGTAAATGGATGCGGAGCATAGGAAAACATGCTGTATTTTCTTGGACGGACCAGGCTGATGGCTAGACGAGACATGATTTTTAGAAAACTTTATAAAGTGTATATATACATATATCTATTACTTGTATTATCCGGCGCGAAAGCCGTTATAAAATGCACTATATATTTTTAAAAGTTGTTTAATCCTACTTACTTCTCCTATTATTCCCACATCCGCTCTTCTACCTCTGTCGCTATATACCCGTGAAGACTGTGGTATCCTGTGTGTGTAGTACCAGATCGTGTCAGCGTGTAAGTGTGCCTCAAGTCCCTATTGACTAAACCGCCCGACCGACATAAATGCGACACGGAGGCTAAAAGAAAGACATAAATTTTAAAATGCGTGGCTTAATAGATAATAGAATAAGTTGTAATGACAGATAAAAGCTTTGAACTAAATAGTACTAAGCTAGATAACGTATTTTTTTCCATAGAAACTAATAAACAACTTTATATTACTGTAAAAGTATTCGTAATTTCATCATCAGCCTGTATCCGTCCACTGTTGAACGTAAGCCTCCCGCATGAGTCTCCATCCTCTTCGATCCTCCTTCGCATCCAGTCACTCCCGTTATTCTTCTTATGTCGTCAGTCCATCTTGCAGGGGGTCGGCCAATGCTTCGTTTGCCAGTTCTTGGGCGCCATTCCAATACTTTGCTTCCCCATCGACCGTCGTCTCTTCGACAGATATGTCCTGCCCACTGTAACTTAAGTGTGCCTATTCGTTGGGTACTATCCACTCTTCTCCACTATCTTTTAGTGACACTCCGAGCATGGATCTCTCCATAGCACACTGGGTGACATTTATTTTATGAGTAAGACTTGCTATTTGTTCGTAACTTACGTTATAATATTTCAAAATGGCAGCCCTGCATTAATCTGCTAACAACATAATTGTCACCGTTATTCCATTAGTAAAGCGTTTAAGAGATCATCTCACTCTCCGCGTGTTGTGATAAATGATGGACACCAGTTCGTCTTAATTGTTTCTTCTCCATGTGGAGGAAGACCACAATGCGAGTACAGTTGTCTGGCGTCATCAACAACAATGCAGACAGCATCCTCGCGTTCATACAAATCATCTCGGGTCAACGACATCGTGAAAAAAAAATGATTTTTAAAGCTTTGATGACAACCCATTCAGAACGAGTTGAATTTTTTTGTTGTTATGTAAACATAATAATGATAAAAGCGTTGTAAAGTTTATTAGTTTTTGAAAAGTTTCGAGAACGCTCAGTGACAAATTATCATGAATATTTGTATTTTTTTATGTAAACACATACAGGAGAATACCGACAGATGATCATAGTGATTCTAAAGTCTCATCTGTGGAATTCTATGATGCTAACCATTGTGCATATGGCTAAGCGCTGCATGTGGAGTGTTGATCCGCCAACGTCATAGACTACAGCCCGAGATTCACGCATCATATATATTATTACAGAAATTTACTATGAAGGGTGGTCTTCACGGGACGACTTTCGTCTACCACCAATTTCAATTAATAGGCTATGACTGTCATTTTACGGTGAAGGGATCGAATTCACACCAACCAGGGTATTTTAATACTCAAAAATCGTTTCTTGTTTTTTTTAATATCAGTCGGGTTTCGAATCCACGACCTTTGGCTTGCATAGCAAACGCTTTGACCATTGATTTATACCCGCCGGCAAATACAGTTTTACGACATACAGTTTTATCAGCTTGTATTATCTATACCTCGTCCCAAGTCATCTATCTCTGCTAATGTCTGTTCGATTTTTGCGATCGATAATTTTTGGTCAATTTCCATAATTTCAATGTTATAAATTAAAATATTTTTGCCACAAACTCCACAATTTCATTTCTGTCGACATATTTTGGCTTCTTAGATAAACTACTTTTAAGAGTAACGACTTTGGTACACATATTTTTCTACCCAAAGGCCACAATACCAAATCTACCCGTGAAAATCTAAGAAGTTATAACAGTCTATAATTTTATATTCATTTTTATTAACAAATTTGTTGAATTTGTACATGTTTCGGACAGCTTAATCCTGCATATATCATGGCGAGAAATAAGTATAATAATACCTATATTTGACGAATCTCGACGATCTATTTTTTTGATTAGTATCACTTCATCAATTTCGCAGTTCAATACATGCAATGGCATTCAACAAGTCAACAATGCATCAACAACGTCATGACGTTATCATGTTTGTTAGTTTAGCATCACTCAACCTTCATGAAGACTGTTATGTTTAGTCAACTGCACATTTTGTATTCTGAACAAGCAAACATTGAAAACATTAAATGCTAACATGAACATAACAAGCATGGAAAGTGCTTTTAAACTATGAAATAAAATACAACATTTACTGTGTTTTAGTAATATATTATGAAGTAGATATTATGAGCCATGAAATCGTTATGTTTGCTTTTTTAAATTAGTTTAATATGCGTCAATTCCGTTTCCAGGGGGCACCGCGTGGAGGTTCTTTTCATGCTCCCCAACCATCTCAAACCTAACCCATCAAAGACACAAGTCTGCTGTTTCCACCTTAGGAACAGGGAAGCTAACAGAAAGTTCGTGTCACGTGGGAAGGTAGAGTACTGGAACATAGCGACCATCCAAAATACCTCGGAGTCACTCTAGATCGCACCCTCACCTTCAGGCGTCATTGCAGCAACAGAAAACAGAAAGTTGCAACAAGGAACAACCTCATCCGCAAATTCGTACCTCAGCTTTAGCACTTTGTTTCTCAGCCGGAGAATATGCGGCACCAAGATCAAGTGGATACTGCCCTGAATGATGCATGCAGAGTCGTCACAGGCTGCCTCAAACCAACACCCATTTCTAAACTATACCCCTTGGCTGGTATCGCACCACCGAACATAAGACGCAAAGTCATATGCGCCGAAGAAATGCGTAAGGCAATCAACCAACCGTCCCACTGCTTGTATAATCAGATACCCCCAACACCAAGATTGAAGTCTCGAAGCAGCTTTCTGAAATCCACACAACCTCTCACATCCGGCCCTGAAAATGAGAGACTCCAACTCTGGCAACAAATCGCACCAGAGGATTTCATTACTCCAAAGGAAGGCCTCCCAACTGGCAAGAGCCTTGACTGGCCGACCTGGAAATCCCTAAACAGATTAAGAACCGGAGTTGGTAGAACAAAGGACAACCTCGAGCGGTGGGGAATGCTTCGGCAGGGAGAGACACTATTGTGCGACTGTGGAGACCTGCAGACCGCCTCACACCTACGATGCTGCTCCATGTGCCCAACAAGTTGCACATCTCAGGACCTAATGCTGGGCAACACGAGCTATCGATGTTGCCAGATATTGGAAAAAATAATTTGACGTCGCTGACACGAAGAAGACCCCTGGTCATGTACTAAATGTACATGAAACCATAGTTAGTTACAATTCTTAGAAAAATATTCAAAAATAACAAAAAAGAAGTTTTTTTTTAAATCGAATGAATAATTGCTTAGATTTAATAACATCATTAAATACTCTTAAAACAGCTAACAATATGATTATTTTTGATTTCTATTTAAGCTGTTTGGTTCGAAAATCGGAGAGCAAAAATAAATCTTAACGCGGCTTAACCCAAAAGACATAATCTCAAATTTATTCACAGTAAGCATCTAAATTTATTTTATTATTTTTCCACTGCGACCTACTAGCATTTAAAACATTAAAATAAATAATATATTAATATTTAAGTGTTGTTTGAATTACTCAGCAATGACGATATCCTCCACTTGTGCCAAGCCTCGCAAAAACGGTCGATCAAACCTGTTTTTCTGCTTCTTCATCGCGGATTGCGTCAGCTGATCCTCTCATGGAAAGAGGATGCGGTAAGTACTGAAAGTGGATATCCGTCTCAGTTTTTAAAACGACTAAATACTCTTTAATCCGTTTTATAACTACGCGTATATGTTATAGGGTAGTCATTCAAAATGAAGAAAAACGATATTTTTATTTTAAGCTATCTTCATAACAAAGAAAATGTGTATAAGAAAACAGCCTAAAGAATTGATAATTTTACAATTTTCAATGTTTCACATGTTTTTCCCCAGTTTTAATAGTCGGTCTCATGCTGTATTTTATATATGTGTAAACAATTTTATAGTTGGTGTACATGTATGATTTCTGATGTATTTTTTAGTATTTACTGAACGGTAATGAATGAAAAATAAATTATACTCTATCAAATATGACCTTGGCCTATCGGTAACATCTATTGATTCATATTTTCTATCAGATTTATCACTTCAATTTCAACTAAAATTGAATTGATTCGTCATGTTTAAGTTCGTAAACATATATACTTTACAAAGGAGTGTTTCCGCGTAATTCCTTCCTGAAAAACTCTTTTATGAATATTGCATTGCTTTTCATTGATTTAACATTGAACAAAATCATCAACAGAATTTAAAGAAACAAAGCCATTGAGAGTCTGAAATTGCACCTCCATTATCAATATTTCTTCCACCGTAGAAACACTTAAATATATAAATTTATATTTATAAAAATGTAATGAAATATTTATTCTTGGATTCCACTTTTTAAAGTGTTAATTTTTCCTTATTCAGTGTGCAAAAGTTTAATTTGTGTTCCTTGAATTATTTTCATTTAACTTAAGTACACTTTATTACTCTAATTAACAAACACCAATAGTTTTTCTTAAAAAATATGACAATTCTTAATGTAATGTTATTACTATTCCTAATTTGTGCTTTACACTAGTCACGCATTTTATTTCTTATTATTACCTCATTCGTTACTTAACTATAGTGCTTAATGCATGTATTATAAATAGAAAATTATTAATGTTTAAGTATAAATACACTATTCAATTAATCGTATCACTAACTTTGATTTCTTCTTAGTGTCGTTGTATTCCAACTACATGAGTTTTGTGGAAACTGATACAATAAGCAAACGTTTATCGTGGTGTAATATCCAGAAAAATTCAGCCATATATTATATTTATGACTTCCATGTGACACCATAAAACGCTAAAGTGTAAGCGGTGGACACCAAATTAGAGAGAGTCTAACCATCTGCTAATTTTTATTACAGGTCTTTTATTTTCAAAGTGACTCTTAGAAATTGTAACAAACCCTGAAGGATTCTAGTAATTTTACCCACTTGTGCCTTGTCGGTTGGTCACTTGGCGTGGTAATACAAACATCTGGCCGCTTCAAATCTGGCTTTATAACCCCGAACCCGAGTATTCGGAGCTCACAATCTATCACCGATACCTACAGTGTTGTTCTCATATGTCTCTCGATATTCAAGCTCTTTGATACAACACTATCATCGCAATTATCAAAAGAGATGACAAGTTAAATAATATTCTCTTTTACTACGGGCTTATTTATCCTGGCGATTGAACTCGTTATCATAGTAACGTTTATGGTGTCTATGATAGAAACAAATCTTAATCCGAAGTGTCGAAAGCGGAAATCTTTCCCACTGCACTTTAGGATATAACATTACTTCTTATGAATTTCATTCCTAGAATTGTTAAAATAGTAATATTGAAACATTTATAATAATTGTTTCCCTTTGCCACAGAGTATTGCATTAAATACATTTATTTTACTTTGTCTTGCCTTGTTCAGACAAGTCAAGTTTTTTTGACATTCGTCTGCACATACCGCTTCAAGAATGTTTTCGTAATTGGTTTGATCAGGTGTCGCACATGTTTTAATGTTTACCTGAACTCTACGCTCTGCATTATTGAGTAATTACATTTTAATGTATTCCGTTTTTCGCAAACCCGTTTCCCAAATCGTCGTTGGATTGATGTTTAACGAAAAATCAACATAGCTCAGTGGTAATAGCGTTTGCTTGGCAAGCCAAAGATCGTGGTTTCGATCCCCGACGAAGACAAAAAAAAATATTTTAATAAATTTCTGAGCTCTAAAATACCCACGGTTGGTGTGAATTTGATCCCTCACCCGTAAAATGCTAGTCATAACCTATTTATCGAAATTGGTCGTAGACGAAAGTCATTCCGTGATAACCACCCATTCATAGTAAATTCCTTTAATAATTAGGATGATGCGCGAATGTCGGGCTGTAGTCTATGGCGTTGGTGGATCCACACTCCACATGCAGCGCTTAGCCATATGCAGCATGGTAAGCGTCATAGAATTCCACAGATGAGACTTCAGAATCACTATCACCATCTGTCGGTATTATCCTGTATGTGTTTACATAAAAAATACTATAGGTCAATTAAATTAGATATACTCGTACATGTACTACAAATAGGTCAAACTACGTTTAGATGAATCTAGCCATCATTTTTCTCTTTTATCTTGAGCGTGTAACCTTTTTAGGGTTCCGCTGCATTTCTTTCCCTTACAATTCGTTCAGCGACTCATTGGTAACGATATGAGGCGCAATGGGCAACTGGTGCTCTGGATATCTCGCTAACCTAACCTAACATAACCCAAATATTTGTCCAGTGATCGTTGAGTCCAGTGATTCATATGATTCATTAACGAAATATCGGTGAACTATTTGTACATTTAGCGAGAGTGCTCCAGATTTCCCGTGCGCCAAATTTTCCGTGCACCACACGTCCAGTGCACCCCACGTCATTACCGATGTGTAGCTGAACGAATTGTCTGTGACACCCCTTTTTATCTGTTGAATTTTTAGCTCCAATATAATTTATTAATCATTTTATTTTTCCATTCTTTCAGGTAAGCAACATTGAACATACATATCGCAATGGCTGTATCAACTAAAAATAAGTAAGTTCTTAATTATTTTTTCTAAACATCACCCTAATGTTATATAATGTTAAGTGCACCAGTTATCCCGTGCACCAAATGTCCAGTGCACCAGACGTCCGGTGCGCCCCACGTCGTTACCGATGAGTCGTTAAACGAATTTTCTGAGAACGAAATGCGGCGGAATCGAAGCAGATGGATGATATTCGTATATACGTACATGCAAGATCTTTGATCACCACGCCACTTAGTCATGGGCAACACGACTCAAAATTTGTAAGGCCAATGCTCCGGCCAAAATAAAAATAAAGCATGCCATCGTAATTAACGGAATTATCTAATTGAATAATGCTGGTAAGGAACTAGAAAACGTTGATCGTCATATTAATCATAACTCAATTATCTACCGAAGATCGTGCTGGAGCTACTCAAAGCTATCTATTATAATAATATAATATAAAATTATAATCCATGTGTGTATTTTATTGCTGTAAACATATTTACATGAATGCCTTTTCGTGATTTTGTGCACAAAGATCACGGCCATTTCTGAGCAGAGAATTAATGCTGGGTGACTACATTTTAGAATATTTTTTACGTACACTAAAATTGCATAAATATTATTGGACCGGAGTGTGCAAGACGAGGACACAAATGAAAGCCTGGCAGGTTTACAGCGGACCGACTGAATGTGACTGTGGCGTGGAGCAGACCCTGTCACACCTTCTGGAGTGTATGCTGTGTCCGAGTAGCTGCCACAACATGAAGACCTGACGATGACCGGGAGTAACGCCATCGACGTCGCCCACGTCTGGGCAGAAAGGATCTGAGCCTGTTGTTTCCGACACGATTATATTATGTATATATATCGGCAATTAATTTTAAATCGACAGTAATTATTTGGTAAGCAGTCGGTAATAAATAACTAAAAAGGTACATAAAATGTAATAAATTGGCATTAGAAAAATATCAATCGACAGTAGACAAATAATAAATTTGCAGTAAATTATTAATGAATGGTAATTAATAGATAGGTTATGTGAGGTTAGGTTTCCATTTTATGGGTTAATTATTTATTCATTTTACATTATTTTTCACCAATATTCGATATGTTACTGCCATTTTAATATTATAACTGACCACATTCATACTGACACAGTGGATTCTGCCAATTTATTTAGTCTACTGCTACTGAAAAAAATATATTTATAATCGGGCAGCAACACTTACAGAAACATTACAAATTAAAAAAAATTCAAACTAAAGTACAATCAAGATTACAATGCAAATATAGGTACTTATGATTAAGAACTAAGAACAAAGCAATAAAAACAAGCAACAGAAGGTCCCAATGCTCATCTAACAGACGACTCCAACAAATCATTCCTCCAAAGGAACTCATGGAGTTCATGCCTGAATTGGGCCTCCCTTACGTGGAATATAACAACTCACCAGTGTTGCCACTGATTCATATATTTTTAGAGTAATTTTTAGTACTCAAGGCATATTAAATACGATAAAAAATAAAGAGATGGTCACCAGATATGAAGATGATCTCACGAGTATTTATTAATTCTAGTGTGGTACCATACTTGGAAGAAGTGGAGGTGTATTATGATTCGTACAAGTTCATATAAAATCACACAAGATGATGTGAAGTATGTTTTTTATGTATTTTTTATTTCCTTATGTATGTTCCATGATGATTCCGCATTAAATGAATCATTAGGTAAACACACATATTTAGTAATTATTAAGTATATACTTAAGTGGACTATTATCTCTACAAATCCTTTTTATATCCACCGACGCATTCTTTTAAAAATATATGTATATATTATTGAGTTATTTATTTATTATATTTAGTTGATTATTTTTACACTTTAACGATCACACTGAAAAATATATTGCTTCGACAAAACAAATTGACATCAGCATGGTATAGCTCTTGCTAACTGTTACTGAAAACCTCGATTTACAATCTTTCGTCTCTTATTTCTGTTCGCTTGTCGTACATGTATGTGTCGCCATATTGTGACGCTAGTTACATAGATCGCCACTTGCGGCGCAGGGTGTCACCGATCACGGCGCGTAGTCAGTCATGAGCCGACGAGATTGCGTTGTTGTTGGCCCGGCCTGAATGCTGTGAGTAGGTCCGGGCCAGAAGTTTGTAAAGTTATCGAAATATATGTGTCAATATGCTTCATAAAAAGTCTGTGTGTTATTAATCTGCTCCTCATCCTGCCACCACGCGACTGAATAACTACCTTTTTAGAGAGGAGGATGTCAAAATGAAACAACAAACAAACGCGCCGTTGACAGTTTTCCGAATTAGAATTAACATATTTAAATTTATTGTGGTAGGTAAAATAATATTTTAAATAATATTATCCTTCGCTTTTTCTTTGAAAATGACACTGCTGTTTGATAGGTACCTAATCGTACAAAGAATGTCTATGGCGGAACGGATTTAGAACGAAATTCAAATTGACTGTTGTTTTTGAATTAGGAAATGGAAAAATCATAAAAATACAAAGACTTTATAATGAATAAAACTCTTCACAATATATAAATAAAAGAATGATACCGCTATATAATTATTAATGGGACATTGCATCGTACAAAATATAAATATTTCAAATTCGTGTATTCTTAAATATTCTTTTAACGGTCTTATTTTTGAATATCCACCGTAATAATTATAATCCGTGCCTTACTAACCTAATTCGCTTTACCCAAACAATAAAAGTGTGCGCATTGATGCAACTATAGAGATATCTTGCCTAATGGAGTATCTATTCTCAAAAATACGTTCGCATCATTAAATGTTGTAATATCAAAACATAATACCGCAATTTTCAAGGCGAAAATAAAACAATGGACCCCCAAAAGTCAAAGCAATTAATTTATCCGAATTAATTGTTGATTAATAAATGAAAAATATCATTAAACATCGCCTTTGTGAGATACCTTTGTTTAAAGACAAATAATTTACAGGTAAAGTAATGTATGGATACCACAGTATTAGACTTTTATTTGCTTTAACTGTTTGTTACTTACAACCCATAATATAAATACAGAAGAAAAGCGAAAGATGGTGATAGTAATTTTGAAGTCTCATTTGTGGAATTCTATGACGCCAACCATGGTGCATATGGCTATATGGCAGAAGCGCTGCACGCGAAGTGTTGATTCGCCAACGTCATAGACTACAGCAAGAGATTAACGCATCATCCTTATTATTACAGGAATTTAATATCAATGGGTGGTCTTCACGGGACGACTTTCTTCTACCATCAATTTCAATTAATAGGCTATGACATTTTACTGGTGAGTGATCAAATTCACACCAACCGGGGGTATTTTAGAGCTCAGAAATCGATTAAATATCCTCTTTGCTTAAATCTCCGTCGGGGATCGAACCCACGTCCTTTGGCTTGTAAAGAAAACGCTTTGACCATTGAGCTATACCCGCCGAATTATTTATTAAAAAAAAGAATAAACACTGTTTATTGAATTGATAGAAGACACAATTGTTACAGGACAATATCACCTGATTTTTAAGTCATTTTCAAAGATCGTTAAATCGCATGGAATATGTTCGGCAGAATTTTCCATTATTTTCAAAACAATCCCTCTCCCAAAAAACTTCCAAATTAATGCTATTTAAGCTTCTTTTTCCTTTTTCAAATAATCTAGATCTCTTCAAGAAATAGTTCACAAAACTCGTAAATTCATTACCTCTATGTTTTCATAAAACTACATCAATGTCTCTTGCAGCATCTATACTAAAAAGTAAATATTACATGATACCTGAGTAATTACTGACATCAGCATGATATAGCCCTTGCTGACTGGGTACCGAAAACCACGATATAGAATCCTCCGTCTCTTATTTATGTTCGCTTGTCGTACATGTATGTGTTGCCATTTTGTAATGTCGTTAGAGGACTAGTTACATAGAGCTGCGTGACCGACGACGGCGCCGCACGGCAGGGAGTCGTGTACCGACCGCGAAACAGGCCGTATTGTGGCCCGGCCTTAATGCTGTCCGGGCCATGAGTTTGTAAAGTTATTGAAGTATATATGTCAATGTGCTTCATAAAAAGTCTTTGTTTTGCTAACCTGCTTCTCATCCTGCTACCACGCGACTGAATAACAATCTTTTTAAAGAGAGGAGGATGTTAACACCTAAATAAATTGCATATTTGCCCCAAATGACTAATAACTTGTACCTTCTTTCAGTGATCTTAAGTAATTTAACTACAATTTATGTTAAAATATTTTTTTACTTAAATAGTCAGTGATCGTGCTAAATTTTCTTTTTATATATATATTGTATAGTTGTTTAATTCTGAACGTTTTAGAACCCATTAGATGGCCACAATTCACAACCTACTCTTGGTGATATCGCTTGTATACGCTTACATTTTTTTTACCATATCCGCTCCGTATGTGGAGCATATGTATATCACAAATTGATGTTTCACAATCCTGTAAACCCAGGTTGTCTATGTCTTGTCCCAGAACACCTATATACCCGGAAGTTCACATTAAAAAATAGATCGTTCCCGGGAGCCTCCAGGGTAAGAGTCCACGAACATGCATAGACTGCTGCTGTAGTATCAGAAAAATATTTGTGTGTTCAATAATCAGCGTAAAGGAGATCGGATGATCAGCTCGACGCTCCCGAGGACTGGACAATTATTTTTTGTCTTTCAGGGGTGGCTCGACCATACCGGGGGCATGTAAGGAGCTTGAACTCAATGAAATCGATCTAATAAAATCAAACTTGGGGATGCGAGCCGATGGCGTCTGAGTGAGAAGCAAACGCAATACCCACTGGACTATGCCGCCCGGCAAACGCGTTTACATACAATAATAAAAAATAACGTGTAATTGCTGTTTAAAAGTTATTGTTTACATGTTTTCTTCAATTAACAGGTGTTAAATCGTCTACGACGTGTAAAATGAAATGATGAATCGCTTCCGAATAGAACTGACAGGTAGATTAGACAAAACCAGACATTAATTGATTACGTGGATGTATTATTTCATAGGTGAAAGGTTTGGTAATTAATTATATATGAAGCAATGACTTACTGCCTCGTTATAGGCGGCGAAACAAAAAAACTATTAACCGCCTTATGTTTTTTTTGCTCTCTTAGAATAAAAAAATATGTACCAAGAAGTTAAACACAATTAAAAAGACATTATCCATGTCGAAGAGCAGGTCTTGTAATATAATGGGTTTGTGACGGACTGTTTTATCATTTTTTTTTTTTTTATGTAAACGCATGCAGGAGAGCACAACCGGTCAAGACCAGTGCACTCTATGACGCTCAGCCAGGGAGGCTGGACGCTGCATGCCGGAAACGTGTGTTGTGTTCGTGTTTGTGTGTGGGTTGGGGAGATTGCAAGTGTATATTTATCTGTTTCTTGAAGAGATCCAGATTGTAGGAAGGAGGAAACACAGACGCTGGAAGAGCATTCCATAGCTTACCGGTGGCATTAAGGAAGGAACTTTGGAAGCTGCCAGTTCTTGGTCGACATATATTAACCGTGTATGGATGTTCGGCAAGTGTAAGACGAGTTTGTCGGGTGTGAGTGGGTGCAGGAGGAATTAGTTCTTTAAGTTCCGAAGAGCAGCGACCGTGGTAATAACGGTAGAAAAGACTAAGAGAACCAACCTTACGTCTGTGTTCCATTGATTGTAGATTAGACGTAAGGGTGTCATTGTTTATCAAACGAATTGCTCTTCTTTGAACTGAGTCAATTAAGTTTAGAAGGTATTTTGGGGCTCCAATCCAAAGGTGACTGCCGTATTCAAGGATAGGTCGGATTTGTCCTTTATATAGAAGAAGAAGTTGTTTATCGTTTAATCCAAGCATGTTGATGGAGCTTGCTTTCGGAAGAGAACAACCGTTGAAAGATACAGGATCCATAGCAGTCTTCTTGGTGGAGAAAGTACATGATTGGGTTTTTGAAATGTTGAAACTGACGAGGTTGAGGTCGCCCCATCGTGAAACCCTTTCAAGAGACATGTTCATCTTCTCCACCAGAGATTCCCTAGCAGCAGATAGTTCCGAATGTTTCGGAGGTTTTTGGAAGATTATACTCTCATGGACAGTGCTGTCATCGGCATAACAGTGAATGTTTGCGCATTGAAGCAAATCATTCACATGCAGAAAGAAAAGAGTGGGCGACAGCACAGAGCCCTGTGGAACTCCTGAGTTGATTTTATGGCAGGAAGAAGAAAAGCCATCTACGACAGTGATGATGCTTCGATCACTCAAGAAGTTTTCAATCCAGGAGCACAGGGAAGGAGTTAGTCCATAAGACGGTAATTTATTCACCAGACCGCGATGCCAGACTCTATCGAACGCCTTGGAGATATCCAGGGCAACAGCTTGCGTTTCTCCATAGCATTCGACGGATTTCCCCCAAACATGTGTGACATTGACTCAGATGATTTATAATACAGGAATAGCGCCAGAAGACTTCAAAAAGTGTCTAATTGTAACTCTGCCAAAGAAGCCCGGAACAACAAAATGTGAACAACACCGAACACTCAGTATTCTATCCCATGCATCCAAAATACTGACCAACATAATCCTACATAGAATTGAACCAAAAATAGAAAATAGTCTCACTAGCGATCAATTTGGATTCAGAAAAAGAATGGTAACCAGAGAAGCAATCTTATCCCTGCGTATGATCTTAGAAAAGAGGATAAAAGTAGACCAAGATACATATATTGCCTTCGTGGACATTGAAAAGCATTTGATAAAGTAGATTGGGAGAAGCTCTTCGATATTATGAAAGAAATTGGAGTCAAATACAAAGAACGAAGACTCATATTTTCACTTTACAAAGAAGAAGCTGCCATAATATCACTTGGAAATGTCCAAAAGGAAGCAAAAATACGTCAAGGGGTGAGACAAGGATGCTCTCTGTCGCCTGTACTCTTCAACGTATACATACAAAATGCAATTAATAACATCAGGGAAAAAATGGGCCATAGAGAGGGGGTTAAAATACATGGCCAAAAGATTGATATGATAAGGTTTGCTGACGACATTGCTCTGATTGCTGAAACTGAAGATGAACTCACTGAAGCGCTGACATCCATGGAAAACATATTTAATTCCAACTACAATATGAAGATAAACAGCACAAAAACCAAAGTCATGAGAGTAAGCCGCAATGAGCAGCAGAAAATTAACATATCAATGCTAGGAGTACCCCCTAAAAGATGCAAAAGAATTTGTATACCTTGGAAGTACGATCACCTGGGATGGCAGAACAAAAAGAAAAATCAACAGTCGAATACATCAAGCAAGGCTAGCTTTCAATAAAAAAGCCAAAATTCTTGAGTCAAAGAATATTTCTTTAGGGCTCCGCAAGCAACTTGCCAAAACACTTGTTTGGAGCATCTTAATGTACGGCTGTGAGACATGGTGCTTATCTGAAAGTGATAAAAAAAGACTAGAGGTTTTTGAGATGTGGTCGTACGGAAGAATTCTCGGAATTTCCCGGAGAGACCACGTCACGAACAATGAGGTTCTCAGGATAATCAAGGAAGATAGGCACCTAATAAGAACCATCTCAGAGAGGCGAGCCCGATGGATTGGTCACATCATGCGCCACGATGGTCTTCTTCACGATATTGTGGAGGGGATGGTTGAGGGTAGAAACTGTAGAGGGCGCCCTAGACGGGAGTATTTACAGCAAGTATTCGAGGACATGAATTGTAGCGCTTATGCTGAGCTGAAAAGGGTTGCGGAGGACCGAGAGGAATGGAGATCGAGATGCAAGATTCTGTTGCTGCAAACCAATCCACCGGATTGATACTACGAAGAAGATGTGTGACATATGCCAAGAGATCTCCGCACGATCGACTAGGGCGGAAGCCATATTGCCGATCGCACAGAAGATCATTCTTCTCTAAGTAGTTTAGAAGTTGGCTGTTAATTAAACGTTCCATCACTTTGGAAAGTAGTGATGTGATGGCTATTGGGCGATAGTTTGTGGGCTCACTTCGGTCTCCTTTTTGGAACTGGGTGAACAAGTGCTTTTTTTCCATCCCTGGGGAACAATACCACATCTAAAGGACAATCTGAAAAGTTTGGTGAGCACAGGAGTAAGTTCAGGAGCGCAAGTTTTTAATACCACCGCTGGTATGCCATCTGGGCCACTGGCTTTGTTGGTTGCTAATTGGAGAAGTTCTCGACGTATGGCTTTGAGGCTGAATTTTACAGCCCCCATCTGCTTGCCACAGTGAGGAATGGATGGGGTTGGCCCCACCATCGTCGAGTGTGGAATTGAAGCAAACAGCGAACCAAGAAGTTCAGCTTCTCTTTGGAGGCTAGAGCCAGTGAGCCATCGGCATTAGTCAGCAGTGGAAAAGAAGAAGTGCAAAAGTTGCTGCCAATAGAGTTAGCGAGAGACCAGAATGCTCTACTACCGGCAGGGCAAGCGGACAACTTGTTGCAAATTTGTACATTGAATTTGTACCAACTTCGGTATCTATATGCCTTGTCTATTAATGTTTGCCTTGTATGTCCCATTGTTGTCATTAGAATCGTCGTCACTAGAGGTCACTTCAAATACTATTGCACCTATCAATGTGGGATTTAAGCAGGCTCTATACAAGTAGACGACCATACGGACCAGATATCTTCTCTCTTTTTTTTGACGCCTTCGTAACCTGATTAATCACTCGCCGCCCGCCGGAAGACGCCACTGTGTTACGTGCCCGCTCTACGAACGCTAAAGTTACAACTACCTACTAGTAACCTTTCATTATTTTAAATTTATTAATTTTTGAACTTTCCAATATTATGTTTTTACCATATCCGTTCCATATTTTGGAGCATATGAACACCGATAATTCCCGTTCGACAGTTCTGTAAGCTCTGTCAATGCCTTGTCCCAGAACACCTGTATCTTCTCAGAGGTCTATATGGGAATATAGATGGTTTCCGGGAGCCTCCACAGCATGAGCCCGCAAACTTGCATTGACTGTGGCTTTAGTATCAGAGAAATATTTGTGCATTCAATAATCAGCGTTTTTTTTAAAGGAGATCGGTAGATCAGCCCGACGATTCTGAGGCCTGGACAATTTTTGTTTTGTCATTAAGGGGTGGCTCAACCCTACCGGGGAGCATGTAAAGTGCTTAGAAAATACCATTGTAGGTTGATATCAGCTTGATTCTCTCTTTTGTGCTGATGCCGAAAAGTCTCGAAGAACGATCTTTTGTCTCTTATTTTTGTTCGCTCGCCTGACATGCACATCTCATAATGTTAGTTTTAATTTTATGTAAATGTACGTCATTTTATTTGTTATGACAGCTTCATTTCATGTTGGTTCAACTGTCATCTTTAATTTTTTTTGCCGTGATTATCTTAGCGGCGCTGCATGTCACAGTGTTCCGGCAGTCGTGAGTCAAGTCTCGCCCGGCGAAACGCCATGAGATTTCAAGATAAATAATCAATGTTTTCAAGAAGGTCAAGTGATTATCTCCACGTCAAACAGAATGGCATTTACATTAAATAACGCTTTTATAATAAAATTACAGTTTGCGGTCACTTCATTCAGATACGTACAAAATAAATCGGTTATATTATACGAAAAGTATTATTCGGGCCTCATTGACATAACATTTTTCTTGTTCAGACTCCCACACTATCGGGTTTGGTTAACAGTCTACACAAAAAGCACAATTATCAGCTGGAGACTCGGACATTTGGGTCCGGCTCCGTTACACTCGAACAGAATGGACAAGTTGTGAAATTTATGCAATTTAAATCATTCCAACTAAACTGACGACAAAATGAATTGAATTGTGGGTCAAATAAAAGTCTGTGCCGATTTTAGTTTAGGCGTGCGACAATAATCTGATTCGAATTCTATTATTTGTATAGCAGGGCCGACTTCAGTAATATTAAATTTCTCGAAGAACGCACTTATATCAAAATAATATTCGCAAATTTCATACTCACTCCTTCATATTTGTTAGATTTTTTTTATGTAAGCACATACAGGAGAATAATGACGGATAGTAATTATGAAGTCTCATCTGTGGAATTCTATGACGCTTACGATGTTGCATATGACTAAGCGCTGCATGTGGAGTGTTGATTCGCTCGTATGACGTTTCATAGACTACTGCCTTAGATTCATGCATCATCCTTAATTATTACAGGAATTTACTATGAATGGGTGGTCTTCATGGGACGACTTTTGTCTGCCATAAATTTTGATTAATAGGCCATGACTGGCTTTTTACGGGTGATGGATCAAATTCACACGAACCGGGGGTATTTTAGAGCTCAGAAATCGATTGAAAATCTTTTTTTTAATCATTTTCAGGGATTGAACCTTTGGCTTTCAAAGCAAAGGAAAAGAAACGGCAGACGCTGAGATTCTAACAACGAATTTTGCACCTTAGTTGTATTCAAATACGAATATACACTCTAATATATACTCAAATTTGATGTAAATTTAAAGTATGTGATGTATATCATTTAGATTCGACCGAACTTTATTTATTCACAAGCATTATTGTGATTTACCGACAGTCTACTTATTTAGTCTTGTCTGAACTATTTTTTTCATTAGATTATAATCGTTTGATACCAGTGAGCTCTATGACGCTCAGCCAGAACGCTACATGCAGGAAACAAGTGCTGTGTTTATGTGTGGGTTGGGAAAATTGGAAGTGCATATTGATCTGTTTGTTGAAGAGATTCATATTGTAAGAAGGATAGACTCTGACACTCAGAACAGCCAGAATAAAAAGAAGTTCCCTGCGACTGACGAGGGGCAGTCCTATCACGATCTTTGACAATAAAGCATTTGTTCCGCGGCACCAATGTCCTGGAACTCGCTACCGGAAAGCATCTAAGAGAACTGAAAACGGAAGCTTTCCTCAGAGGCAGAGGCAAGTCTCACCTTTTTGTCTAGGAAGGTAAATAAACGCTTTCGGAATGAAGATTTGCTCATAAAAAACGCTTATTTAATTTAAAATATTTATTATATTACAGTTATTATAGTTCGGTTCTGTTTGTTCTATTGGAGTTGTTTGATTCCGCTTGAATTCCCAGCGACAGAAAGTGATTCCAAAGGTAAACACAGATCTTGGATACCTGCATAATTACGGTTATCACGAAGAACACCTGTAAAGCGTTGAGGTATCATAACACTGTTCACCCAGCAGAGCATAACCTAAGCCTCGCTAATCCCATGACCAAAAATATTATTATATTATTTCAGAGTCGATTATGAAAATCATTTATTATTACAGCTTGTTTAGTGATGCTTTCGAATAGGAAGTAATGATTTTATTAAATTTACGCATTAAAGCAGTTATAACGGGTCCGCCAAATAACTTTTTTTTTTTTGAAAATGGGGCGCAAAACATCTAGTGTAGCTTCGGCTGTGTGGCACGTAGCGCCGTCCTGTTGAAACCAAATGTTGCCAATATCCTCCTCTTCAATTTTTGTGAAAAAAAATGGCCCGATAACGATCGCCATTGACTGTAACGGCCACTCCTTGCTCATTTTCGACGAAAAATGGCCTGATTTTCAAAGTAATGTCGCAATATTTCCCAGCGTTGTTCAAGCGTATACACAACCATATTCGTTCAGCGGAAGGATAAAACTAATTATCTGTCAAATCAGACATGAGCTAAGTGTTACCATTCACGAAATAAGCACTAAAAAAACGTTAGATGGGGGACCCTATATTAAAAGTCTCCTGTTTACCAAAACTATTAAAAAATAAGCTTTAGCTTTTCATCGTAAAAATAAAATGTTATTTAATTTCGGAGATCAACCAAAATTCTTCCGCATACCATCACTTTTATTATGGTGCATATGGTAACCACAAGCTACTGCCAAATATATATGTATTGATATCAACCCGATATAGCTCTTTCAGGCTGATGCCTAAAAGCCTCGATAACGATCTTTTGTCGCTTTGTTCGCTTCTCTGACTTGCACCTCTAAAATTGTTAGTCTTAATTTTATATATAATACACTGCGTTTGCATACGCCATTTTATTTGTTATGACAGTTGCTCCATATCATGTTGGTTCAACTGTCAACTTAAGTTTGTAAATTAGCCGCGACAATCTTTGCGGCGCTACATGTATAGTCTTGGACGTTGAGAATACAAACTTAAGTTATATGAGACAAAATAAAAAGAATTTGCAATAAACTGACATCCTACATCTTTAAAAAAGCGACAACAGGTCCCGGTTTTGTCATTGCGGACATAGAGGAAGGATGCAGAAGCAGGTTGCAAAGCAAAGAACTTGTTTAGAAACACAATTCACGTTTATTTCAAATTAAGACTTCGGTTTCCCCGCCCGACCGTAACATGTTGTATCGTGGGCATCGGTCGGACGAGGACTGTCCGCGGACACTGGCTGACTGGCACAGTAACAGTCAGCGCCCCAAAGATAATCGCGGCTAAATAATAAACTAAAGTTGACAGTTGAACCAATATTAAATGAAGCCACTGTCAAAACAAATAAAATGGCGCGTGTAAGCGCCGTGTATTGTATATAAAATTATGACTTACATTATTAGACGTGCATGTCAGGCGAATGATCAAAAATAAGAGACAAAAGTTCGTTTATCGGGGCTTTTCGGCATTAGCCTAAAAGACCTTTATCATGCTGATATTCGTGAGTCTATTACTCATGTACATAAATGTAAATTGAGTACATATTTACTTGAATAAATAAAATTATAATTGCTGAGATTTTTATTTTTTGATAGAAAGAGATTTGTATCTCAATTCATTGTACGTATTGTTAATCGACAAGTACAGAACAAAACCATACAAGAAAATATTCTAATAAAAATTTAAATCCCTGTAATAATATCACTTTGAGACAATATCAAGAAGGTCATATGGTTCATCAGTAACACAGGTAAATGACTGGTTGTAATGTCCGCCTAGGAATTACAAGAAGTTGTTTCTCATCCATTCAGTCTATAGTTCGGTTCGAGACCCGAGTGGTACTTACAAAATAAATAAACTGTCGGAAACTAATATGTAATATAAAAAGCTTGTGAATAAATGTTGACTGATTGAATAATAAAAAATAATAATATGCATACTCTGAATATATACTATAGAGACATCATTCGTTATACGATGGT
Source organism: Glossosoma conforme (assembly GCA_022606575.1). Classification (NCBI taxonomy): domain Eukaryota; kingdom Metazoa; phylum Arthropoda; class Insecta; order Trichoptera; family Glossosomatidae; genus Glossosoma; species Glossosoma conforme. Next base: position 1,950,088 of record JAGTXR010000046.1, read on the forward strand.
AACAATGGTATAAATACATCAACTTTCGCATATGCAGCGGTCATAGCTCATGGTCAAAGCGTTTGCTTTGCAAGCCAATGGTCGTGGGTTCGATCCCCGACGGATATTTAAAAAAATTGATTTTTAATCGATTTATGAGCTCTAAAATACCCCCGGTTGGTGTGAATCTGATTCCTCACCTGTAAAATCCCAGTCATAGCCTATTAATTACAATTGGTGTTAGACGAAAGTAATCCCGCAAAGACAACCGATTCACAGTAAATTCCTGTAATAATAAGGATGATGCCTGAATGTTGGGCTGTAGTCTATGACGCTCGCGGATAAACAATCCACATGCAGCGCTTAACCATATGTAACATGTTAAAGCGTCATAGAATCCACAGATGAGACTTCAGCATCAGTATCACCATCTGTCGGTATTCTCCGTTACAGCCACAAAGTTTATTTACAGAAAAATTTAGGAAAAACCTAACCAGCGATAATCGAGTTTCATTAAATTGACTGATAATTATTATTTTAAAAAATATCTAAAAATCACTAAATATCGCAAATAATGATGGTTTCAGCATCAATTTGCATATTTTATATCATCATCATCATCAGCCTGTGTCCGTCCACTGTTGAACGTAGGCCTCCCGCATGAGTCTCCATCCTCTTCGATCCTCCGCCTTCCGCATCCAGGTCACTCCCGCTATTCTTCTTATATCGTCAGTCCATCTTGTAGGGGGTCGGCCAATGCTTCGTTTGCCAGTTCTTGGGCGCCATTCCAATACTTTTCTTCCCCGTCGACCGTCGTCTCTTCGACAGATATGACCTGCCCATTGCCACTTGAGTGTGCCTATTCGTTGGGTAGCATCCACTACTTGAGTTCTTCTGCGAATTTCCTAGTTTCGGATTCTATCTTTTAGCGACACTCCGAGCATGGATCTCTCCATAGCACGCTGGGTGACTTTTATTTTATGGGTAAGACTTGCTGTCAGATTCCACGTCTCTGCGCCATAAGTTAATACAGGGAGGACGCATTGGTTAAACATATTTTATATAATTCGCATTTATTAGCATCTATTCCGAATTTTAGCATATACTTCGCATCTATAGCTAAATGCTTAAAATACGGGTCTCTAGTTATTACCATAATTTGTATGTGTTGTTAAATACAAAATTCATGTGCGAAAATGCTTCCCTCTTTCCTTTTAAGAGTATTTCATGTACTTATGTGTTAATATATAAAGTGCATATCGTGCGTGGCTGACATTCAAGTAATTGCAGTGCATTTGCATACGCTCAGCTCTTACAACCCTATTGCAGTAAGCAATTATATATTATCAAACAGTTGCTGCAATGTCAAGCTATAGATAGCTAAACAGGAAAAACCCGAACAAGAAAATTCATGGCCAAGCTTGAAGATAGGAAGGCAATGACATTTCTTTGTGTAATCCTCTTTATAACCTTTAAACGTAAGTGACCGATTGTTGTTTAATTCCAAATGTCAAGGAGTTCCAAATCATCGCGACTGCTGCCATTGACACCATGTCATTAGTAACACACGCAGAAGAGGCATTATTACTACATCGTTAGTTGATTACAAACGATAAAAAGTCATCAAAGTCACAATTACTTTATAAACGTCATAATATAATGCGTGGCGTTTAGTTTTTTTTTGTGTATCAACACAGTTCAGAAGTGAATCTCTATATGTGTAAAGTATAATGTTTGCTGTAAATTTAATTATAAATTTTAAATAATATTTATATTACGGGTGAATTTCTTTTATCGATATGAAATAACACATTGCGAAAATTCGCAGAATAATGGTCAAAGTTACGGTTTGGTATTCAAGTTATGTATTATTGCGCAAGCGCGCGCCGGGAACTTGTTCCAAATTCAAATCGAGTACCAAGGAATGTCAACGAAATTATCAATGAAACTTTCAGATAATTTGCAAGAAAAAACTTCATTATAACCATTTATCGAATAACTATCGCAATTATTATATTTGTACATAAATATTTTCAATGTTGCGTCATTAAACGACTATAAAATTGTTTTTTTTCTTAATGTGTTCAGCATTCACTTTGAGATCCATTATAAATAATAAATACTTATTTATTTACCTTGTTTTTACATGGATCACGTAAGATATGGTTAATGTTTAGGAGACTGCAGTTTCGAATAACTTGTAGCCTTCTTCAATCCATCAATTGTCAAGAGAGAACTGAGCTGCATAGTACTTCATAAGCATGATTAAACGCATTTTATGTAGGAGAGGAGGTAGTAGTGTGTCTATCAGGGAATGATAAGAGAGGGAGAAAGATAGGGGTTCGAGCACTTATGAAGTACTATACGGCTCAGTTGTCTCTTGACAAGTTATGGATATAGTAAGGCTACGAGTTAGTCGAAACTGCAGTCACCTAAACAGAGACCATATCTTACGTGATCCATGTAAAAACTAGGTATATAAATAAATATTTAACTGAGAGGCTCCGGCTCTGGCAGAAAATTGCATTAGAATATTTCATTACCAAAAATAAAAGCCTTCTAACTTGCAAGAACCTTGACTGGAAATCACTGAACAAATTAAGAACCAGAATCGGTAGAACAAAGGAGAACCTCAAGTGATGAGGAGTGCTTCGGCAGGGAAAATCACTGTTGTGTGACTGTGGAAACCTACAATACGGTCACATCTAAGATCCTGCACCATATGCCCGACTATCTGCACATCACAAGACCCAATGCTGGGCAGCACACGGGTCATCAATATTGCCAGATATTGGGCAGAAACAAATTTACGTTGCTGAAGAAGAGAAGAAGAGAAGAAGAAGACGTTTATTTATTACACAGAACCGAAGTTCCAAGGTACAAAATGATAAGAAACAGAGCACACAATATACAATACATAAAAAAGATAATAAAATATAAAAATAACATAAAAGAAGAAGAAGATGACACGTGTCAAAGATCATAGAGATCTAGGAAAACAATACCATCGACAAAAGAGCAAAAGGATGTAACAAAAGGATCGAGGTGTGCTGTTAGGCCACTAAGCGCTATATTGAGGTTATAATTTATTCAATGGTACAGATTGAATTAACGTATGACATTTCTTTAACAAAATTTATGTGTAGAATATTCGTAATGATAAATAAAACATTCAAATATTATTCTAAGCACTGATATAATACCATTTGAGGGTGTGACTCAGACACATTACCTGCATTCTTGCCTCCTGGCGAATCCTCTAAGGATGGAAGCGTTGCGGACGACAGTCTCGAGCCAAAACGACGCGATGTGTGTCAGTGACGTGTTTGCTAACGGTGAAACATTTGGATGGAAAACACAATGGTCGCCATTTTGGGCGGCTATTAGAAAAACTGTTAGGAATATTTATGATGAAAACAATAATAATTACCGCTTTAACCCACTCACGGTGTAATGAATTTATTAACATATCTTATTGTATAGAGATAAGAAAATAAATTTCTTTATATTTCTTGAAGTAAGAATATATTTCAACAATATTCTCAAAACTGTACATGTCAGTCAAGATTTTAACATCCACTTTACTTAAGGAAGAAGTCGTTCCGGTACGTTCACACACCCTGGCGTATTATTTTAAATCCCACGCTTTCAATTTCGAATAAAATTTGATTAATTAGATTTTGAAAATCATTAGAATTTCTACATATATTTTTAAATAAATAAAAATAAGTTAACATTGCGAAAAAAAAAAATTAAACAACGGTGTTTTGACTTCAATACATTTGTAGATCTTTATTATTGTAATCCTCACCAAACAATTTGTTTGTATTGTCACTCTCTTCGGAATTAGATCGTGCTATTCAAATCGATTGATTTTATTGGTCGCTAAAATATACATAATTGTGAACTTTTTCGATTTTTATGGTGTATTGTGAACAAACCTTTCAACATAAATAATATAAGGGGTCCGCCATCTAACGTTTTTTTTTTCAACTAGTGCTTATTTCATAAATGGTAACACTTAGCTCATGTCTGATTTGACAGATAATTAGTTTTATCTTTCTGCTAAACGAATATGGTTATGTATACGCTTGAACAACGCTGGGAAATATTACGACATTACTTTGAAAATCATGCTATTGTCCGCCATCTAACGTTTTTCTTTTTCAACTAGTGCTTATTTTGTAAATAGTAACACTTAGCTAATGTCTGATTTAACAGATAATTAGTATTATCCTTCCGCTAAACGAATATGGTTGTGTATACACTTGAACAACGCCGGGAAATATTGCGACATTACTTTGAAAATCAGACCATTTTTGTGAGTGTTCCACAAGGAGTGGCTATTACAGTCAATGGCGATCGTATCGGGCCATTTTTGTTCACAAAAATTGAAGAATAGGATATTGGCAACATTTGGTTTCAACGAGACGGCGCTACGTGCCACACAGCCGAAGCTACACTCGATGTTTTGCTCCCATTTTCAAGAAAAAAAAAGTTATTTGGCGGACCCCTTACAAGTGAAGAAGAAATAAATAATATATTTGTGGAAAGTGAGGATGAGGAGGTTATAGAAGATCTCGATAATTTGGTGTTTCCTATGAATGATTCTTCGGAAGAAGATTCGGAAGAGGAAGAGGCATCTCAACCCACTCTCACGCTACTCTTCAAAAGGTTAAGTAACAAATACATTTTATTAACGTATGTCGACGAAGAGCATCTATTTTTCAAAATTCTTCTTAAATGCGACCCGTAACTTTTGGTTAATCAAGCATCAGTGTTTCTTTCTTCTGATCATCTAAAACACTTGAAAAAAAACACATAAATTTTCACTTGCACACCCAACTCAAACACGAGCATCAAATATCATTTTCGCATACAGTGTTTAGTTTGCCAATGGTTTAATAAATGTGAATTTGTATTTAACCTCTCCTCCCCGGTGATGTCTATCGACTACACATTGCTCGTAATAACTTAAATATCTCTGTAAATATAATACACACAGGGTTCAGATTTTAGGTATTCCTCCTTAATACATTTACGTATTGAAAAAAATAAATATTTATAATAATAGGCACTCATCGGGAGCAGGAAATATTTTTCTAAAATCCGAATAAATTCACCACTACAATCAAGATGCGTCAACTGTCGAATTCATTCGACCTGTCGGAAGCGTGTGCAAAAAATAAAATTAAAAATAACCAGATGCGTCGGCATCTATACTCCTCACTCTCGCTGACGTACTAATATGAGTGAGCGAGACGGGAAACCTCAGTTGGTCGGTTAGTTCGAAATGATATCGATGCGCGTCGGCTCATCGATATGTCGACAGGCTAAGTAATGTTAGTAGCTCTCGGAAGTTCACGCGCCAAGGTGCGTCTGGCCGTATGAGGTCTTCGTCTGATGTTTTTCATGTTTTTAGCTATTAAATGTCAATTATTACTGCTTATTGACATCAACTATCATAAAATTAAGCGATATCTTTGAATATTTTCATTTTTTTGAATTTCTACTCATTTTATTCACTTTAAATCAGAATGTGTAACGAGTACACACCATCGGAACGCGTGGAAGTTTTTAACATAGTAAGGCGAGGGTTAAAGTATGTAGTTATATTTTTTTAAATGTATTATTGTTGACATCAGTATGATTTCAATTTCAATTTATTTTTCTTTTAGAAACATTACAAATAAAAATATTTAATTCATTTCTAAAACAGGATAAAATAACAATTTATAAATAACACAATAATAATAGAATCATTTAAAAAGTTCCGGAGCCCGCTGAACAGAAGACTCCACGAAATTACTTTGATAAATAAATTCGTGGAGCTCATGTCGAAACTGGGCTTCTCTCAAATGGAATATATCAATATTCGAGGCGATATCGTTGAACAGTCTGATCACTCTCCCAAGAGGCATAGTCCCTGGCAGGTTAGTTAATACTAGAGGTAATCCTCTAGAAAGAACAAACAAACTGTGCCTCCTTATCCTTAAATAATTGTCAGGGACAAACAAACCAATTTCAAACAAAATATCAGGATTTCTGAACAAGCCGCGCACTAGGCGAAAGAAATGGATACTCAAGCACACATCTCTTCTAGTTCTCAACTCATTGTATCCCAACATACCCCGTATAAAGTTAGATGGGTACAGCCACGGATAATATCCATACATCCTCATGTAAAGAAACCTCAAAAATTTCTTCTGAACTCTCTCTGACATGAGGCCATATTTATACTCGTGGGGAGCCCAAATAATAGATCCGCTCTCAAGTATGCTACGAACCAATGAATTGTACAGTACGACCAGTACGTTGGTGCTCGAGAAAGTCCTGGCACTACGCAGAACAAATCCTAACATCTTCAGTGCCCTTCCACACACAGCTTCAATGTGAGCATGAAACGTTAGCTTGCTTTCAAGGAATATGCCAAGGTCTCTGATGGATCATACTCGCGGGATGCCAATACCATCCATACTGTACCTATGGTATACCATCTTATAATTACGAGTAGCTTATATATAATGATATAGCCCTTGCTGACTGGTACCGAAAACCTCTATATACAATCTTTCGTCTCTTATTTCTGTTCGCTTGTCATACATGTATGTTTCGACCGGTCACGGGTGTGAAGTTAGTGATAGAAATCGCCACTTGCGGCGCTGGGTGTCAGCGACCGCGGCGACCACTCTGTCGTGTACCGACCGCGAAAAAGTTCGTATTATGTCCCGGCCTGAATGCTGTGGTCCGGGCCAGAAGTCTGTAAAGTTATCGAAATATATATGTTATTGTGCTGTAGAAAAAGTCTTTGTGTTGTTAATCTGCTTCTCATCCTACCACCACGCGACTAAATAACTACCTTTTAAAGAGAGGAGGATGTTATTATGAGACTGTTATTTTATTTTATAAGTTGATTACTATTTATCGAATTTAACGACATTTTTAATCGTGCATAATGTTAATGTTTTAATTTTTGAAGTCGTGTTTATGCATTTTATAGGCCGTGTAACTTCCAAGCCGTGCTAAAAAGGGGATCGGTTATATATCAACGATCGTAACATAAACATGATCTACAAGACTACCTACCTAATTAACTGACTACTAATCTAACTACAATGCAATTTTCTAGCAATAAATCAATTTCTAAATCCATTTCTAATAACATTTCATATAAGATCATAGTAGAAAACTGCTCCAACATTGTACCGAAGAAAAAACACTAGTAGGTATAATACATTCCGATTTTTAAGCGGTTGAAAAAACGGTTGAAAACACGCACAGATTTTTTCATTGATTTTAAGACTATCGTAGACATCAATACCTAATTGTAAACATTCAGATACAGAGTGCAATAATAACTAAATACCTAATTAAATAAGTCGCAAAGTCTCTTACACAACGATGGATAACGTAAACACTTTATAATATTAAATAAATGGTAACAATCTACACTCGCTGTATGAATTGGTTCGCAAACGTTTTTATATGACAAAAACAACAAAAAACAGTGTACACACGTGTTTTTAAAATATTGACATATTTCGTATTGTTTTTTTTTAACTTCACTTTTTAGGCTGAAGCTAGTAAGAACCATCTCAGAGAGGCGAGCCCGATGGATAGGTTACATCATGCGCCACGATGGTCTTCTTCACGACATTGTGGAGGGGATGGTTGAGGGTGGAAACTGTAGAGGGCGCCCTAGACGGCAGTATTTGCAGCAAGTGTTCGAGGACATGAGTTGTATCTCTTATGCTGAGCTGAAGAGGGTTGCGGAGGACCGAGAGGAGTGGAGATCGAGATGTAAGATTCTGTTGCTGCAAACCAATCCACCGGATTGATACTACGAAGAAGAAGGCTAAAGCATCGATAAACGATCTTTTGTCTCATTTTTTTCATTTCATTTTGGTTCAACTGTCAACTTTAGTTTCTGATTTAGCCGCGATAATCTTTGGGGCGCTACTGTGCCCGTCTTGCAGCTCGTGCCCGCGGACAGTTCCCGTCCGACCGAGGCCCACGATACAACATGATACGGTCAGGCGGGGAAACCGAAGTCTTACTCGTATTGTTCATCGCTTTATGTTTTATTGTTATTATTTATTGAATCTCTATTAATAAGTTATTATTACTTTTTTTCAGGTATGATGACATTTCATTGCATTCATTGCTTTCCAACAAACCTTCACATTTCTTCAACTGTAAGTCATATTATTTCTTTCTTCTTATATAGCCATTTGCACATCTATGTAAAAAATAACGCATTTTCTTATCACCTATATTATGTACGTTCATAATAATATAGTTTCAATATATTTTTTGAAATATGTTTAGAATGTTTAGAATATATAATAATAAAGCGTATTGTTTTACATAATCGATGAAAGTAAAAAAAACATCATTTTGCGTTGTATGATCGGTCAGTTTTACGTAATAGTATTTTGAATTTGGAATACTAACGGTTTCACCAGTTTTTTATTATTCTTTTACGCAAAATTTTGTTCGTTGGAATATCCACCGACACCTCTGCAAATCTATGAATTAATTAAACCTGTATGTTATAATGTTATGGAAGCACATTAGACCATTCTCTAGTGGTGTTATACGCCCACGATGGACATCAGGTAACGCTATAAACTAAGCATTGTTGGCTGAAAGAAAGAGGTCAAAATACGCAAATGTTTCCGCTTCTGTTAAAGCTTTTGAATGACGAAATAATAAGGTTTTTCACTGTAGGTTGTATTTTGTTACTGTATTGTAACTTTTAGGGTCGAGCCACCCCTTAAGGACAAAACAAAAATTGTCCAGGCTTCTTGAGCGTCAGGCTGATCATTAGATCTCCAAACCTTGATCATTGAACACCCAAATATTTCTCTGATACTACAGCCGCAGTCTATGCAAGTTCGCGGACTCTTATAAAGGGTCCGCAAAATAACTTTTTTTTTTTGAAAATGGGGCGCAAAACATCGATTGTAGCTTCGGCTGTGTGGCACGTAGCGCCGTCTTGTTGAAACCAAATGTTGCCAATATCCTCCTCTTCAATTTTTGTGAACAAAAATGGCCCGATAACGATCGCCATTGACTGTAACGGCCACTCCTTGCTCATTTTGGAAGAAAAATGGCCTGATTTTAAAAGTAATATCGCAATATTTTTCAGCATTGTTCAAGCGTATACACAACCATATTCGTTTAGCGGAAGAATATAACTATTTATTTGTCAAATCAGACATGAGCTAAATGTTACCATTCACGAAATAAGCACGTTAGGAAAAAAAAACGTTAGATGGCGGACCATTTATATAATAAGACTAGCGAGAGTGGCCTGGATGTGGAAGGCAGAGGATCGAAGAGGAGGGATACTCATGCGGGAGGCTTACGTTCAACAGTGGACGGATACAGGCTTATGATGATGATGATATTATTCTAACATTCCCCATCTTCAAAAAGGCGACAACATGTCGCGGGGTCTTCATCAGGACAAGTGGAGGAAGGATGCAGGAACAGGTCGCAAAACAAAGAACTCGTTTAAAAGCAAAATTCGCATTTATTTCCAATATAACTTCAGTTTCCCCACCCGACCGTAACATGTTGTATCGTGGGCATCGGTCGGACGAGCAGCCAGACGGGCACAGAAACACGTAGCGCCGCAAAGATTGTCGCGGCTAACTAACAAACTAAAGTTGACAGTTGAACCAACATGAAACGGAGCAACTGTCAAAATAAATGAAATGGCGTATGCAAACGCCGTTTTTTATTTATATAATTAAATTAAGACTTACATTATTAGATGTGTATGTCAGGCGAGCGAACAAAAATGAGACACAAAAGATCGTTTATCGAGGCTTTTCGGCATCAGCCTGAAAGAGTTATATCAAGCTGATATCAATTCATTACATATTCTTCATAGTATTTGACACCTGCACGATGTATCCCTTGCCGACTTTACCGAAAACCTCGATATACAATCATTCGTCTCTTATTTTCTGTTTGCTTGCCCGCCCACGGGTGTTAATTATAGACACCGCCAGGGGCACGGGCGAGAGCCCGATCACGAGCACGACAGTGATGTGTTGACGATCGAGAAGGTCGCATTACGGCCGGCGGCATGTCATTGTGCCAGGCCGGAAGCTTGTAAAGTTGTAACGTAAATACTTGTCAATGTGCTTCTAAAAGAAAGTCTTTGTTTGCTGACCTGCTCCTCATCCTGCCCTCACGCGACGGAATAACACCTTTTTAAGAGAGAGGAGGATGTTATATTATTCATGTAAATTCTTGATGCACTTAAATACCATTTGACTTATCAAATCCATTGTCTTTGCTTTATTTGCAACATCATCTCTACTTTGATGAAATGTCATGATTTGTGACAGTCATATAGTCAATATAGCGTGAAAATGTGTTTTTAATGAAGTGACGATGACTGCTGTTCTTTGAGTGATGTTGACTTCGATGTAAGCTTTATTTCAACAAAGATGCGTAATTTCGATCGACTTGATGGCTTATTGTGAGTTCTCTTTGTGTTGTAAAGTGATATTTTAGCTTGACGTTAACGACTACTTGTGAAGTGCTCATTTTCGCAATCGAGAAGTGTTACTCTCTCCTCGGTGTTATGTCCCGAAGAGTTATCTCCCACGCTCGACTAAGAAAAACTGTTAATCGATTTCGCTCGCGGATTATCTAACACAGCGATAAACAACCAGTCCAAACTAACGTCCAATGGCCATCTTATGATCGTATTACATTGTAGTTGTTCTATCCCAGCTCCCATCTCCCATCTCAAGCATCTAGTCATTAAATCAATTCCGAACATTACTCAACTCTTTTTCTTTTAGGGATGCTTTCTTTCCGTTCGTTAGAGTCCCGGAAGAAAATTGCTGCTCTCAAACATTCATTCTTTCTTCTTCGCGGTGCAATTCACAATATGGGTGTCAGTAATGTGTGCTGTCAGAAATGAATCAAAAATAAAAATAAAACCCTCTATCGGCAATTTTTTTTTTATATATATTTTTACATTTAATAGTAATAATAATGAACTAGTGTTCTCCATCGCTGATCCAACTGACCGATATCGGCTCTTTCTTCGCGCCGAGACTCGGTTTAAATGAATCGTTCATTTTCGATCGGAACTCCGAATCACGAACTGAATTTATAATTTCAAAAACTCTTCGTTTCATGTGACTGTCATTACAAGCAGCGTTTTTGTAATCTGCAGTGTTACCAGCGCTATTACTAAGTCACGTAAAACTCGACATTTGTTTATGGCAATACATAATTCAGATTTGTTTTTGTGCACGTATGGAATGATAATGTCAATGTAGCGTGAAAACTATTATGTATATTGGTGCTCTAACCTATAGGTGACTGCCGCATTCAAGAATATGGCGGATTTGTCATTTATATAGAAGAAAAAGTTGTTTGTCGATGAAATACCTAAGTGAACTATATAATACGCCTAGTTTCTTGGACCGGACTTAGACTTAATTGACTCATAATATTTGAGTTTATCCGAGACGAAAATCAAAAAAAAATGCTTATTTAATAAAACGCGAAATGGGTTACTTTTTACTTACAGCTTGATACCAAAAACACGTTTAAATATTGAAACAATAACAACGATTACAGTACTGTTAGGTTTTTGCAGGTACATATCGTGTATTAATTCCGATACAACTCTTGAGCTAATTGCAGGTAACATTACGTGTATTTCCCGTGCCCAACAATTAATAGAGTGTGGTGGGAACGCACGCCGAAAACCGCTTCTTCTTCTCTCAATGAGTTATGGCGCTAGTGTCTTTGTCTTGTTTGAACTTCAATAATTATCCGTGAAAATAATTTCCAGCGTGTGTGACTTGTCGGTAATGCAGTTCCTGATTCGCCCGACGCGAAACAAATGGCGTAGCATTCAAAACAAAGAATATATTAATTCGAATTCTATTTATTTAAAATATTTTTACTGATACACTGGCATTTTTATTTTTATAAAGATATAGTTCTTACAGCAAAATATTAAGATTTTAATTTTAATCGTATCTTAGCCTAAAATAATTGAGTGTTCACATATTATACGAATATGTATGGCCAATACAAAAAAAACATCATCATCGTCATGAATTCCACATTCGCTCCTCTAACTGGAGCATAAGATTGTCAAGAAGTGTCAAAATGAAGCTCTATCAACTTTCATAGTCAACGCCTCATCCCATGTTTGCTCTGACTTCCAATGTTTCGACATGTACATTCTATATATAGTTCCTGAAGACTTTTCAGAAAGGTGACCGCCTAGGGGCTTAAAAGGCTGCTGTATTTTATGTTCTCCTATGGCATTCGAAGAAAATTTCCAAGTCAGCCGTTGTGTCTAGATCAAATTCAGTATGGAAGACTGCCGTGTCTGCTCGGTTACCTTGTCATTTCTCACAAAATCAATCCATCGTACTCTCAATTTTTGCACACTTCACTAATTATTTATATGCATATACATAATAAACAGTGATATCAGCTCGCTATAACCCTTGCAGGCTTGTGCCAAAAACATCGATGCACGATCTTTCGTCTCTTATTTTTGTTCGCTTGTTGGACACGCATGTGTCGCCATATTGTTTGTTTGACAGGTTTAGTTTTGCAGATCGCCACTATTAATTGCGACGCTAGCCTGTCTTCCATTACGAGCGCTCAGTGACCAGCGTTCCAGTTGTGATCCGATCACGACCAGTTGATCCATTCGGGATTTGAAAGCATACGCTTCGCCTCAGACAGAATTTTTGTAATTTTTTTACTTAAATATATTTCAATGTGCTTCTGAAAAAGTCTTTGTGCTGTTCATCTTTTCCTCATCCCTCCACCACGTATTCCGACAACTATCCCGGTGACGTGAAGTTGTTTCTTCTTTAAGTAACGGGAATGTTAGTAGCTTTTTTTACAGTTTTAGATATTATTATTTCTGAAATTTATTCCTACATTGAGCTATAATGTCAGTCCGTCTTCTACGCTTAAGGCGTCTTAATTCTTTCGGTCAAATTTTCTTATGCCAAACTAGTTTCTTCCAAAAACGGTGCGTTTCCACAATCAACTCTTTTATTTAAAAAATAAACAATACATTAGAACCTCTCATAAAGAGCATAATTCATGACAAGTAATCAATATATACTATATAGAATGAGTTTGTAGCACGCATAACCAACTACTTTTTAAGATAATGCTTCTCAATGCACTATGAAACAATTTCCCATGCTTTCAGATTTCTTTTATTGCATCAGAAGATTGTTCTTCTTCCTCCAAACTTTAAAAAAAAATACAAATAATTTCTGAACATAAGCTTAGAAAAATGTGTGATCACATGCGACACTAACGTGCTAACGCTACGAGTGTTAAGCACAGACTGACGCAATGACGCGGAAGTCCCGGCTCACAAGTGCGTTATACGTTAGGCGACTTCCCCTTTCTGCGTCATTCTTTAAGCGAAATGTCGCTCGTTAAGTGAGCGGTTTTTTCCCTTTTTTTTTGCTCGTTATGCGAATTGCTCGTTATGAGAGGTTCCAATGTATTTGTATTGTTGTAATCATCGCCCACCCTTTAAAAACAAACCCACGCGATAACTGACCGATAAAACACAAGTAATACATTAATGAAAGAACCCATAAAATATTTCACTACCATATAACTACTATCTTTTATTTGCACTAGTCGCATTAAAAATGCGAATAATGGCATTGTCACGTCACTGCTATTGCCAGCGTCTCCCACCACTGTTTTGTATTACAATATATGCTGCTTGTTGTACCAGAAGTATCGCAATGGAAGGTCCAATAAAATAATGATATGTTGTTATTACAATAAGCTTTTGTTATTCGCATGTCGTGCGAATTTCTCCTAAACCCACTCGTAAGAGCCGGCAATGTGTATCCAACAGTGATAACACACTCAACTGTAATGCTAGACCTCTCGAATTCGACTAATTTCAAATAATTTTAAATATATAAAAGCGTACGTAAAACACTCAATAAAGGGTGTAGTTTCAGTGGACTTTCAGTGGGTTCCGCCGCCTTTCGTTCCCAGACAATTTCAGTTCAACGACTCATCGGTAACGACGCTGGGCGCACTAGACGTCTGCTGCACGAGACATTTGGTGCACGGGACATCTGGTGCACTGGATGTCTCGCTAACCTAACATAAGTTACTTCGTTAACGAGACCTATAGATCTCTGGACTCTACGATTACTCGACAAATCCTTGGGTTAGGTTAGGTTAGGTAAGCGAGACAGTCAGTGCACCAGTTGTTCCATGCGCCAAATGCCCTGTTGACCAAACGTTCAGTGTGCCTTACGTCGTTACCGATGAGTCGTTGAACGAATTTTCTAGGAACGATAGGTCGTGACACCCTTTCAATGACGTTCAGATGGGTTGATACTGCGAAAAGGAACTTTCAGAACGTCATAAATGTGGACTTTTTCCAGACTCTATTGATGTTAACAATATAAATATAATATTAAATATATACTGTTCACTACAACGTGAGTTTACATACTATTTTGTTCCTGCGATTAAGTGCAATACAATAAGCTTCTTTTCTGAACATGCCTCGTATTAGTTTGAATTAATTATGCATTATAAAGTTGTTAACAAAAAACGAAAATGTAACATTAGATAATGTTTTATTTAATTTAACGGCGTAATTAGAATTAATTGCATTTGTGATATTGCTGCAAGTTGCTCTGAACCGTGCACTTATTATTCCACTTCAAACACATATCCGGTCGTATTATTGTTAGGTTTTTTTTGGGTTTTTTTTGACGAATGATCTTCTTTGCCTTGCAGACGGAACATACAATACTTGGATTGTGGAAGGAAGAAACATTCTCTGTGCTTCAATAACATTCTAAAGCAGGGGACAGAAACCTTTTCGTATTGGAAGGCTATACTATGTATTAACATCCTCCTCTCTTTCAAAAAGGTGTTACTCCGTCGCGTGAAGGCAGGATTAGGAGTAGATTGATAACACAGACTTTCTTTTAGAAGCAAATTGTTTCTTCTTTGTAGTATCAATCCGGTGGATTGGTTTGCAGCAACAGAATCTTGCATCTCGATTTCCATTCCTCTCGGTCCTCCGCAACCCTTTTCAGCTCAGCATAAACACTACAATTCATGTTCTCGAATACTTGCTGCAAATACTCCCGTCTAGGGCGCCCTCTACAGTTTCTACCCTCAACCATCCCCTCCAAATTGTTTATATTTACGTTAAAACTTAATAAGCTTCCAGCCAGGTGGAATGACATGCCGCTGGCCGTAATGCGACCTTCTCGGTCGTCAACACAACTGCCGCGCTCGTGATCGGGCTCTCGCCCGTGCCCCTGGCAGTGTCTATGATTAACACACCCGTGAGCGGGCAAGCGAACAGAAAATAAGAGATGAAATATTGTACATCGAGGATTTCGGTACCTGATGGGTATTTGATAAATAAATATGTCGGGATGCTGAAAAGTGTTGTGATCTGTGGATTGATGAGAAGGAAATTGTTAGTCAGTCGTAGATCGAGCACGATGATTCCGTCGGATGGCTGAATTGATTGATCAGGTTGCGGAGACGGTCGCGGATAAGAATAAAAAGAGTGTGAGTAGTGATTTTTTAACAACGAAAGGTTACTTGTAGGATTGATCAGGTTGCGAAGGTGGTCGAGAAAGAAGAGGTCTGGTCCATATGGTAGTCTCCTTATATACAGCCTGCTCAACTCCCACCTTGATAAGTGCAATAGTATATGAAGCGACCTCTAGTGACGGCGATTCTAACGACCTCTATGGTACATACAAAGCAAACATTAATCGATAAGATATAGATACATAAATCGATACAATTGACAAAACAGAATTCCGCCACAAATATAAAAAAATGTGGATTACAAAAATAAATTATTTTGAAATATAAAATGTATTCGACCCATGTTTTTAATATACAGTCTAGATTCAGTGCCCGAAGGTCGCTGTCCCAAGGCACCACAGGCAGTAACCCATCTCCTCACAGCTTGTTGCCTCTGCTAACTTCACAGTGCTTGTGCTGGTGCGCACTCTGGGTAGTCGACCGAGACTCCGAAACGACGACTGCTTATGAATACTACACGAGTTCCATACCAGACTTGAATATAGAGATATTGTCCTCAACCAGTAGTAGGAAAAAATCGGTCCGAGAACGAAAATCGGTACGCGAGCTTACCTAGCCAACCCTTCGCTGAGATGACAACGCAACATCCCTGTCATAGCGACGTTTTGGCGCGGATTAAGGAGTCTTGTTCTGTTTGGCTCCTTACCGTGCGTGGACTATGAAACGACATGTTGAATTTGATACGACATATAAGTAAAAGAATCACATGCACTTTCGTATATTATATAATGTAGTCTTTGCCATATTGCTGCCTGTGGGTGTGTAACATTTTTTTCTTCCCATATCTGGAACATTTGGTCACCCCAAATTGCAGCCACTGAATTATGTCAGCTACCATTATCCATTCAAGACATTTCTTTATCTGAAGTTTCATTCGAAAACATATGTGGTTCCCGACAACGAACTCCAAGACAAAAAGGAGCAGACTTAAAGAAGCGCCATCTGTTATATCCGAGATATATTTTTGGATTATTTATTAATCGTTTTAAAGGATATTGAACGTTTAGCCTAAAACTCCCAAGGCCTTGAACATTTGGTTTCAAAGAGCGACTTAACCCGACCACTGACACGCCATTAGCAAGCAACAGGCGGTGACCCACCCATGTATAATGTTGCTTAACTTTGGTGATCTAACAAGAACCACGCTAACGATTTACGTATTTTTCTGGATAACTTCAAAATCACGTACTTTTTATAAATAACACTTAAAATACAACACATCTATTGGAACTTTTGAATTATGTATCCAGCAATGAAAACATCTGGATGTTACATTAGGAAATGATATTTTTTTTGTAAAATAATTGTGAATATTAAATGTATATATTTATTTATTTTATTCATACGTTTGCCGTTTATGCTCAGTCAATAATCAGATTTGTAAGCTCAAAGGTTACAAATCCATCGTTTATGTGAGCTGCCATAGCTCTGGACATAGAATCATGTGCTTCTTCACATGCAAGGTCCTTGCGAACTGATCCGCTGCATACATAATTAATACTAAACTTTTTAAATATTTTAGATATTCTTTTGAAACCTTTATTTTACTGATTGTTCAATTATTTAAATAAATATGTCAACGTAAAATGCCAGTCATAGTCTATTAATATAAAAAATGGTGGTAGACAAAGTCGTCCCGTGAAGACCACCCATTCATATTGAATTCCTGTAATAATAAGGATGATGCGTGAATGTCACTCCATTTGCAGCGCTTAGGCATGTGCAGTATGATAAGCGGATCTAGCCCCTGGACACAACCAGTGGTGGACTTCCGTCCGGAGTGCAAGACGAGGACACAAATTAAAGCCTGGCCTGACTGAATGTGACTGCGGCGTGGAGCAGGCCATGTCAAACATTATGGAGTATTTGTGCGCTTTACGGCAGTCCGAGTAGAAACTGCAGTTCAAAAAGAGCCGTTTGATAAAAAGACCCTTACGTCTAATCTACAATCAATGACGTAAGGTTGGTTCTAGTCTTTTCTACCGTTATTACCACGGTCGCTGCTCTTCGGAACTTAAAGAACTAATTCCTCCTGCACCCTGTTGCTTTCCGTCTGTGCAATCTGGATTATAAATATACAGCCTCCCCAACCCAATATAGTTCCAACCTGGCTGAGGATGAGACTGGTCTTGAGAATTCTCCAATATGTGTTAAATTAAAAAAACTGTTGTTATTTTGTATTTTCCTTGCATAGTCTAAGAGTATATTTTTTAGTTTCCCTAATGATAATATGTAATGTTTGCGTTTTGTCATCTTGCCCAGAACAGCCCCGCATGCGGTCGCTTACATAAAAGAAAACACTTTTGAAATCTTTATGCATAAAATATAAATAAAATGCC
This sequence comes from Glossosoma conforme, assembly GCA_022606575.1. Classification (NCBI taxonomy): domain Eukaryota; kingdom Metazoa; phylum Arthropoda; class Insecta; order Trichoptera; family Glossosomatidae; genus Glossosoma; species Glossosoma conforme. The sequence continues at coordinate 1,968,048 of JAGTXR010000046.1, forward strand.
GGAAGAGAAATAATTGTTGATTTCGTAAGCTCTTAACCAAGTCGATTAATAATAATCTCACTTACACACTTACCCGGTATGCGGTTAATTGTTGGTTTAAAAAGTGATGAAAGCGGCGATTAGCGGGGCCTTTATACATCCCATGTGTGTGGACATGGATTCCTATATAATGGATTCGATTGATCGGTTTTGTGAGGCGCAGGCGATTCATCTCGTTAAAGCTGAAATCTCCATAGAAATTGTTTAAAAAGGACATCATTTCGTGTGCAATTTCTATACTTTATGCATATCTTAATCAATACGAGCATTTTGGCAATAGAGAAGAGCTGGAAGAAGCGGTTCTCAGGTATCTGCGTGGCTTGGCGGCAGATTTTTTGTGACTCGTGCATTCAAAAGCTCGTATACCGCATGCAAAAATGCATTGACCGCAGTGGCGACTTTGTATTATAGAAAAATAGTTAAAAGTCTGAACTTTCCAAAAATATACGCATTCATGGAATTAAACATGTTTTACACTGTGAAAATTCACTGGGAATCTTATTTAACGGATAACCCTTGTACTTCGATGAACGGTTTTGAAGCTTGGATCTATGCCTAGAACTTTAACAATATTTTGTAAATCTGTCAGAAAGTGGAATTGTGTGTGAATGTGTTGTGATCTGAGGATTTTTTCGTGTGTTAGGATTTGATCAAATGGGACACGGCCATTCCGAACATAAAAAGATAATAAATAAAATCATGGTATGATGAAAATAATGCACTATTCCACTACTCGTATAATGTTATTACTGTATCTTTTAGCTCCAAGCCAATTTATTGTAAGGTTGAAAAGTAGACTGCCATTGCATTAAAACAATCCTTCGTTAAAAACATTGTAAAAGAAAAAAACATCTTAATATTTGATAAATAAATATGTCGGGATGCTGGAAGTGTGTGAGAGTGTTGTGATCTCTAGATTACTGAGAAGGAATTGTAATGCGTGCTAGGAAGTAATCAAATGGAAATACACGAACATTCCGAAGACGGAAAGAAAAGAAATAAGAACACGGTATAATGTCACGGCGAACTTAATATCAGGTACGTAAACTAAATTAATATTTTTACTGTATTTAATTTATAATGATTAGCGAAATAAGTTTCAATATATTTGAGGTAAGTTTATTATGGAATGATTTTATTTGTTCTGTGGAATTTTTTATAGACATCCGGTCAAGATAGTTATGCGTGCTCAGCCAGGGAGGCTGGATGCATAAAAAACGTGTGTTGTATTTGTGTGGGTTGGGGGATTGCAAGTGTATAATTATCTGTTTCTTGAAGAGATCCAGATTGTAGGAAGGAGGAAACACAGACGCTGGAAGAGCATTCCATAGCTTACCGGTGGCATTAAGGAAGGAACTTTGGAAGCTGCCAGTTCTTGGTCGACATATATTAACCGTGTATGGATGTTCGGCAAGTGTAAGACGATTTTGTCAGGTGCAGGAGGAATTAGTTCTTTAAGTTCCGAAGAGCAGCGATGGTAATAACGGTAGAAAAGACTAAGAGAATTTTGTTCCATTTGCTTATCAAACGAATTACTCTTCTTTGAACTTTTAAGCTTAGAATGTATTTTGGGGGCTTATATTGGGGCTCCAATCCAAAGGTGACTACCGTATTCAAGGATAGGTCGGATTTTTCCTTTATATAGAAGAAGAAGTTGTTTATCGTTGAAATCTGACGGTCATATAATACACCTAGTTTTTTGGAAGCGAGACCGGCTTTACACTTAAATGACTCGTAATATTTGACATTATTCGATATTGATAATCAAGCATGTTGATGAAGCTTGCTTTCGGAAGAGAACAACCGTTGAAATACAGGATCCATTGCAGTCTTCTTGGTGGAGAAAGTACATGATTGGGTTTTTGAAATGTTGAAACTGACGAGGTTGAGGTCGCCCCACGTGAAACCCTTTCAAGAGACATGTTTATCTTCTCCACCAGAGACTTCTAGCAGCAGATAGTTCCGAATGTTTCGGAGGTTTATGTGCTTGAAGAAAAAGAGTGGGCGACAGCACAGAGCCCTAATGGAACTCCTGAAAGGATTTAATGGCAGGAAGAAGAAAAGCCATCTACGACAGTGATGATGCTTCGTCGAAGTATTCAATCCAGGAGCACAGGGAGGAGTTAGTCCATAAGAAGGTAATTTGTTCACCAGACTGCGATGCCAGACTCTATCGAACGCAAAGACTCTATCGAATGCTGATAGTTACATAAAAAAGGTCTGGTTCATATGGTCGTCTCCTTATGTAGAGCCTGCTCAACTCCCACCTTGATAGGTGCAATAGGATTTGAAGCGACCTCTGGTGACGGTGATTCTAACGACATCTATGGGACATACAAGGCAAACATTAATATACTAGACATAGATACAGAAATCGGTAAAATTGATAAAATAGCAGTTCTTTACTAAAAATAATATAGACATATTGGTTAACAAATCTGAATATCTGACAGTTTAAGAAGAGCTGATATGGGGCATTGATCTTTGATAAATGAATAGGATTATGTGGGTAGGATTCATTTCTGAATAAACATAATGTATCTCAGCTCGCTAATCGCTAATTACGGTTCGTTAATTATATTTTTTGTGACGTCTAAATATCATTCACATTATTTAAAGTCATGCCATGCAAAAATTATAAAAGAAACCCTAATTCTTTTGAAATTTACCGCACGATCCAATTTCTCAACATTGCCATCGTATTAAAACAGTTGAGAGGAAACTAATTATTATCTCAAACAAATTGTTAAAGCATTTCTGAACCTAATTAACTTGTAATTGTAATTAATTACGCAGCTAATTAAACAAACATTTATGTGCATAAAAGTTAATACCATACTCTTGTTTAACTACATAGTTTTTCATAAATTAGACACTTTCTACGTTGATCGCAAAGATACTCGTACATACATTCAGTAAGAGAAAAAAAAATAGAAGCCAATATTCAACTTATTTTCTAGTTTCAGCGAAAACTGAAACTGCGACTAAACCTGGTTTTTAGCCAAATCGATTTCATATAGTAATGTATTTAATTACATGTAGGTAAAATTTACAAAACTGCTGTAAGGCCAGCTATGCTCTACGGATCGAAGTGTTGGACCCCGCTGAAATATGACTTGGATAGGATTCATGTAGGCAGAGATGAAGAAGTGGGCGGGCGGTGTGACTTAGAGTGGACAGAGTTCGAAATGAGCATATTCGGGGCTCATTTCGGGTGGCCCCTATATCTGAAAAGATAAAAGAAAACCGCCTAAGATGGTATGGGCATATAACACGGAGAGATGAGGGCCACATGGTGAAGAAAGCCTTCAACATACCCATGCTGAGAAGATGACCTGGAAGACCACAGGCAACCTGGACTGCAACTGTAGACAAGGATCTGAAAACCTCTGGGCTTGACCGAAAATGCAACGCAGAACAGACAGACATGGCGAATGTACACAAGAAGTGCCGACCATATATGATGGGAAATGGCGAGGCTAAGGAGAAAGAGAATGTATTTAATTACAAAAAACGATGTTTCAGACACATAACTTGTTACTTCAAGAAAATAGTACTTTAAACGTACGATTATATCTAATCTAATAGTACAAACATTTTCGAGAAACGTTTTATGTTGTTTATACTATTTTAAGGCTTCAACATGAAGGTTTTATTTATGTAAATTATTCGTTAGTCTAAACATGTATTCGGCAACAACCTAACCCTCGGATCACGAACACTGCAATGCAGATTAGCTGGAATTTTCTTACAGATTATGGGACGAATTTTCTGCTCAGAGAAAAACGACTTATAGCCTCAATTTATTCCACAAAATTCGTACAGTGTCAGATAATATTATTACGATAATATTGACCAATCAATGGAATTTTAAAAATTATTTTCTATCCCAGTTTCCATAACGAAAAACAATCATGTCTTCGCAACAGTTCTGTGAATATGATCGAGATTTGTTATTATGATTTTTGTGATTTCTCGCTGTAACTATGGGAGCGGTTAACAAACGAGAACAAAAAGTAATTTTTATCCAAGCTGCTCTTCTTCTCATCGTCTTGGAGATGAGTTCAGAGAGTCATACTCTTATATTTACTAAAGTCTTGACATCAGCATGATGTAGCCTTTGCTGACTGGTACCGAAAACCTCGATATACAATCTTTCGTCTCTTATGTGTCCACCATATTGGAATTTTGTTCGAGTCCGGTCATATTTATATAGACCATCGCTAGGCGAGAGCCCATCCCGAGCGCGGAGCTAGTCGTGTCCCTCCCTTCGACGAGAGGATATTGCATTGTGGCTCGGCCTAATGCTGTGACTAGCTCGAGCTCTACACTTGTAAAGTTTTATCGTAAATATATGTCAATTTGCTTCTGAAAAAGTCTTTGTTTTGCTGACCTACTCCTCATCATGCCACCACCGCGACGGAGTAACACCTTTTTAAAGAGAGGAGGATGTTGGTCTATAGAGTTATAAAATCAATGTGATTCTTAGCAGATGATCGAATAATCCACATGCTTACTGAGGAGTTCTTATACTGTGATAGTATTACAAAGTGTATATTTAATATACCTGTGCGGATAATGTTTCAATGATACATAAAAGGATTCTGACAATAAACGGTTGTGATTATAATTATAACGAATGATATATAACTGGTAATTCGGAAAGAGAAAATAGATCTGACTATAAACACATGACGGCTCAAAACATTAGTGAATGATATTGAAAGATTATTTGAAAGATTGAATTCGTCAGTCTTCTTCTTTAGCCTCGCCATTTCCCATTATCTGGGGTTGGCTCTCCTTATGCACATTCGCCATGTCTGTCTGTTCTGAGTTGCATTCTCGGTCAAGCTCATAGTTTTCAGATCCTTGTCTACAGTTGCAGTCCAGGTTGCCTATGGTCTTCCAGGTCTCAGCGTGGGTATGTTGAGGGCTTTCTTCAGGACGACGCCCTAACAGTATTACGCTTATCATTTTTATCGTGCATCATGTTTTTATTTTTAATTCGTCAGTATTATTTGAAATTATTATTCCAAAGCTTACTTCTTTCTGTCGTTGTTTTTTATGTAAAAATATAATTATAAATATGTATGCGTACTTTTACATATGATAATGAGCATTTTGCTAAGATATCATCATTCAATGCTAGTTGTTTTGAGAATTTAGCTACTGTCTTGCGTTCACCTCATTTCAATATCACTGAAGGCGCAAACAAAGGCTATTGATTCAGCTTTCCACGGATGCCATTGCCAGAGCTGATGGTGAGACTCGCCGCCTCAGTGTTGTATCAGGTTTGTTTGACTTGGAAACAATGCAGAAGTATCAACAAGCCAATTCGCAACGGTCGCAATGTTTCCTCTCGGTACTGCGCATTTAAAATTCGACTGTCAAACGAACTATGTGCGCATTTTAAATGCTTTTTCTTGTATCGAATAATAGCTTTAACCCTTTACGTGGGAGGTGCGGATATATCCGCACCAACTTGCACTGCTCTTAAGCGAGAGGTGCGGATTTATCCCACGCCATGAAAAAAACACGTCGCTTCAGTGCGAGATGCGGATTTATCCGAATACTATATTGAATATAATTTTGTCTATCTATATTGAATCTATATTGATCTATATTGAAAACAAGTTTTGTTAAGTTATATTGAAAACAAGTTTATATTATATTGAAAACAAGTTTTGTTAAGTTATATATAAACAAGTTTTGTCAAGTTATATTGAAAACAAGTCAACAACAATTGAATCTATATGATCTATATTGAAAACAAGGTAAATAAATAAATAAATATTTAGAATATAATTTTGTTTCGTATTCCGACATTCCTTCGTCGTTGTGGGTCATTCTACACATGTTTCAAATTTGCCCTTTTTTAAAAATAATAATGGATTTATTTAATTTAGTTCTGAAGGTGAATGTAAATGCAGCACTGACCAATCAAAACACATAAAAAAATCGACCTTAAATATTCAACTTATTTTTCATTGACTAATTAACTTATTTCGTGACTTTTTGTGAAATCTTATTCCGCACGTAAAGAGTTAACCCTTTCGAATCGGTTGTCTAAGATTCCCCGACCGTTGACATGGGTTGACGTAATATATCGTTTTGCTACTTTCAGTACTCATTGTGACATCTACGGTAGGAAATTGGAAGTGCAGTCATTCCCTTTATCAACCTACATGTATTATTTACAGGAATCTGTAAAGCATGTAAATAAATATCGTTAGGTTTCGTCACAGGAGCGATTTTTCTGTACACCACATGAGTCAATGCCGCCACATGTATGGAGTTACATAATGAATGTTTTTTATGCATCATCTGATAGCTAAATAATATAAGTACCAATGTGATGTATGAAAATATGTTAGATAAGTAGTACACTTATGCTTTAAATAATAGTTTGAAGCAAAAAAATGGTTTGAAAATTTCACGCCGTATTGACAGTATAATTTGTATTCCACCGGGCCGTAACGAAAGGGTTAAGACTTTGATGTCTCAAAGAACACAAGTAGCATTGTGTAACTTGAAACTTTTCAGCGTGATACAGAATTAAGAAATATGACTTTCTATTGATGCATGAATCCTGAAGGTTTGCAGCAACTCTCAAAAATCTTTCATCTTGTTCTGTACTCTTCGTTATTCTTTGAAGACTTCTTTAAATCAGCATATAAGATGCAGTTCTTGTCCTTGCAAATATTCTTGCTTAAGGAATCTTCTCGTCTGCTCCTCATCCCTCCACCACGCATTTTGATAACCATCCCGGCGACATGAAGTCGTTTTCTTTAAGTAAATGGGATGCTTATATAATTTATTTTATTTTAATGTAAAAATATTTTTAATATAATATTACGTCGCAATTTTATTCACTTCCTCATCCATCTTAAAACGATTTATCAAAAAAATCTGGCCAACATAATCCGACATTTCTAAAGAAACATGAATGCCACTAAACCTATGCGACAATTTGCTTTAAAACACATAATGAATCAATGTCATATTTATGTTTTTTTACTTTGTGTATGGATCATAATATCCGCGTAGTGAAATATTATGAATTAAAAGAAAAAATTAAGCATTTTACAATAGATGAGAGGCTTAGCAAGATTTGGATAGGAAGTAAATAGATGTTTTATTATTATACACCCAGCGTGCTATGGAGAGATCCGTGCTCGGAGTGTCGCTAAAAGATAGCATCCGAAACGAGGTTATCCGCAGAAGAAATGAAGTAGTGGAGGCTACCCAACAAATAGGCACGCTCAAGTGAGTCATATCTGTCGAAAAGATGTCGGTCGATGGGGAAGAAAAGTATTAGAGTGGCGCCCAAGAAATTGCAAACGAAGCATTGGCCGACCCGCTGCAAGATGGACTGATGGCATAAGAAAAATAGCGGGAGTGGCCTGGATGCAGAAGGCAGAGGATCGAAGAGGATGGAGACTGATGTGGGAGACTTACGTTCAACAGTGGACAGATACAGGCTGATGATGATGATGAATAATTGTAATTTTTTGTGACGCCGGTGTGTGCTGGGAAAAGTATATTCTAGTATATCATATGAGATGTGTTTTTACGTGAAAAAGAAGAATTTTTATTTGCAACATAACATAATAGAAAACTACAAAAGACCATCAAACCTGCACCCGCTTATCTAGAAAAGTTCCTCGTGTTGCCATATTACATATTATTACTCGTCAGTGTTTTACATTCTAAGTCATTCCAGATGATTGACGTTAAATTAACCATTTTGATTGTTTCCGCATTTCCGCCAATAACACTCCGGTAGTCTTAACTCACTTAACGATCAAATGTCGCACTTACTTTAGCAATAATATCATTACTTGTGACAGTGAACCAATGGTTCCCAAACTTAGTTATCATACAGTACGCATAAAAATCATGTGAGAAAAATTATCATTAAATGTGAAAGTTATGGGTAAAGACACCACTTAGAAGTTGACACCCTCCTCTCTAAGTTTGTCATTGAATTGCGTGGTGGCAGGATGGGGAGCAGATTAACAACACAAATAAAACTGAAAATAATTGGTGCACCCAAGTGACAATAGGCGAAATAAACATGCCGAAAACATGATAGTCGATGGGGAAGAAAAGTGGGACCCAAGAGATGGTTAGATTTGAAGGATGAGGCTACGGAAGTCAGAGATTCGAGAGAAATTTGTGCTTGTGGAAATGTCCATGTCAATAGTGGCCTGACACATGCGTGAATATGGAAGAGAAATAAGTTTGGAATGATTGGAATGAGCCCTTGCTGACTGGTACCGAAAACCTTGATATACAATCTTTCGTTTCTTATTTCCGTTCGCTTGTCGTACATGAATGTGTCCGTCATATTGGCATTTGGGACTAGTTATATAGACCGCCGCTAGTAGCGCTGGGCGAGCGCGCCAGTCGTGTACCGCCCTTCGGCGAGAGCATATTGAATTGTGGCTCGGCCTAATGCTGTGACTAGGTCCGGGCCACAAGCTTGTAAAGTTTATCGTAAATATATGTCAATGTGCTTCAGAAAAAGTCTGTGTTATCAATCTGCTCGTAATCCTGCTATCACGCGACGGAATAATACCTTTTTGAGAGAGAGGCGGATGTTAGTATTGATTTCCTTTTTGGAGAGATCCAGATTTTATGAGGAGGAGATCGTGCGATTGCTCTTCTTGCTCAGTAGTTTTAAGACCACTGAAAGATGAATGCGCCAGTGTAAGCTGCGAGTTTTCTTCTTGGGTGCACCACTTTTATTGTCTCATTAGATGATCCTCAGTACTTCACTGTGCTTACTTCAGACTTCCGCGTCGGCTGATGCAGCAAGCTTGCCGACTGTGCATTTCCTATGCATCACGACCAGAGACTAACTGAAGTAATCATTGTAGTATTTCAATCAACCAAAGACTCTGTTTGAACATTGTATGTAAAATAATTTTAAGCAGCTAATGATCAATGAGACTTCAGTGTTAATTGAAATTATACAAGCGTGTGGTGGAAAATCTTCACCACAATTGCTTTTATTAATTTTCGAGAAAAAGTTTAGTATTGTGGCTTTTGGGTTTATCCGTGTGTGGCGTATTATCTTCTTCCAATATTTCGACTGCCATTGCAGGGGTCATCTTCAGGGTTGATGACTTTCGTCGTGATGATTATGTTCTAAGGAGCATACCTCCACGAACGTCATGTCGGACTGTGGTTGTCCTTGCTTGTCTGTGCAGGTTTTTGAGTATGTGCTAGAAGTAAAAGCCATGCTGTTTTGAGAATCAAACCGTCATCCTTGTTGATGTTGATGGGATGTCTTTTGATTTCAAAGGCTTTCCTTACTAGACGTGCATGTTTCCCTTGCGTTCGTGTCACGATTTCAGGTTCGAATGAAAACATATGTCCCGTGTCAGCCAGATGCTCTGCCAGTGCTGACGCCATTGGGTGGCCTAGTCTGCACGATCTCTCATGTTTCGCTTATTAATTTGGCAGTTGTTACGTTAGGCTGACGGCTAAACTACCTCCAGACACCAACTCATCACAAAGTCATCAACCCTGAAGACGATCCCTGCAAAGGTGGTCGAAATATTGGAATAAGATAATTTTCCACACACGGCTAAACCCAAAAGCCACAATATCAAATCTGGTCGTGAAAACCTAAGAACTAATTTGACAAAAAGTTGAAATAAAGCGATGTTTTATTTTCCTTGCTGCGCGGAGCAAGACCAGAATAATGTAATCGACTTTATTATCATTGTAGTGAACAACAAGATAATATAGAGATTGGATTTTAAATTGGAAATAATTAATAATAAACACACAATAAAGTTTATTTTAATGCATTCATTACAAATCCAACGGATTTATACTACGAAGAAGAATATCCTTATTAAATCGTATGTTTTCATTCGGCATGAAGCTAAAATGGTTGAAATCAAGTCAATGAATATGTATTTTCATCACTCTCTGCCATGAATCATTCCACTAAGGCAATTAGTAATGAAAGTACCAGCAATTACTGTTTGATATTTATTGTAAAGATTTTGAATATTTTCCAATCACAAAAACGTATTGTAATACCCATTCTACAAATAAGATATGTTTTCCGTTTAAGTTGTCTAAAAATCAAACAATTAAAGGGAAAAAATATTTTCAATGCATAACCTAAAAGTATAATTTACTTGCGTAATGGCAACATTCAGAACGTTGATAGAAAAGGGCAGCCATATTGTTTTGGAATACTCAAAAGCGAACAAAATAAATTTAAATTTGAACTACGAGTTTCGTCTATGAATAGAAAATAATAACCAATATTTGTAATGAATTATTGTTGTTAATAAATAAACTCTTATTTAGTTTTCATTGCATCGGTATAAATCCAACATCTTTTGAAAATCGTTTTTGAATGCGTTACTATGGTTCTGCCGCATTTATTACCAGACAATTCGTTCAACGACTCATCGATAACAACGTGGGGCACACTGGATGTCTGGTTCACGGGATATTTGATTCACGGGACAACTGTTGCACATTTCGGTTGTCAATTTGAAACTCTTCTTTTCTTTTAATTATCCTAGATTGATTGTACTTTATTTTAATTTATTCTGTATTATATTTTCTGCCATGCCGGGCGACACAGTCCAGTGGTTAAAACGTTGGCTTATCACTCAGACGCAGTCAATTCGCATACCGACCAAGCTTGATTTTCTCAGATCGATTTACTAAAATTGAAACTCTTTACATAGTCGAGCCATCCCGTAAAGACAAAACAAATATTTTCCAAGCCTCGGGAGCGTCAGGCTGATCTTCCAATCTCCTTAAAAACCCTGATCATTGATTACCCAAATATTTATCTGATACCGAGCCGCAGTCTCTCTAAGTTCGCGGACTCTTGCGCTGGAGGTGGGGGTACCGGTGTTCTGGGACATGGACAATCTTATATATAATACTTAGTCTCACCGCTCGATGGCGCCACTATAGCAAGATAAATTTACTATCGTGAAGTACATTCTCGTAGACGGCTACTGTCGAAATTTCAGCCGAATCGGACTCTTAGAATAGACCTCGAGCAAAAGTATTTTTCAAACGGCTTAAAGAAGTTGGCTCTTCGCTGGGTCAACAGTGTATCGATCTAAAAGGATTTTTCGTTTTTCTCTTGTACGCTAAGTACTTATCGGACTTTAGATTATATGTTAATAACGGAAAACAAATTAGAAAGAAAATGAAATGACATATATTAATATAGAAATGCATTGTGAAGCAAAGCCGCTTCGATTTAACAATAATAAATAATAATGACAGCGGCCGAAAAGAGAAGTAATTGAATGAAATGAAAGAGCAGAGAAAGTAAAAAACGACTAATAAGACAGTGTAATTGCTTGGAAATAGTCAAACATGTGACGGCCATTTTGGTTAACAATAAAAATACCATAATTGTTACATTGTTTGTGAGTGGAACAAAATGGCTTCGCATTAAATTGATAATTTGACAGTTAATATTAATAATTATCGCTATGGTAACAATGCATCAAGATCGGTCATGGGTTCTTGGTCTCGAACTGAATATGGATAAAGATAAGATCGAACAAGGTCGTGGAAAATTGAATTTTTCAGATTGAATCATCGATTCTCATCGTCTTTACAATGGAATGTTTTAAACTTGGCAGTAATTAGTAGGCATTTAAAAATCAAGGGTACCCGTTGATTACAACACTGAAATGATATATTTATGTTTTATAATTTCGAAGTGTTTTATTCCTTTCTTTTCTTACACTTATTATTCCGAAGTCTCTTTCCTTTCAAAAACATGAATGTTTTTATGATTAATTTGCATGCCATATTCGAAACCATGATCTCATTAGGTAAATAAAATGAATTCAACGTCATTGCTTACTATTATTATGATTTATTATCAACGATGCAAACATTTCTAACCCTCTTAGTAGTTATAAATCTGGAACTGAAAGGCGAACAAATTTATTTTAGACAATAATTTTTTTGGCAGAATTCAATGGGCTGTATTTAGTAGAAAATAATAAAATGGCAAGAAATAATCAATGAATGGTAATTAATCATATGTTAGGTTGTGTTAGGTTTCCATTTTATGGGTTAATTATTCATTCATTTAACAATATTTTTACCAATATTTAATATATTACTGCCATTTTATTTTATAACTCAAGAACGGCCAAACCGCATTCATACTGACACGGTATTCAAAATTATTTATTGATTAATTTTATTAACATGCCAATTGCTGTCAGATAAGACGGTGTTGCCAAAGCCTTGAATTAGTTACTGAACAAATAAATACAGGCCAAATCATATTGGGCTAATCTAGAAACAGATTCAGCTAAATTTTTATCAATTTAAAACTTTAAATACACGAAAAAATGCATTAAGAAGTAGAGACGAAAAAATGGTGTAAGGGGTGTAATTTGAAAATGTACTCGTATGTTATCACTTATCAAGAAATGCCAATTTTACCTTCATTTAGTCTAATTCTTATTCTAGTCTAATTTATCACGACTAAATGAGACAACTAAGTTTCCTTTTTGACGTCTATTTCATTCACACAAGTCTGTATTTAAAGCAGACTGACAATAAGAAGAATTGAATTCTTCATCCGTTCTCTTCATTCACGAATAATCATCATTTCATAAAGAGATTCTTTGCCGTTAAAACCCGCTCATTACTTTTGTCTTACTTGGAGTATTATTACCCGTATGCTGTCATCCAAATCTTATTATATTCACTGCTCTTTGTTATCAAAACTTTCTCCTCGATAACAAAATGGGCAATCCAACATTTCACTGAATATTATTCAATTTCCTTTTACGATTCATTATTGAATATTTATTGTTAATTTTTTTCTAATTATGGCGATACTTCCTAATGTTATGGCGGTTTAATGTGTATTGTAATTAATTTAAAATAGCTCTGACGTAACGCGTTATATAATCGTTTTATGTGAAGTACAGAAATAACATATGTATTCGTATAATTAATCAATAATGATATGGATAAACACGCACATTTGTTTTTATGAAAATAATATAGTTTTTATTGAATTTCTACAATATATTATCAATTCAAATTATGTGCATATTATAAATATTTATATCAAACAATACACCCTTTAAAATACAAATTAAAAATACCATATTGTATAATACATAATTTTCATATTAATTTAAAAAGTACGTTTAAAATAAGAATTGTTCTAAATTTATGACAGTGTTGCCATCATTGATAAATAATCTATACATATTTTATGGCTATTGAATATTGAATGTCAAAAATTATTAGGTACCTAGTTATTTTAAATATTAAGTATTAAATAAACATTATTTTAATGTTAATGCTATATTTTATTATATCAAGAATTATAGACATTTGATGGTTTGGTATTCCAATAAATTCTAAGCTTACGAATAGTTATCGAAGAGAGCCATAAATCTATTATGTCGCACTTAAGTAATTAAAAGATGTTTACAAAAGGTTAAAATTCTTCGAAACAAATAATAAATTAATCAATGTTAATTTTTCATCGTTACATACATTTTTATTGTGCTTCTGATACATTCTATGTTACATAAATACAAAGCATAATTTAGTACAACAGACGATCCCTACTCACTAGGAATTCAAAATAATTTGTCTTGCATGATGAACTGTTATCTAAATTACATATTCATTAGATTCCCCGACCGTTGACATCGGTTGACGTGATATATCGTTTTGCTACTTTCTTAGAATAGTTTTTTATGCATCATCTGATAGATAAATGACACAAGAAGTAATGTGATATATGAAAATAGACCAGATAAGTACATTTATGCTTTGAATACTACTAGTTTTATAATTGACAGTATAATTTGTATTCAAATCGAGCCGTAATCAAAGGGATACGCTGTTAATTTTGGTAACCATTTGCCAAAAAACAAATCAATTAGGCAGCGTTTAAAAATGCCACACTAAGCAACTCTCTTGTGAGCAAAAAGAAAAAATATTTAAAAATTTAGAGCAGAAAATTAACGTCAAAATTAACGTCAAAATTAACGTCAAAATTAACAATTTTCCAAATTTCAATACATAATCGGAAGTACAATCGAGTATTTCCGATTAGGATGTTTATTAGGAGTTTTATTATTCATTGCAATATGTAAAATGTACATAATTCAACCACAATAATTGTCTTAATTGTAAATGCATATAATAATTCACTTTCACTTAATATACAAGATATTACATTTAATTCGGATGATTTCCCAGATAACTCATAAACAAATTATTTTCACAATTAATCTGCATAATAATTTTTATTAATTTAAATAACAAAATCGCACGCCAATGTAAGCCTCGACATTTATTTCACAACCTTGCTTCATACAAATACACAGTGCATAATACAATGGCTTGCAAATTGGTGTGATTATTTCTCTCGCTCTCAGCTTCGCAGTAATATATTATAATTAACGATGAACTTTGAGAAGCCTCTAACAGGCCAGTCAACTTTTTTTATATAAATGCCTACACGCAAAAATGGCGACAGAGGAAGAACATTGACCTACGATTTAAATATGTCAGGGAAATTGCAGTCGGGTTCTCACATCACTAACAAGCCCGAACACTGACGTGTCCACAGACTCACTGGCTGTTCGTTCCCAAGCTGGGTTGCGCGACTTTTGCTCAGGGTGCCAACTGTCGAATGTAGCCATATACAGTGAGGCCCCGCTTAACGCTGTCTCGTTTCGCACTGTTTCGGATTAGCGCTCTTTTATTTCAACCTAGGGGTTCTCCGAAATTGTGCATAAATAGTGGAAAAAATAGTGGAAAAAATAATGTAATTAGCGAAACAAACCGGTTTAGATGAGGTAAATGCGGAAGACGTCGAAGAAATAGTTCAAGAAACAGCAGCTAGTCTTTCTAATGATGAGCTCAAGGAATTAACTGAGCAAAAAGAAAACAAAAATATTGATATTGGTTATTTCGAAGAAGAGCAAAAAGAACTTTCGATGGCGTTTGTAAAAAAGAGTTTGACCACTATAACTGAAATTATGGACCAATTTGTTGAAAATGATCCAAATTTTGACAGGAGTTCAAAAGCAAGACAGGTTGCTATAGATGCTTTATCCACTTATCAGCAACTTCTAACAGAACGCAAAAGGAAAACGCAATTTACATTAGATGCCTTCTTGACAAAAAGGCAAAAAATTGGAAACACAGAATAGACTGAATGATCTGACTGACTTAGAATTTTATTTGTTTTTAAAAGTATATTCGTTTATATTGTTTTTATTTTTGTAAGAAATAAATGTTTGGTTTTATTTTTATTAAAAAAACATAACTATTAAATTTAATACCTAACCCCATTATTTACATGTTAAGATAATCTCGTTTAGCGCTGTTTCGCATTACGCTCTACTTTGATGGAACGTATCCTCCGCGTTAAGCGGGGCCTTACTGTATACAGAAATGGTGAAAACGGAGATTTGATCGAATCCCTAAGTTAAATGATCGATTCACGAAAAAAGTTTAAATTACAATTTTATGGTATGATTTTCTTTTAAGAAAATAAGTCATTTAAGCAAAGCTAACCTAACGTAACATTTAACAGGCCATCGGTACTTAGTCTCCACACAAATTTAAATTGTTAAACTAGTATTCACTTAGCCTCTCACTATCATGTTAGTTTCCTTTCAAATTCCCCCCGTAATCTATTACTAGATTAGCCCAATTTGTTTTTGAACTCATCGCCCGCAGATATTTTCAAATTTAGAACAATTTTAAATTAATAACAGTGTTGCTTGATTGAAAAACTCATTCGAATCAATTGTATGGCTGATGAATGACAAGTGAAATTATTATTAAGAAGGTACCGATGTTGTTTTTGGGATAGATAGGTACAAATAAATACTATAGGAGTATCTATGATTATCTTCATAAAAAATATTTGTAAAATTAAAACAAATATAACATTTTCGAATAATTTATCTTGTTAATGTGAACCATAGACAGCGTCTTTAATACTTTAAGCTTCTTTTATAACTACACATATTGTCTTTACGTCAAAATTGATTGTTTGAATAATGTCATGAGTTATGACTTACTATTTTATATAAAAAATACAGGAAGAACGTCATCTAATAATTATATACTGCTTGCTATTTGTAGTGTTCACAGGCCGACTACAACCAATTTCGACTTTCCTACGTATATTCGAATTGAATAAACGTTTTGAAAAATTATTTAATTATTTTAAAAAGTAATTGATTTAAAAATCATTAACTTTAAAATGGCGTTTATTTTATAATGATTTTAATTGTTCCGTAAAAAAGTAGACAAAAACGATTAAATTACGTTTTTTACGATCAACTTGAACTGGATGAGAAAGTGGTTAAAAGAATATTATCAGAATAAACGTCTTATAAACTATCCGCGATTCTGTCAAGTGCCATGTGCAATTAAACCAGTTTGCGGACTATATTAGGTTCTAATTAAACACCACGCTGTCAACCCTTTAATGGTCGCATCAATTTAAAAGCAAATAAAAAATCTCGACTGCCAAATGCGGAAAATCATTTTAAAATATAATATTCTTCCTCCTTTCTCACAGAATTTTATAGATGTGGAGTTCTAGATTATATCTTATAGTGCGCATAAGGAAATAATAAATAAATATGATGTGTTAAATAATTAAATATGACGGTTGATTATTAACCGCAAACACTTAAAATGGTACATCCTTCAAGGTACTTTTTGTGTGTTGCATTAGTGCATTTATAAACTGAAAATGCCGTTATTACTAGTTTTTTAGTAACTCACAATTACTGAGAAATACTACTTGTATTTTTCAGTTATTAGATCGCAAAAAATATATACAGTTAATAAAATAAACTGTTTTGTGAGTGGTTTCAAAATTATTTGATACTTTCAAACATCAAATATTAAGATGGCCGCCTTGGATGATAAAAATAAACAACATAAAATGGTTACAGTTGAAATCAATTTAGGATCAGAATTTCAATCAACTTTTGGTCAGAATTTAAGTAAACTTTAGGTCTGAATAAAAAAATATCATTATTTTTAATTTAAGACAGGTTTAATAAGGTTAGTTAGCTTAGGTAAGATTTAGTGGAATTCAGGTAAATAATTATTTTATTGTATATTCTGACCAAAAAACTATCAAGTAGGCTCTGTGGAATACAAATTATACTGTCAATACGGCGTGAATTTTTTAAACCATTTTTTTGCTTAAAACTAGCATATGAAGCATAAATGTACTTATCTGATCTATTTTCATATATCACATTGGTTCTTCTATCCTTTAGCTATCAGATGATGCATAAAAAACTATTATTGATGAAGGGAATGACTGCACTTCCATTTTCCTACCGTAGATGTCACAATGAGTACTGAAAGTAGCAAAACGATATATCACGTCAACTGATGTCAACGGTCGGGGAATTTTTGACGGCATATGCCGACAACCGATGCGAAAGGGTTAATTATTCAATAACTTCTTTTAAATTCATATTCCGTTTATTTTATTCCATTTATCGTTAAGAATCGTGTACGGACGTCGTAAATCGGTTTAATTTTTTTGAAGTAACGTTTTCACGCAAGGTGGTGATAATTTTTTGGTGTTAGTATTTTTTAATTGACATTTAAGAACACAATAAAGTTACAGCATAAGGTATATATCTAATACATCGCTGAGTGTATATTATGTATATATTTTTTATAATCTTTCAATGATATACATAAAGGGTTAAGAGTTAGCAGCTAAGAGTAGGTCTCTCGGGCAACGTATCTCGGACCTTGACTCGTAGAAATCTCGTCCATGTGACATTTCGCACATACTCGTGAGTCATCACAGACTGATTTATTGATACGTCAGATACGTGGGTCTTTTCTCTGATCCACCGTAGCTTTAATTGAAACATTGCTATGATGTTGAGAAAAAAAAAATTAAAATCTCACCAGGTAGGTAGTGATTGAAATTAATTAGATCATTTTTAATGTATGTAAGTACATTTTCTTGCAAGTACGAAATAATTTAAGCTATGTTATTGAAAAGGCTATTTTCTTATCTAGTAATTTAATATTATATAATGGCTTAATACATTAAGATAACACATACCCCTTGATTTTATAATGTCTTTTTTCAATGGTTTAACCCGCACACATATACAATCTGTAAATATGTGTGTACTAATGTAGAAACTAATACTTGTACATACCTATATAAGCCACTGCCAGTTTTTAATTCAATCATTATTCAAGATGGTCTCCAGGAAGGCCGAAATATGTAATCGTTTAAAATAAATGTGAATCGAAACTAAATATTTTAAATTTATTAATTAAAATTAATTTAAAATTATAATTATGCAGTTTCACCAAGTATTGTCTGTTGATAACCTTAATGTTATCAATTTTATGAATGAGCTTCGTAGAGTTCAGAGATCCATAGGTCTCGTTAACGAAATAACTTTGGTTAGGTTAGGTTAGCGAGACATCAAGTGCACCAGTTGTCCCGTGCACTAAATGTCCCGTGCACCATCCAGTGCGCCCCACGCCGTTACTGATGAGTTGCTAAACGAATTGTCCAGGGACGAAATGTGGCGTAGAATATACCACAAGCCATAGAATACCCGTTTATCAAACAGGACAGGTGTAGAGTGTTATAGCGTTAAGTGTGGTAGTTACATTATCTAAGCATCGTTGCCAACAAACGAAATTACGCTGCTTTTGAGCGCTTCTGCGCGTCCGTCTGCAAGAGTGCAGACGCAAGTAATAATTCCTAACTGATATCTGCCATTTGCAGAATCAATTTCCTAACCTCACCATTTCCTTATCCATTCCCACGTATTTCGTGGTTAGCAACGTGTTACCAAAGAAGGCAAATCGAGACTCGCTGTAGTATACTAACTTTGCAGCCTTAGACTGAGGTCTATTTGACATCTAACTGATGCACCTAAAATCACGGGAAGGTCTTCAGCCACTCTCTAATAAGTAGCTTTTTGCGTGCGTCCAGTAACAGGTCCCCATATGGATCTCCAAAAGCAGGACGGGACAGGGAGGGTTTTCATCAAGCGAGTTACATTATCTTTGTTTTTACATGAAAACCAGGTGAAAACCAGACATAACCGTAACCATCACATAATGTAATAAAAAAATCTTACTAATAAATCATCATAATGAAATGTAATAATCTATTATTGCCTCACAACTGATGGATTGATTGCGATTTGCTTCAGTAAGTACGAGTATATTGAATGTACTGATACTTGTTTTGTGCGATAACTGTTACAAGTACTCGTATATTATCTCATTAAAGGATAAATATATGTTTTACACACATATTGAAGATACAAAAAACTCTGACATTAGCCTAAGTGTGAAGAAGAAATACGTTTTATTAGCGAAATAGATTGTTCGAATTAATCACGGTACGTTTCATGGTCAATCATTAATAACGTAGACGTTTTTACGATCGCTATCATTAGACGATGATCTGGTGCAATGCCATAAGAATCTGAGCTATTTTAATAAAAGGTATTACTCGACAAGCAATGCAAGGATTTTAAAGTAATTTTTACTACTTAATTTTTTGCCAACTCGTTGACGTTTATTGTACATATTTATTAAAATAAGTAATATCATCTACTTTGATATGCACTTTTAGTCTTGCGACATGTTAAAGTAGATGCAATTTCGTGCAGAAAAAAATGATATATGCAGTGTATTATTCAACGACCAACAGAAGATTAGTTTTATAAAAAACTAGCTTAATTTGTAAATATGTACATATTCAATGTGTAATAGCATATATATTATAGTCTGAGGGGAAAAAAGTTAGCCGACCGAATTCATCGTCATAGGAGCAATTGTTGGGGACAAAATATTCTACAGGTCCTGAGCATGAATTTGTACAAGTTGTATTTTTGTACTGTTTTGTACGACCTATCGTTCCCAGACAATTCGTTCAAGGACTCATCGGTAACGACGTGGGGCGCACTGGCTGTCTCGGTAACCTAACCTAACCTAACTCAAGGATTTGTCCAGGGAACGTAGTGAGTCCATAGATCCATAGGTCTGGTTAACGAAATAACTTTAAGATAGGTTAGGTTATGTCAGGTAAGCGAGACATCCAGTGCACCAGTTGTCTTGTGCACAAATATCTCATGCACCAGACGTACAGTGCGCCCCATGTCGTTGCCGATGAGTTGTTGAACGAATTGTCTGTGAGCGAAATGCGACGGAACCATCAAATACTCATGATGATTACAATTGTACTAATTTACATAGAAGAAATAGATATATACGACCTACTAAAATATAATATTATAAGAATGGAGCATATTTCGATATAGCAATGTGGCTTAAATATTAATCGAATGTTTTCATTGCACATTTCACACTTATTGCGATTAGAAAAAACGTGACGCTGCAATCTTCAACGACAGCAAATAAAAAATTTAAAAATATTAATTAACGTTCGATTTAAAAGTGTTGGAGCGGAACGTATTTTAAACACGGCGAATGGAAGTAATCTGTGTTCAATTATGTTCCACACATGCGGTTCTCGATCGAAAGTTAAAGAGATCAGTTTTTTGTGAGGTGCTCGCGAGAATTACTGCGGCCGCAAATCTGTTTTCACTGGCTAATCAAAGGAAGTGAGAAAATTGGACGACGCTTCAAATCTAATATAAAATGTTCAATCATCGGCGCATCAGCTCAGCCAATAAAACATTTTAAAATTCAAAAAAAGGAATATTCTAAAAATTCGATTGTTGTGAAGTTAGCAATAGGCAAATTCTCAATACCTACCACACTGATATTTTAGTCATTAATCGCGTCTGACATTTATGCATCAGAAATATTTTTTCTATGTTCTTACTTATCTCACTTTTTTCAGAGTTTTTTATAATACAAAAAAATCACGTAATATTAAATTAAATTTAGAAATATTTTAACGATTTTAAATAATAGTATTTTTTGTACACTAGTTTTATATGTATTTTGACTATTTATTTAAAACTTTAATTAAGTGAATATGTTTATCTTTCTTTACGAAAAAAATCATTTTGATATGCTTTCTTGATTTAAATTTATTCTTCGTCATAATCTCACTGTTAATTTCTTTTTTTTTCAATGGTAGCGGTATCACCATTTTTTGGCTATTTATTTAAATAAAATTCCATTTTAATATAATAAAATTAAAATAATGATATGTTTCACATTATCCAGAGGCATTTAAATTATTTTTCAGCCAACCAATCTAGAAGGATACTCGTTTACTGACCCAGTTTTTATTTTATAACCTAAATAACTTGACGTTATCAAGTAGGGTCATAGGTTAGGTTATGTTAGGTTAGGTTAGGTTGTTGTTAATAATAAATCCATATATTTATAACCTTACCTAACCAAACTTCAAGTAATAACGTCAGTGTTTGTGTGAATCATTAACCTGTTCGCGTCGGTACCCGATATATGCCGTGTAAGATTCCCCTACCGTTGACATCGGTAGCCGTGATATATCATTTTTATACTTTCTTAAAAAATGTTTTTTTCATCATCTGATAGCTAAAAGATACAAGAACCAATGTGATATATGAAAATAGACCAGATAAGTACATTTATGCTTCAAATACTAGTTTTATAATTGACAGTATAATTTGTATTCCACCGAAACGTAATGAAAGGGTTAAGAACACATAGTGACACAAATACTACTTGAGGTTAGGTTAGTTTTAGGTTAGGATTTTTTTTTATTGTTTATAATAATGGAATAGTTCTTATTAAGAATATATGCGTGACTTATAAAGTTTATCTAAAATCTAAAACATAAATATAAATTGCTAGACTATAAAAATATTAAGGCATTGCTTACAGCAATTATTCAATGAGACTTGGTAAACTAGTAAAATACAT
This sequence comes from Glossosoma conforme, assembly GCA_022606575.1. Taxonomy (NCBI): domain Eukaryota; kingdom Metazoa; phylum Arthropoda; class Insecta; order Trichoptera; family Glossosomatidae; genus Glossosoma; species Glossosoma conforme. The sequence continues at coordinate 1,990,005 of JAGTXR010000046.1, forward strand.
GTTTTGCTTGTAATTGTAAAGAATTTGGGTTTGCTTTACCGGTTATAATTATAAATACGAGTATTATAAATATATATATACTTTAAATACGTATATTTTGATGAAAAAACCCGCACATTTCCCTCTTGGTATGTACACGGGGAATAATTGATAATCATCGGTAACCGCGATGTCGGTCAAACCGGTCCAAGTAAAAGTTAACCGGCCATTTGAAAACAGTTAAACTTAACTACAGTTATTAACTTGCGGAGATTCTCGATAATTCACTTTAGACTCCGCCATTCCATCACTCTCACTTTACTAACCCGCATATTCAGCGAATCTAACTGAATTAGCATCATATTATTATGCAACTATTTATTAAATTGATATCAGCTTGAGCTTTTTTAGGCTGATGCCGAAAAGCCTCGAAGAACGATATTTTGCCTGTTATTTTTGTTCGCTCGCATATTCAAACAAATCATGTATTAGATGATTTCAAGTGAACCGCTTATAAAATTTCTGGTTCTGTCGCATTTCTTTCCCAGACAACTGGTGCACTGGATGCCTCGCTAACCTAACCTAACCTAATATATCTTTTAGCGACAAAACCGAGCATGGCAGAAAAGGAATCAACAGGCGTATACAACTGGGATTGGCAGCATGTGGATAAATAAAATACGTTTCCAAAGCGAAATTTTCGCAATATGTTAATGCTTAGGAGTTTAACTAATGCCTTCTCCCTGTATTAACTTCAGAGACGTGGAATCTAACAGCAAGTCTTACTCATAAAATAAAGGTCACCCAGCGTGCTATGGAGATACATACAAGACAGAAAACCTAAAAATCTAAACATTTATTTTATCGGCAGAAGTTTTTTATTATGCATGCAAATCGCCCAAATAACTGCAAATCAAGACAATAATTTAATTTTATATGGTTGGTGAAAAGTATAAGTGGTAATAAGGCTGTGTCCATTTTTTTGATGTTTTTTTCATTCATTTGAATTTCATTTTTACTCTTTTAAGTGAGGCTTCGCAATCCTCGTGGCCTTTGGCGATCACTCTCAGAACATCTTGGCTGAATGTAGGCTAAAAACTTTACAAATCGACGTGCAGCAACAAATAGATTATTTCTGTATTGGATTACTTGTCTTGAAAAAAATGTATATGGTTTCACTTTTATTATAATGAATAGAAATACAAGTGTGCGATTTAATTACATTGCCGGCAGGCTTAGATCAATGTTCAAAGCGTTTGCTTTGCAAGCCAAAGGTCGTGGTTCGATACCCGATGGAGAATAATAATAAAAAGTGTTTTTAATTGATTTCTGAGCTCTAAAATACCCCTTGTTGGTGTGAATGCCTCACCCGTAAGATTCCAGTCATAGCCAATTAATTAAAATTGGTGGTAGACGAAAGTCGTCCCGCGAAGACCTCCAATTCTTGCCTTCAGAATTACTATAACCATCTGTCGGTATTCTCCTGTATGTATTTACATATATATTAGTATCGTAATCATGACAAATACGAGTATATACTAGACTTTCAAATTTTAATTGGAATATTAAATCTCATAGTATTTTTTTTTTTTGTTACAGGTAACGAAAAATGTATTGAAGAAGTAAGGAGTATCATATTTCAATACTTTTTACGAAGAACACTATTGCGACATTATTTCTGCAAGTAAGTATTTTCATACAATTTATCAGCTGTTTACGTTACATGTATCTTATTACATATCATTGATACCTCAACAAAAGAAATAACAACAAAAAAGAATACATTCTTTACATTTAAGAATAGCCATGGTTTTCCGGTAAAAGGTATCAACCCTCAGGTTTTTTGTAATTCCTATTTCAATATTTTATTAAGTTTATGTACAAGCTTAGTAAAAAGACAGAGGCTAAGTAAATACGTTTCATATATACTAACATCCTCCTCTCTCTCAAAAAGGTGTTGTTACTCCGTCGCGTGATGGCAGGATTAGGAGCAGATTGATAACACAGACTTTTTCAGAAGCACATTGACTTATATTTACGATAAAAATTTGCAAATTTATGGCTCGACCTAGCATTCGGCCGAGCCACAATACAATATACTCTCGCCGAAGGGTGGGACACGACTGACGCGGTCGTGATGGCTCTCGCCCAGCGCTACTAGCTGCGGTCTATATAACTAGTCCCAAATGCCAATATGGCGGACACATTCATGTACAAGCGAACAGAAATAAGAGACGAATGATTTTAATCAAGGTTTTCAGTACCAGTCAGCAAGGGCTCTATCATGCTGATGTCAATATATATAATACTATCACTATAGATACTTTAAGAATTTTATTACAACGGTTATTCTCTTCCTAATGACTAATAGCAATTTAGTATTATAAAAAAAAAATATTTGTAAATTAAACAAAATCTGTTTTATAATCGGTTTTATATGAAATTGTAAAAATTGATTATTTATATTGCCGATAATGTTTTGACAAGTATTCAACACAAGAAAAAATATTTTTATGGATTTATTTTTTATGTAAGCACATACTGGAGAATACCGACAGATTTTGATAGTAATTCTGATGTCTCATCCATGGAATCTATGACGTTTACCATGTTACATATGCTTAAGCGCTGCATGTGGAGTGTTGATCTGCCAACGTCATAGACTACAGCCCGAGATTCACGCATCATCCTTATTATTACAGGAATTTTACTATGAATGGGTGGTCTGCACGAGGCGACTTTCAATTTTATTTTTTAATTAATAGGCTATGACTGGCATTTTACGTGTGAGGGATCACATTCACATCAACCGGGGGTATTTTAGAGCTCAGAAATAGATTATTTTTTTAAATTAATATTCTCCGTCGGGGATCGAACCCACAACCTTTGGCTTGCAAAGCAAACGCTTTGACCATTGAGCTATACTCGCTGGCAAGCTGGTACCTATCTCATACATATATTAAGATTTCTGTACCGACGTCAAGCGATAATGCTGTACATGCTTAACGTTGTATTATTTAATTAAATATAATAATGCATTTTACGAATATTCTAAAATATTATCTATGCCCCTCCCAGAAATGTGTCCGAAACAAATCATAAATGTGGGAAGGTAGGTATTGTGTTAGTAACATGATAGGTATGGTGAGGCACGGAATGTTTTTAAAAATTCAAACCATTCTGTACGCGGGATGTCCTTGTAGAGTTCCATTATGTATTCCACAGGCGAGCCGTACTATCAAGGTCACTAAAACAAAAATGGCGTAATTGACATTTCAAAAGATTCGAGACTTTGTGACAATATAATATATTATATTAACGTCATTCTTCTCTGTCAACGTAAATATTCTATACATGTGTATAAGATGCTGTTTTATGACATTTTTAACTCGTGAAGTAAGCCTATTTATGAGAAAAACGGATGTGTTATAGCAACATCCCTTTTACTTAACCCTTTACTCTGAATACAAATTCTTCTTCGTAGTATCAATCCGGTGGATTGGTTTGCAGCAACAGAATCTTGCATCTCGATCTCCATTCCTCTCGGTCCTCCGCAACCCTTTTCAGCTCAGCATAAGCGCTACAATTCATGTCCTCGAATACTTGCTGTAAATACTCCCGTCTAGGGCGCCCTCTACAGTTTCTACCCTCAACCATCCCCTCCACAATATCGTGAAGAAGACCATCGTGGCGCATGATGTGACCAATCCATCGGGCTCGCCTCTCTGAGATGGTTCTTATTAGGTGCCTATCTTCCTTGATTATCCTGAGAACCTCATTGTTCGTGACGTGGTCTCTCCAGGAAATTCCGAGAATTCTTCTGTACGACCACATCTCAAAGGCCTCTAGTCTTTTTTTATCACTTTCAGATAAGCACCATGTCTCACAGCCGTACATTAAGATGCTCCAAACAAGTGTTTTGGCAAGTTGCTTGCGGAGCCCTAAAGTAATATTCTTTGACTCAAGAATTTTGGCTTTTTTATTGAAAGCTAGCCTTGCTTGATGTATTCGACTGTTGACTTCTCTTTTTGTTCTGGCATCCCAGGTAATCGTACTTCCAAGGTATACAAATTCTTTTGCATCTTTTAATACAAATTATACTGTCAATTATAAAACTAGTTTTTGAAGCATAAATGTACTTATCTGGTCTATTTTCATAAATCACATTAGTTCTTGTATCCTTTAGCTATCAGATATTCCATAAAAAAACTATTCTAAGAAAGTAGCAAAACGATATATCAAGGTCAACCGATCTCAACGGTCGGGAAATCTTATGACGGCATATGCCGACAACTGATGCGAAAGGGTTAAGGAAAGATGACTTCACGTCGCCGGGATCGTTATTCGAAACGCGTGGTGAAGGAATGGGGAGCAAATGAGCAGCACAAAGACTTTTTCAGAAGCACATTGGCATATTGTATATATACATAAAATTGAAAAGCTTTGGTATTTGGCTCAGGTCACGGACAATGAACGATCTACGTCCGTTGAGAGCCGAGCCAAACTGAATCGTATACCTTCGTAACATCGCGGCGTCGTTCTATCAACTGTCGGCACTTTGACGAATTATCTTCTGTCAAAACAACTAAAATGCCAGTTTTTTGAGTATGTTCTAGAGGTGGAAGACATGCTGTTTTGCGAATAGCTTGAACGCAAGGAAAACATGCACGCATAGTAAGGGAAGCCATTGCAATAAAAATACATCCCATCAACATCAACAGGGATTACGGTTTGATTCCCAAAACAGCATGGCTTCCACCTCTAGCACATACTCAAAAATCCTGCACAGACAAGCAAGGACAACCACAGTCCGACATGACGTTCGTGGAGGTATACATGCTCCTTAGAACATACACATCATGACGCTCGTGGAGGTACTTTAGGCTGACGGCTTAACTACCCCAAGACACTAGCTCATCACAAAGTCGTCAACCCTGAAGAAGACCCCTGCAATGGCGGTTGAAATATTGGATCTAAACAGTTCGCCACACACGGCTAAATCTAAAAGCCACGTTACATTTGGCAAGAAAGAGATTAGGCCATAGTCGGCTATCTTTGGCTTTCAAGAACATCATCCATAACAATAAGACGCTACCAGCGTTAGGGAGCATAGCTTAAATAATAAAATCTTAATAAAAAGACAAAAAAAATATTATGTAACATTTTTCTTATTGCTTCCCTATCTCTGTATAACGCTGATTAGATTCGTAATGATCATTAGAAACAAATGATCCATAACTGGTTACATATTTTCTTCGACTTCCCGCTAGTTTTCCTGTGTCATAATTACCCTCATATGTATAAGTATAACAGTATGTTGCGTACCATTTGATTAACCTACCGACAACCCATTTGATACGGATTCGTTATTCGCCAAAGCAGTGTGCAATTATATCAAATGTGCTGTTAGGGTTACCCACAATTTAAATTTACTGTAAAAAAAATACTAGTGAAATGTGTTTCTTTTTATGTATTAAAACACACACGGGAGACCTACAAAAGGCTTTGGTCCTCCATGACAATTTTTCTAAGGATATCGTACCAATAATACTATGTATTTTCATATATATATATATACACCTTATCTTAGCTTTAAGTGGACTAATAGGCATTCTAATCAATGATTCTGGGATAATGTATAAATATTCTTACATATCTGCTTCCAAAATTGAGCTTATGGTTGCAATAAATTGACAAATACATAGTTCTGTCAGCTACCATTATACTTGCCTTGTGTTTAATTAACTCTATAACTGTTCCGAAACCGAGATCGCGGTCCCGAAATTACAGCGTCAGCTAAATGGTGACGACGGAATACCAAGGTCCCGGTACTGAGGATAAGTCCGAAAACCGGAGTTGAATTGGTACTAATTTATTTGATAACATATTCCTATTTATATTGATATCCTCCTCTTCCATTTAGGACATCGATTAACTTGAGGAAGGATGCAGGATCAAGTTCACATTATAAACAACTTGTTTCTGTTTCACGATACATGTTTATTTGCCAATAACGTCGCCCGTTAAAGGGCCGTCCTTAGGGACGATCCTACCACGAGGACGGGCGAGTTGCGACTACTTGCCTGCTCTCACCTTTCGGCGGTACCACCTGCCAAGAGGACAGTTGTACCAACTGTCAATGGACCAACTGTCATAACAATTATTTTGTTGTATGCAAACACCGCTTAACATTCGATGTAGATGTCACGCAAGCGAACCAAAATAATAGACAAAAGATCGCTTGTTGAGGCTTTACGGCATCGGCCTTAAGGAGCTATATCAAGCTGATATCAATATCTTAGTGTACAACATGAGTAAGCATTCTATATTTTATAAAATTAATATTATTAAATTGATTTTCATACACCGCAAATTCCTAGATACCTGTTGTTTTGGAACTTGATCCCTTCAATTTACATAGAGTGGCAGAATATTGTGATGGTCAATGCCTTGTGTCGTACCCGACTGTATGAATCGACAAATTCGAGCTAACATGGAGAATTTGATTATAATTTGACAATTAATACTTTAAAGACTTTTGAATGTTTTATACAAAATTATGTTCAAATTAATTTTTGAACAGTACCCGTAGCACCGATTAGTATTTACTTAGTCCTCAAAGTCCTCCAGAACAAGAGTCCAGGACTTGAATATACGACCGTCTTGATATCAATAATTAGCTCAACGTTCCCAAAGCCATAACCAAGTAAAAAAGAAAGGAGCAACTTAACCCAATACGAAAAGACTCCCTAGAACAAATATCTATTCACCAAAATGTCCTATAACCAAAAGTCCATCTAACAAAATATTTTCGGCCAAATGTCCAACTATTAATGAAACAAAAATAAGTAAAGATGAATATTTAGTTTTAAAAAATCCTTAATGTAGTATTAGTATAAAAGTTTCACTAAATTCCCTATCGTATTAATTCTTAGAATATATGTTTTATATAATGATAACAAGCTTATGATGTGTTTTTTGTCAGAACATATACAAATGGAATAATTTTTTGAATTTATCTTACAATATATTTGTAGACGACATGTTTCGGCCACGTCGAACGGCCATTTTCAAGTCAGTTAGTAAAGTGAGTGTTGTCTCTATAAAAAGCAAAGAGTGAGTGAAAAGGTGGATATGAATTGTGTGATGGGTATATGTGTTTTGGAAATTATTAATGTATAAACATTATTTTATTTATATCTGATATTATTGAATTCCACCAAGAATTATCGATCGATAAAATCGAAATAATATAATTTTTATTGCCAACGCATTTGTATCACCCCTGGTAACAGTCTGCTTGCCGTGAACTTTTAATTCCTACTCTAATAATTCCAGAAATAATGACAGATACTTACTTGGTGCAGAAAGGTTCTTACAATTCTACCGCTGTGTTTTGCTCGGTTCCTAAATCGTTTTAATCGCTCCGACTTTACTATGAACTACTCATCCTCGCACTTGAAACATTAACAAAGTACTAGAAAATTAAAAGACACACTGTACTCATGGAAATTAGTTAGAACTGATGATTTTATAACGTTTGTTTAACTTGGTCCCTTTTTTAAGTGTTTTTTAAGATGCATGTGAAGTTTTGATGGTTGTTGTCTGTAGTTTGACAGTTGAAAATGTCGAATCGTGGTGACATTTCTGTTCAGTAAGGTTTTTCAATCCATCAAGAATCGTTTAATGCCAGAACAACGCTTCCAAATCGAGGAAATTTACTTTGAATGTATAACAATTTTTAATTTACTAACTTTCGTAGTCCGTAGGTCCTATTACTTGAGAAAGACGACATTACGTCGAAGGGATCGTTATTATAATACGTGGTGGACAGATGAGGAGCAGTTGAGCAACACAAAGACTTTTATCCGAAGCACATTTACATATATATTTCGGTAAACTTGACAAACTTTCTGTCCGGGCGGAGCTACATGCTTTCAGGCGCCGGACCGATCCCAACACGCTATTCGTCGTGGTCGGAACTCAACTGATTAATGGCCACCGGGCGCCCGTGATCGCAGACACCCAGTTCTGCAAGTGGCGATCCACAGAATTAGTATTGCCACCAGCCTGTCAAATAATTACAAAACGGCGATACATGCGTGTCCGAGGAGCGAACAAATAAATAGACGAACGATTGTATATCGAGGCTTTCGGCACCAGCCTGCAAAGGCTATATCGAGCTGATATCACTGTATATAATTTGTAACACCACACATAAACTCAACAGCTTAGAGTGAGTTCAATAATACATAAAACTGTCTGCGGTTCATATAGTTATCCCACTGTCTCATTTTATCTAGATAACTGTTGAAAGTAATGTCATATAAGATGATGTTTGCTTTAAATTTGTATCTGAATATAAAGCGTGCTTACATTGTCATATCTTTTGCTTTTTATTAATGTTTATTACATCAATAATAAAAACTGTATCATTGCAGAAAGTAAACGAAAAAATAATATTGTATTGATTTTTTTGTAAGAAATGTCTTTTTATGTTTATGTTTGTTTTCACTCGGTTGTTATTATCGTGAAGAGCGGATCTGCATTTTTCGCGTTAATTGTTTTATTTATCAATAAATCGTTGTACTTTTACGTAATTTGCAATTGATATCAGCCACAGTCGGTGCTGAGGTCACGGTTCGCACAACATCGCTTTCGAGATGCAATTACACATTGTTTTTTGGCCGCCAATTAGACGCTGAACTTACAAGTCAGAAGCCTCTCAGAAGGAATATTTTGGCAATTCCGTTTATGCAAATTCAGAATCAGAAAATCGCTTTTTTCGCATTAAGTTTGAGGTCCATTTCAGATAACTTAAACAAAATAAACTATATTTTCTTTAGTGATCTATTATATGCTAAACTTAGGTACAGTGCAACCACGATTTTACGTATTCAAAGAATACATAAACAATAAATGCGCGAAAATGTATTAAGCTTCAAAAACGTAATTATATTTTTTTATGTGAACCCATATAGGAGAATACCGACAGATGGTGATAGTAATTCTGAAGTCTCATCTGTGGAATTCTATGACGCTTACCATGCCGCATATGGATAAGCTCTGCATGTGGAGTGTTGATCCGCTAAAGTCATAGACTACAGCCCGAGATTCACGCATCATCCTTTATTATATCACACATCATCCGTATACTACTAAACGTGATCCTGCAAAAAACCGAACCCGCAAAAAACGGGACCTTGCCGTTGAGCGGAAAGGGCCCTAAAGTGACCTTACACCATTATCGACATCGATCGAATCGAAAAATTCCCAAAAACAATAACTACCTACACAAACATTCAAATCACGACTCCAGAATATAACATAGTTTAGAACTTTCTTGAATAATCAAGAAATTATTAAATTACTTATATTGCACACGTTTTAAATATGTTTGTTTAATGGAATACTAAACAGTTTCTAACATGGAAAATGTACACGTACTTCATATCAATAATCTTATTTGTATGCTTGCATAAATGTAAGATGTAATTAACATGTCAGGTTAAGTGAATTAAGGCGCCAAGCCGTGTAACTAACCAGTGAAGATTTGATCTGATCGCAATGAGCATCGTATGACTTTGTATTGCCTCGGTGGTCTACCGTTAATGGGACTAAATGCTCAGGTGCATGAAGAACCAACGTCTACTTCGGTGATTATCATACTGACTATATGATAATGGTAAAACTAATATTTCAAAATAAACTATTGTATATATAAATAGATTTTTAAGTACTGTCCATCACTGTTTTCTAAACCTTACATATCTCCAGTCATTGATAATGATGTTTTTTTTTCATATGCATTGCCTATTTGGAGTACGTATAACTCTATATGGTGGGTGCAAGTTGCCATTTATGGTTAATATTGGTATTGAAAAATATTCCAACAAAAATTAAAAATAATCTGAATAATTAAAAAAACATTGACCCATATTTCGACCCTCTTTTCGATCCTTTGCAACCCTCTTTAGCTCAGCATAAGAGCTACAACTCATGTCTTCGAACACTTGCTGCAAATACTCACGTCTAGGGCACCCAATGCAGTTTCTACCCTCAACTATCCCTTCCACAATGTCGTGAAGAAGACCATCGTGGCGCATGATGTGACCGATCGCCTCTCTGAGATGGTTCTTACTAGGTACCTATCTTCCTTGATTATGCTGAGAATCTCATTGTTCGTGACGTGGTCTCTCCAGGAAATTCCGAGAATTCTTCTGTATGACCACATCTCAAATACCTCGAGTCTTTTTTTATCACTTTTAGATAAGCACCATGTCTCACAGTCGTACATCAAGATGCTTGCGGAGCTATAAATTAATATTTTTTGACTCAAGAATTTTCGATTTTTTATTGAACGCTAGCCTTGCTTGATGTATGCGTCAATAATTTTATAGCTGACATATTAATGATTTTTTTAAAGTGTTATAAAACTGATTTGAAAAAACTCTATTTGATTTATTACAGCGATTTTGAATATTTTAAATGGATATTGCATCTTTTATCGTCGTATATATTTAAGTGTTTCGCAATGGTTGAGAACTGATGATCTTATTAGTGACATAAATCTATTTAGAAGCAAAATAAACTGCCAAGTACTCGTACAACAATCTACCATTTGTATAATGATCTCGCTTAATGTGCGGAGAAAAAGATGGCTTTCATAAATGGCACCGAAAGATAGCACTTTGCGAAATAGGTGATACATATTCACGCCGTTTCTCAGAACCGCACAATAAAAACACAACGTTAAAGTCAACGTGAATTTACGAGACAACGTAATGCATAAACTAAATGGCAATATTGTGAAAAGCATATTTTCTTTCAGTGATGTTTGGTTCTGAAAAATCAACATATTTTTCAGTATTACATTCTTAGCTGAATTATTTAACCTTTTCATTACAGCTCGGTTTGAATACAAATTGTACTGTCAATTATAAAAGTAATATTTGAAGCATAAATGTATTTATTTATCTGGTCTATTTTCATATATCACATTGTTTCTTGTTTCTTTTAGCTATCAGATGATTTATAAAAAACTATTCTAAGAAAGTAGCAAAACGATATATCACGTCAAACGATGTCAACGATCAGAGAATTTTATGACGGCATATGCCGACAACTGATGCGAAAGGGTTAAGAGTTAATTATTCCTGAATTGAATCAATATATAGATATTTTGATCATGTGATGAATTTCTTTTTTCAAACACTTTTTCGGAAATGTCGGCATTCTAGCTGAAACTTTGGCTGTGGTTAGTATAACACTTTACCTCATTAAATAAAACTGTTTGTAGGTGTTGATCCGCCATCGTTATTAATTAAATTACATATTGCTAGAAATGCTTTAAAAAAATATATGTCTGATGTGGGAATGTCGAGGAAGTGTTGTGAGCTGTGGATTACTGTAAAGGAATTTTATTGCGTGTTGGAAAGGGATTACTGGAATAACTCCCTACATTCCGAACAAGAAAGAAAAGAATTAAGAACACAGTATAATGTCCTGCCTGTGTTTATTCGCAAATGGCAACCGTCATCGAATTCGCAGACAATGAATGTGTGATAGTGTCAATCTCCACAAATCTCACTGAAACTAGACACGTTCAAAATGTCAGATATATTTCAATCAAAAATATCAAAAAATGGTAGATGATACTTCTATCTGTGACAATCTAAAAACTTTGTTGTTCAGACACCTTTCTTCTGCATACGCTTACATTTATCATTTTATTCTTATTCATATTATTATGTACACAACAAGCGCAAGATTAGATTGCGCATATCTTGCGAATTAACGCTATTTAACAATTGTTTCTAAGATTTCTAATATTCGCACAACATTATTTTTTTCTTCGTATTTCCAAATACCGAGCTCTGGCATTTACCTTCATACAATGAGCAAATATTATTTATTTTTCTTTACCACTTTACTTTTCAACTATTTTACTCCAGATTGCATTTCCGTTTGCGAAATAACACACACATTACAATATAAAGCAATACTAGCTGCAATTTTTCATGCAATATTTTTCGACACTCTCGGCGATGATTCGAATTGATCGATGCAGAAGATTACACTTACCGGCAATTTTAAATCGATTTAACGCTATTACACTTGTGGTATAAATAACCGAGAACGATTCCGTTTAATTTTAATTGAAAAATAACGTCAATTATCATATTCGGTAATTAATTATTTCGATAGTTTGGATATTGCAATACCAGTAAATTGCTGTAAAATCATAAAATGTTTGCAGTAGACAGCGCTCTTACAAACTAATTGTTTTATTATAAATAATTATTTAATTACCTTGTTTTTATATGGATCACGTTAGAAAAGTTATCTATTAGGGGACTGCAGTTTCGACTAATTTGTAGTGAGTTATTTCTTAACAAGTGATGGATTGAGACGATTGATTGAAATTCCCTGATAGACACATCCCTACCCACTCTCCTACATAAAATGGATTCGACCACTTATAAAGTACTATCGCAGCTCAGTTATCTCTTAACAAGTGATGGATTGAGAAAGGCTACGAGTTAATCGAAACTTCAGTCTATTAACACAGAACTTATCTTATGTGATCCATGTCTAAACGAGGTAAATAAATAAATATATATAATAGATCTCAATGTGAATCCTGAAGACATTAAAAAAAAGTATTTTCATTACATTTACAACTCAAACCTTCAAAACCGAAAATTGTATTCAACATTATAAAATCTAATCTTCTTCTTTCATTCCTGCTTCTATTTGGAGCATATTTGTGCCCATGATTATGAAAGTGTTGTAACCTACACCACTTACACGATACATGACTTACACCGTATAAATCAAAGCTATATCAACTCTCGGGCATCGCCCCACCAAATATACGACGAGAAGTCACCACCAAGAAGGGGTTCTCCAATGCAACCCACGACACACTCCACCCTATGATTGGATATCAATAACCACACGGCTCAAATCAAGAAAAAGTTTCCTACAGTTGACAACAGAACTGCTGATACCTGAGGCCACCCTGCGGGGGAACATGTGGAGAAGCGTAACTAAGGCCAATACTTGGATTGCCCCGAAAGATGACCTAGCCCTTGGACACGACCAGGGGTGGAATATATGGAGGTCCCTTAACAGACTTCGGACCGGAGTTTGGAAGACAAGGACACAAATGAAAGCCTGGCAGTTTTACAGCGGACCGACTGAATTTGACTGCGGCGTGGAGCAGACCCTGTCACACCTTTTGGAGTGTGCGCTGTGTCCGGGTAGCTGCATCATGATAGCTGGAAGTAACGCTATCGACGTCGTCCACTTCTGGGCAGACAGGATCTAACCCTGTTGTTTCCGACACAATTATATATTCTATTATTTGTACATCCACGTTTTGTGTTGCTTACTAAAGCACGTTACTCGTATAACGAGAAAGTTTTCTAAAAATAATACTTTTAATAATGCTTAAGTGCTCCTAAGGAGCAGAAGTACGCGATGATTTACCAAAAACGTTAATTTGAGAAGATCGAAGCTACTACTCAAATTGAAACAAAAAATTACTTAAATATTATTCACGTATTTATTAAATTAAAAAGCCACTCACATTGTTCTCAATGTGCATAAATGTTAACACAATATTCACACGATGAAATTAATGATAGTAAAAGAAGTAATAACCATTATGTTTCACTCCGCACCGATACACGACAATAGTCGTCCCATTTACGTACAGTTTCCCAACGCAATTTACGAACGTTACAGTTTTCTAACATCCATTCTAGATTCTGCGCTGGAATTAATTGATCGATCTTTGCGATAATATTCGAAGATAATCTTCAAGACCATGTTAATTCATTACAGCGATAATTAACTCGGCAAAGAGATGATATCGTCCTTTCTATGTTGGGTATTGGTATGGTATGGGTATACGAATTTCTCGATGGCAGGATGCAAGTGCAGATTAACAATACAAAGAACTAGTTTTCAAAGTTTCGCGTTTATCTTATTAAAGACTTGATTTCTACGCCCGACCGGTATGGCGTTTCGCCGGCCGGGCGCCAGTCAATTGACAACTGCGGAACATTCTGACATGCCGCGCCGCCAATTATCGCGGCAACAAAGAAAATTAAATATGACAGTTGCACCAACATGAAATGAAGCAACTGTCATAACAAATAAAATGGCGTATGCAAACGCCTGCGTAATATTATATTATATAATTAAAAGTAACATTATTAAATGTACATTTCAGGCGAGCGAACAAAAATAAGAGACAAAAGATCGTTTTTCGAGACTTTAAGGTATCAGCCTAAAAGCGTTATATCAAGCTGATATCAGAGAGTTTTGGACTCAGCCGCGTCTTAGGACCAAATGATTCAGGTCTAAAGAACGTCATGCTTATCATTCAATATCATTTAACCCATATTTTTCAGTGTTCCAATATTGGAACATTTGTATTTTTACCCCCATTTCATTATGCATGACAAAAAATGTTTAGTTTGTATCGGTCTACAGATAGTAAGTTTAGGTGTCGCTTCACGTATGGGGAAAATAGTAATGAAAGAAAAAAAACTTGGGTATCATATCACTTATAAATCTTAATTGCCATTTTTATTTTATAACTGACCACATTCATACTGACACAGTGAACACTGCCAATTTATTTGGTCTACAGCCGATTATTTTTATTGACTGCCAATTGATTTAACTCACTGCCAAAACCCTGAATTAGTTACTGAACAAATAAATATGGGCCAAATATTTGTAATAAATGTGAAACGTATTATTTTCTTTCTTTGTATTATTATGTCATATAAGGTGAGTAATTTTCATAGGTGTGTTTTATAAATCACAGATATTAAAACCTGAATCAAATGTCATCGACGTTAATTCTAAACATCTATAATAATAAAAAAAATCTTATAAAAGCATGATGTAAGGAACAAAGTTGCATCACATATCTAATAAATAATATCGATCTAATTGTAACGCTAGTGCGATTTGTCAGTGTTTCTCAAATGCAGTGACTGGGACCGTGGGATTCCATTAGAAAAAATGAACGGCCTACAACGTTAGGCGGTCTAGAAAGTAAATTCGTATTTAACGAAAAAATTAACGTTTTTTTTTAACCTAGACGTTTTAAACGATCATGGACGGTCGAATTCGATCTCCTGAGGTTATCCATATTATCATAAATTATACTTATTTCTTCGTAGTATCAATCCGGTGGATTGGTTTGCAGCGACAAAATCTGTACCTTGATCTCCACTCAAAGAGCTGCAACTTATGTCCTCGAACACTTGCTGCAAATACTCCCATCTAGAGTTCGCTCTGCAGTTTCTGCCCTCAACCATCCCTTCTACAATGTTGTGAAGAAGATTATCGTGGCGCATAATGTGACCGATCCATCGGGCCCGCCTCTGTGAGATGGTTCTTACTAGGTGCCTATATCCCTTGATTATGCTGAGAACATCGTTGTTTGTTACATGGTTTCTCCAGCAAATTCCGAGAATTTTTCTGTAAGACCACATCTCAAAGGCCTCTAGCCTTTTCTTATTAATTTCAGATAAACACCATGTCTCACAGCCGTACATCAAGATGATCCATACAAATATTTTGTCAAGTTACTGACCTCAAATAGATTAGCAATACGTACTTTGAAAACTCTAAACTGGGAAGTGCTTTATTGCATTTTACATTTTTTATTGCATATATAATATATTTAATAGTAATTTTTAATTAAGTGAAAAGATCAATGAATAAGGCATTTAAAATATATAAATATTCTTATCTAAGTATTTGTTATTTTATAATAGACAACATTTTTTTGAAGCGAAAGTAAGAATGACTATTTATGGTGATTCATCAATATTCCAAGAATAAAACAGCAAATCCCATTTATCGGCTTTGTTTTAGGGACTGTCAAAACTAAGCAGTAGTTCAGGAAAATCCTCCCAAGAAATGGTAGAGAACCCAAAGCGACAATACAGAACGCGTCTCCTATTGTCATGGATGATGCACTCCATCAGAGAATGTCTCACTGTCTGTTGAATGCCTGTATAATATGGACATGCGACGCAAAAAGAGAGGCCAAATCTGTTTTAGTCTAAAGTGGTTGCCCTCTGAAGTACTTCTTATACTTAATCTTGGTAGCTACTAACTTATATTCGGAATATTCTTATATAATAAGTACGAATTTGTAAGAAAACTTTCGTTTGAGAATCGCTTTTCATAGAGATTGGTCATAACTTATAGTATTTGCTTGTCTCGTATTATCTGAAAGTAAATATAGAGTCGACTACAGAACAGTCATATCAACCGCATCTCGATTACATACTTGTGATAAATAATAGCCATGTTCAATACACTGCTGGCAATGGCGATTTCTAAATCACCATAGAGAGCGAAAACCACACAATGTTATTGAATTACGGTTATTGTAACATCAGATTTACGGTATTTATTATTTAGGAGGCCACCAACATATCAGACAGTATGTCTGTGATACCAATATACAATTTGTATATATTACAATTAGTCCGGCGACAGTGGCACATCGCAAGAGCAGCTCTCGTTAGATCGATAGATCACCGAATTTAAGCAACATTGGACTCGAACCAAACATTGGATACGTTGTTAACCGCGTGTCGTTGGTCGAATTGAGTCGTTTCTTAGGACCAGACGGAACGGGCCTCGGGAGAGTTATACTAATCATCCGATTTCTTAAAAAAATTAAATTAACAAATCATCTAAAATGTGCCTCGGATACTTACTACAGCTGCCGTCTCTTCAAGTCCCCAGTCTTGTCATGGAGGTTATCATCCTGTAAGCATATAAACCATATATGTTTACAGGATGACCTTTACGAGTAGGTGCAGACATGTCTTGAGACGAAGCATGAAAAATGGCAACTGACATAACTGAGTTACGGTTATATAGAAATATATATGAGAAGAAAATAAATATGCAAAAAATAAACATTTTATATATTTCCCTATTCAGTAAACAAATATTTTAATAGTTTACCGACGCGCGTTGTTGCGCGTCAGAAAATGCACTATCAAGGAGAAAACACATACCTCGGTTTTCTATGTTGAACCGGTAATTCTAGTAAATATATAATATTTATAATAGTATTATCGAAAATTCTGTTCATTATCTCCATCAACATATAAACATACTCTACTCATGTAAAAATATATCGCATCATAAAGGATAGGCCTGTATTTCTTTCTTCAGTAACTAGGAGTATTTAAAGGTTTTGGCAGTGAGTAATATTAACCGGCAGTAGACTAAATAAATTAGCAGTATCCACTGTGTCGGTATGAATGTGGTCAGTTATAAAATTAAAATGGCAGTGAAATATTCAATATTTGTAAAAAAATAATGTAAAGTGAATGAATAATTAACGCATAAAATGGAAACCTAACGTAACCTACTATTAAAAACCATTTATTAATTATTTCCTGCCAATTTTTTTTTCGACTGCCATATGAATATTTTTTACTTAACTTTTTAAGTATTTCTTACTGACCGTTTGCTAAATAATTACTACTCATTTATTGAATAAAATACTGCAGAAAAAAGGTTACCTAAAAGATATTTCAGTGCCATTCAGTGTAGCTGTATACTGTTAAAGATCCTGTTCAGTTATATGAAAATGAAAAGAAAACATTTTTTCCGCTTTGTTTTAATGTATCCCCGTATAAATAATTTATTTAACTACAAAAACGTTAACAGAAGTAGATTTCTATGAAATTACCTGCAATATAATGTAAAACGTAACTCGTCGTTTCTCTATTCTACATATATAAGTTTAATACATGTACCCTTTTTGTGTCATCGAAAGAAAATCGTCCGATACGATCACTTGCATTATTCAATTTCTCCACAATTTGCGTTATTTTTCTTTCTATCCCGACCGCAACACACAATATGAGCGTCTCGTGTCACTGCCATTATCTGGCATGTGTTGTAGATCCATCTCACCTTCTGTCAGAAGCTAACTGAATGAGTTTGACAACCGCAACGGTCTGTTTCCCAACAATACGCATTTTCGCCGGAGCCGTTTGTTGCACAGTGGAAACATCTAGATATTTATCTAAAATCTCACAATCGTAGCTCAGTTTAACCTAACCTAACATAACTCGACGTAACTTAACCTTAATTATTATAATAGTATTTGTATAGCGCTTTTTCATGACCGAATGGTCGTTCCAAAAGCGCTTCTTTGCCTTTCTGAGTAAAAAGCTGGGTCTTGAGTCTGCTTCTGAAGGATGCCTCCGCTTTAAGTTCTCTTATGCTTTCCGGCAGCGAGTTCCAGGCCATTGGTGCCGCGTAATGTTTACTCACTTGCAATGTAGCCTAATCTAACCTAACCTTTCAAAAAGTAAATATACTGTCATATTTTATCAATAATAAAGGTTTGTCATGCCCTAAAACAAACATATTCGCAATAATGGGTGATAAGAATAAGTGATGATAAAAAAATAAAATAATAGTCGTCAACCCTGAAGTAGACCTCTGCAATGGCGGTTGAAATATTGGTACGAGAGAATTCGCCACACACGGCTTAACCCAAAAGCCACAATATCAAGTTCGTTTAAATAAAAATGAAGTACTAGCAGTTGACAACTGCTTTAGAAACCCATTATATGGCTGCTTCGGCTTTTGATGAGATGCAAAGATTCACAGCCGTTCGGATCCAGCATCCAACCATCCTCGTTTAGTGTTATCGAGTCCACCGAAACGAATCGAACCTTTCTTCGGCTTGCATTTTTTTAAATAAATAAAATTCTATTAACACACATCGATAGACAATGGTTGTTAATAAACGAAGTACTAGTCAAGCCCAGCAATATAAAACTGACCATATTAGAATACTTCCTTGAGGAGGCTCGACGTGGAAGGTAAAGGATCAAGAGGGATATAAACTCATATTTGAAATCTACGCAAAAGGACAGACACAGTAGCATAAAATGATAATACAGGTGTCCAACAATACATACGAACATAAATATTTAAGAAAAGGTATTAATATTTATTTTTAATGATATTAATCAGTAATACTCTGTCTTAGAATATTTAAAAAAATACAATACGGTTTTATGCCAAAAATATAACGCGATTTCGTTGCGGATTGAAATAATTCATACATTACATTTAGTTATTATTCAGGTTATAAGAATCATTTTTAGAGTAGAAATAATAACAAGGAATAGGAGAATAATGTGTGTTTCGAGGTTAATAAACTGTTCTGTTCGCGCTCTTAATTCGCAGTTCGAAGATCATCTTTGTGATTGCTCGGTTGGATGTGTTTTGGCGCGAAGCACGCCTTGCCGGCGACGTTTTGGCGGGAAACAGACCGCATCGTTGCAGAACCGCTTCGTGTGGCTTCTAACAGAAGGTTGTATAGATCCAGAACACACGTCTATACCAATAAACAGCAAAGAAAAATATTTACATTTGAATTCTATGAAATATCTCATTTTAAATGTAACAAAACGTAGCGGATGATGAATGAGAAGGAAAGAAAAATAGCGAAGATTTTGTTTAAATTATTGGATTACGAAATATTAGGAGAACGGACATGGTAATGATGATGATAATGATGATATCCTCTCCTATATCCTATTATGGAACATATTCCCACCATAGAAACAACACCAAGTAGCTCAGATGCCTGATCCTCCTGTCAATGGACGTTCTTTCATGAAAACGAGAGCTTGGGGAAAAAACAACTTTGAAATATGATTTTCTCCAATAATCCTTATCAGCTCTTTATACTTAAGTTCCACAGAATATGTTTTGTAGTCGACGTTACCAATGCAAGGCAATAACGGAGCTGGTTCTCCGGCAATAACCACCCCTTACTTAAAACGAATGTCACCACAATCAAATAATGCCCAATAAAGTACACATAAACTGTACGTTGAAGATTAACACCATTATGCAGAATCATTCCTTGGCTTAAAGTCATCAACTTAAGACCCATATAAAGAGACATTTCGTAAAGTAATCAACCTATAATAGCTACTTACTTTTAAAAAGATTATATATTATATATAAATGAGGAAGTCTCAGCTCTTGACTCACCTCAAATCATAAAAAACGTCTCTACAAACGGGTGTTAAGTTGGTTACCTTAAGTCAAGGAATGTCTCTGCATACAGGTATAAATAATCAGCATATAATGAAAGCAGTGTGATTATCTCGATGCTCAAATTGTATAGGGTACGCCAAATAACTTTTTTTTTTGAAAATGGGGCGCAGAACATCAGCGTAGCTTCGGCTGTGTGGCACGTAGCGCCATCCTGTTGAAACCAAATGTTGCCAATATCCTCCTCTTCAATTTTTGTGAACAAAAATGGCCCGATAACGATCGCCATTGACTGTAACGGCCACTCCTTGCTCATTTTTGAAGAAAAATGGCCTGATTTTCAAAGTAATGTCGCAATATTTTTCAGCGTTGTTCAAGCGTATACACAATCATATTCTATTTTCAATGTTTTGAGCATTCACTTTGAGATCCATAATAAATTATAAATATTTATTTATTTATTTACCTTGTTTTCACATGGATCACGTAACAAAAGTTCTCTATTAGGAGACTGCAGTTTCGACTAACTCGTAGTCTTTCTCAATCCTTCTCTAGTTAAGAGATAACTGAGCTGCGTTGTACTTGTAAGTGGGGTAACACATTTTTGTAGGGGAGGGGTGGGGGTGTGTCTAACATGAAAGGAGAGGGAGGTAGGTAGTGTTGCAAGGATGAAGGAAGAGATAAATACATAAAAGTGGTTTAGGTATAAATTTATTTTTATTTTTTATTTTTAATATTATTCTTATATGTCGTATATATAATTTTTATACTTATTTATTTATTTAACGGATATTTAACAAATAATTTGAATAATAAAAAACGTCAAAACATAACATATAAATACTTGTATCCTAAAGAAAATATTAAAGACGATAGAATGTGGAGACGAATTCTACACGTTAATAACTTTACCCCTAAAATAATTAAATTACTCCCAAATGAGATAAAGCCAGCGTTTTATACAGATAATAAACTAGGATACCACCTTATAAATAATAAAGATACTAATGATAAACGCAATAATTCTGGAATATATAAATTAAATTGCCAAGATTGTGAATCTTTTTATATTGGTAGAACGTCAAGAAATTTTAATATTAGAATTAAAGAACATTTAAGGTGCCTAAAAAGCACTAATTTTTCTGAATTCGCAAACCACCTTATAGAAAATAATCATTCGTACAACTTAGAAAAAGTATTAAACATATTACATGTAGAAAATAAAACCGTTAAATTAAATAATTTAGAATACTTAGAAATTTATAAAGCCATTAATAAGAAAGAAGATATAATTAATAACCAACTAAATACCTTAATTAATTCACCAATTTTAAAATTGTTTCCGTTAAATAAATAAATAAGTATAAAAATTATATATACGACATATAAGAATAATATTAAAAATAAAAAATAAAAATAAATTTATACCTAAACCACTTTTATGTATTTATCTCTTCCTTCATCCTTGCAACACTACCTACCTCCCTCTCCTTTCATGTTAGACACACCCCCACCCCCTCCCCCTACAAAAATGTGTTACCCCACTTACAAGTACAACGCAGCTCAGTTATCTCTTAACTAGAGAAGGATTGAGAAAGACTACGAGTTAGTCGAAACTGCAGTCTCCTAATAGAGAACTTTTGTTACGTGATCCATGTGAAAACAAGGTAAATAAATAAATAAATATTTACAATCATATTCGTTTAGCGGAAAAATAAAACTAATTGTTTGTCAAATCAAACATGAGCTAAGTGTTACCATTCACGAAATACACACTAGTTAAAAAAAAAAAGTTAGATGGCGGACCCGTTACAATCAACAAATAATAAAACATTAAGATTACGTGTCTTCCAAAATATCGTTTTTCTCACATTTCGTAATCTAGTGATTAATTAACATAATTGATTCTTACATGATTTTTAATAATACCACAGCAACACCATTCAACGCTCTACAATAAATCCATGTGTCAAAAATTTCGGCATATTATTGTTTGCTTCTCACTTCGATTCTTCCACATTCTTTTATGAAAACACATGGCAGGAAGCGGAAAGAATAAATCCAAAGAGTGACGTCTGTAAAGAACAAAGATCGAGATAGTCTCTAGGCAGGTATTAGTTTCGGCTAGCGCCTAAATAACAGCAGTTTGACGTACATATGTGTATTCTTAGTTCGTGAATTTCAAAATGGCGATAGTTAATTCGCCCTATTTTTTAATTTTCGGAATAGTTTTTTTCTAAAAATTGTTGGTAGCCGTTGTAAAATTTTACAAAATTAAATTATATAAAATCGTGCATTTATGTTTACAAATTTAATATTGAGCGTTCTTGTAAGATAAAACTATTAATTAATTTTTTTACGTGTATTCCAAAAAATATTTACATCTAACGATTGTATTTCTAAGCTTTATTAGATCATAAATTGATTTGTTTTAAATTATAATCCAATCTCTTAATCTAATATACTAATATTTTGTAAATGCCGATACCCGTGTATTCAAATATTGTATAAACAAAATAAAACAAAAAAGGAATAACACCGCATACCAGAAATTTTAAGAAGCAAATTACGAATAATTTCGAAATTCTTTCCTATGTTTTGTAACGTTAATACAGCAATTTTGATTCCTTCATCATGTAATCTGAATCTCTGTAATAAACTTGTCAATATATTTATACAGGCGAACCTCGACTTTCGCACATAATTGGTTCCTGAAAATGTGTGCGAAAGTTAAATGTTCGAAAGTAGAGGGAAGAAAAAAAAAACACCAAAGATTGTATATACTTCAAAAATTTTATTTGTCAAAAATTACTCAGTACATATTAAATTGAAATAATATTTTTTTAACGAAATTGTCAAGAGTTTTTTGTATTTTATTATTTTTTTTCTTTTCTTCATAGAGAGTTCTGTAACACGCAGTGCTATTATGGAACTCCCTACGCACTTTAGATATGCGTTCTCCATTTGGGTCACATTCTTCTATAATATTTAAAAATTTCTCAATATGTGTTAAAGCTTCGTTCAAGTTTTTTAATGTTAAGGTATTAGGTATTTCTTCTGGTTCTTCTTCCTCACTTTCGTTTTGTACGTATGAACTAGAATTTTCATTCTCGTGACGATCCATAAGAAATTCATTTGACAATGGTTCAGAATGTGATTCTATCAATTCATTAACATCTTCGCTATTGACTTCAAGGCTGCTTAGCGCACAGATGAAACTTCAGAATTACTATCACCATCTGTCGGTATTCTCCTGTATGTGTTTACGTAAAAAAAACGCACTTTTATATTCAATTAAATGCAGCAATTATGTAAATTTTATAAATAAGTGATATTATTAGATAAGCGCTGGCCAAAAATTAATGAACATATTTTCTATTATAAATTTATATTTTAGGAAAAATCCTGTGACGATTAATTTCACAAATTCAAAATACAAACAAGCTACACAGCAAAATACAAACAAGCTACACAGCAAAATACAAACAAGCTACACAGCAAAATACAAACAAGCTACACAGCAAAATACAAACAAGCTACACAGCAAAATACAAACAAGCTACACAGCAAAATACAAACAAGCTACACAGCAAAATAATTCAATGAAATTGAATTAAGAAGTGTAAAGGGGCTAAAAATATATTTTAGCTTGAATCAAACTCTAAAACAAAACATTTTTGCATTATTTCGGGAAAAAAATAATTAAAAAACTATTTTTCAAAAATGTGCGAAATAGCGAATTGTGCGAAAGTCGAATGTGCGAAAGTCGAGGTTCGCCTGTACCTACAAATAACAACACACATTGTTTTCGTATCCAGCATCCAACCATCCTAGTTTAGTGTTACCGAGTCCACCGGAATGAATAGATCTTTTCTTCTGCTTGCATTTTTTTAAATAAATATACATATATTAACAAACAGCGATAGACAATGGTTATTAATGCCAAAAAACTGACAAACTTCAAGCCCTGCAAGATAGACCGGCCATATCAGAAGACTTCCGTGAGGAGGCTCTACGTGGAAGGTAGAGGATCAAGAGGGATAAAAACTCTTTTGAAATCTACACACAAGGACAGACACAGTTTGATTTTGATAATTACAAACGAGAATTTAACAAAAAAATCACCAATAAACTAAGCGTGTTGTCAAAAAGCCAGTAGCCATTTTAAATTATTTGAATAATTTCCAAATTTTAAACAAAGAATGCCGAGCGCTGTCTTCCGGATCGGCCATTTCCAATTCATCCGTGACGAAAGTTTACTTACGTTATGTCATTACCATTATTTCTCTTGCAGCTCGGAGGCATTTCTTAATATTCACATAGTTTGTCAGATAAAGTATTCATTGCTACGTTGTTGCGACCTTAATTGACCGTTGATTTTTATTTGATTGTTTCTTTTTATGATTACGCCAAAGCGTACATTTTAATAAAACTTTTAAAAGCCTTTGTTATACAGCTATACTCGATCAAAAGTAAATGCCGCCTATTCAGCGCCTGCATTACTCCAATTATTTTATACAACTGAAAATCTTGACATCTTACCAATACAAGATTTAATTCCCCCAAATCAATTGTGCTCAGCAAAATATTTATGAAACATTCTCAATTGATCCAAAATCAATTACATTATATTGTAATACTTAATTGTTCCTTAATCTTTTAAATTATTAATTTAAATATACTTTTTGATAACTGCTTTAAGCTAAGACTTGTTTAATTATTTTGAAAAAAAAAACGGAAAACTGACAGTGTGCGACTTTTGATATATTTGTAGAACGGTTCCGCCGCATTTCGTTCCCAGACAATTCGTTCAACGACTCAAATTTTTGAAGCACGAGACAACTGGTGCACTGGTTGTCTCGCTAACTTAACCTAACCCAACCTAAGTTATTTCGTTAACGAGACCTATGGATCTCTGGACTCTACGATCACTGGACAAATCCTTAAGTTAGGTTAGGTTAGCGAGATATCCAGTGCACCAGTTGTCTCGTGCACCAAATGCCCCGCGCACCATACGTCCAGTGCACAACACGTCGTTACCGATGAGTTGTTGAACGAATTTTCTGAGAACGATATGTCGTGACACCTTGTATTACAGAGTAGTTCACAATAAAACTATTCTTCCACGTTACCTAATAAAATGTCAGTTATTTTATTTATGCAATTATTACTATCATTTTAAATAGGTTGTCATATAAGAGTATAATTAGTCATGTTAATTCTACTTTTCATATAACTTTTTCTTTTTAAGTAATGACAATGAATATTACTGTGGGAATCACTGCTTTATATAATTATACAACTTTTTTAGTGTCATCAAACACAATAAAATATAATTGATTTAATGTATTCTATATTTTACTTAAAGTTTCGTATTATAGTTACATATGAATGAATTAAATCATCCAGGATTGACTACTTTTACAGAATCAATATACCAACATAAATATGATCCTACCTTACTATCTACTCACTCTTCCGTATTTCTGCTAGTTGTCTATAATTTTTTCAATGTTTTCAACATTAATTTTGAAATCCATTTTAAATTATAAATATTTATTTATTTAGCTTGTTTTTACATGGATCACGTAAGATAAGTTATCTATTAGGAGACTTTAGGCCCCCGGGCCGGTCGCCTTGTACCTGCGCTCCTTGGGAGCACTTACCAAGGCATTGTTTTCAGAGTACATTCTCGTTATACAAGTAACGGGTTTTGGTGAGCAACACCACACATGGGTTTAAAAGTTAGTAGTTCAGACGTTAAAATTTGGACTTTTTGACTTCTTCGCCGCAGGTCGCCGCGAATACAGAAAATGCATGGTAGTTGGGCTCCGTAGATATGAGATCGATATATCTAACCGGTCCAGACTTCTGTTGGATTACGCTAAGGAGCCTTTGCCTCTATTAGGAGACTGCAGTTTTGACTAACTCGTAGCCTTTCTCAATCCATCACTTGTTAAGAGATAACCCACTACGGGTTAAAGAGTTTGCTCTCAAAACCAATGGTTAAAGGTTCGATCCCCAACGAAAATTAAATAAAAACATTTTAATATCTTAAATAACTTCGGTTGGTTTGAATTCGTTCCATCATCCGTTAAATGACAGTCATATCCTATTTATCAAAATTGGTGGTAGACAAATGTCATTCAATCACCACCACCCATTTATAGTGAATTCCTATAATAATTAGATGATGCGTGAATTTCGGGCTGTATTCTATGACGTTGGCGTATCAATACTCATGTTTGACGGATCAACACAAGCATGGTAACCGTCATATAATCCAAAGATAAGATTTCTGCATCACAATCGCCCTCTGTCAGTATTTTCCTGTGTGTGTTTACATCAAATATTTTTATAAAATCTAAATTGGAAGTCAGTAATGGTCTGGTCATTGATTGTGTGCATTACCCCACTGGGTTCAAAGATGCCTCTTCTATTCAAGAAGCAAAAACAGTTAACACATTTTCCCACACCCATTACCCACTTCTGGATCCAACGAATCTAACCCGCACCTTTTGTGTAAGACTCTGCCTCAATTACTCCACCACTGGCACGAGATGAACGCTTTGTTAGACAATAAATCTATTTTAAGGTAATCATAACTGGGTTAGCCATTCCGAGAGGAAGCAATGAACTTACGACTATTGTACAACCAGACAGTGTGCACACAGCTTATTATGTGCCGCATCTAATGCTCTACTTACAGTTCTTGCTCTACTTCTAAATATTTGTTTTGTGCAGATTTGTTCATATTATATATTGACTAGATATTTGCGATCATATTGTGGTGTTAGACAAGAAGATGTTATATCTCACAAACTCTTTAAAAACGGTCTAGAAGATATATTTAAGCTGCTATCCTGGACAGAATGTGGAATAAATATAAACCGAGAGGACATTTCTCACCTCCGATTTGCAGATGATATAGTGCTAATAGCCGAATCACCTGCCAAGATTCAAAACATGCTCTACGACCTCAATGAAGCGTCAAATAAAATTGCTCTGAAAATAAACATAGATAAAACTAAAACCATGATAAATAGTCATATTTCCCAGACTTTTGACCAGATTTCTATTTGAGGATCACAAAAAGAGGTTGTAATCTTATCTAAGACAAGTAATATAACTAGGTATTAATACAACTGGGATGGGCAGCATTTGGAAAACTAAAGTACATTTTTAAAGCGAAAATTCCGCGATGTCTTAAAACTAAAGCGTTTAACCAATGCATCCTTCCTGTTTTAACTTATGATGCTGAGACGTGGAATCTAACAGCAAGTCTTATTCATAAAATAAAGGTCATCCAGCGTGCTATGAGGAGATCCATGCTCGGAATATCGCTAAAAGATAAAATCCGAAACGAGAATATCCGCAGAAGAACTCAAGTAGTGGATGCTACCCAACGAATAGGCACACTCAAGTGGCAATGGGTAAGACATATCGACACATGTCGAAGAGACGAAGGTCGATAGGGAAGAAATTATTGGAATGGCACCCAAAAACTGGCAAACAAAGTATTGGCCGACCCCCTGCAAGATGAACTGACGACTAAGAAGAATAGCATGAGTGACCTGGATGCGAAAGGCAGAGGATCAAAGAGGATGGATACTCATGTGAGGTTTACGTTCAACAGTGGACGGATACAGGCTGATGATGATGAAGATACATACAAACCTGAAAGCCAAGAATACTCATAGAAAATTGTAGAAAATTTCATTAAAGGAAGGAAGTCTTAGTTTGCTTACGAAACATTCCAGAATAATCTAAGTCAGAAGTGTAAATAATAGTTGCAATTATTATATTACGAGTACATACTCATTTACTGTGAACTCGTGCGTAAATGTATATTTTTATTCATCCATATTTAATTATCTTACAGTAATATAAGCCACCATGATTTTATTCTGTCACAAACGATAAGAGTATCCATGTTTAACATGTTTTTTCTTTTCAATAATGCAAATATGAATATATTACAATATCAAGTATTACAACAATGCTTATCTTTTAGGAGTTTCTAATAGAAGTGTCATGCAAAAAAAAACTATGTCAAATATGACGTTTCTGCGCTGAAATAAATAAATAATATAATACGCATAATGCAGCGTAAAAATTTGAATAGTTTTAGTTGACGGTAAAGAAGAAATTCGCATTGATTTATCTTCAGCCATTTTTTAAAGACTAAAATAATGACAGTTTGACAAGATGGCGGGCAGCGGCGTTGACAGCTGGCGAGCTCATTGCCATTGGATAACAAATCGATCTGGAGCAAATGTTACAGAAAAGTTTAACAGAATAAAAGAACGAAATTCAAACTGAGGAATTGTGCAATCGATACTTTCGAGAGTTCTGCTAATGGACACTTTTTATATATTGTTGTGTTTGTGTACGTTTTCATAAATAAACAATATTTGAGTCGATCGCATAATTCGCCATTGAATTTTCGACTTGGTTTTATTTGATTTAATGATGTTTGACAATTTAGTTTGCTGTACCCTAAAAGTAGATTTGCCAGGCGGCATAGTCCAGTGGTAAGAGCGTTTTTTATGTACTTACAAAAAGGGAGAATACAGACAGATGATATATGGCTAAGCGCTGCATGTGGAGTGTTGATCTAGAGCCCAAGATTCACGCATCATCCTTATTATTATAGAAATTTACTATGAATGGGTGGTCTTCACGGGACGACCTTCGTCTACCACCAATTTTAATGAATAGGCTATGACTGGGATTTTACGGGTGAGGGATCAAATTCACACCAACCGGGGTATTTAAAAGCTCAAAAACCGAATAAATATATGTATATATCCGTCGGGGATCGAACCCACGACCTTTTGCTTGCAAAGCAAACGCTTTGAGCATTGAGCTATACCCGCCGGCAAATTTTGTTTGTCATTCAGATGCTGTCGGTTCAAATCCTAACCAAGCTTGATTTTTTTTAATTATTTAATAAAATTTAAGCTCTTTACAAGCCCCCGGTAGAGTAGAGCCACCACTAATAAACAAAGGGAAATTTTCCCAGGTCTAGAGAGAGACATCGAGTGCACCAATTGTCCCATGCACCAGACATCCAGTGCTCCTCACATCATTACCGATGAGTCGTTGAACGAATTGTCTGGGAACAAAATGCGGTGGAACCTATACTAACATATCATGAACGAATATTACTCATTTAAAATAGAAAAGAAATTGTTTTATAGGTCAAATAATTGCCTAGAAAATATTAAAATAAATTTAAGCAGTGTTTCGATATGCTACATTTAAATACAATAAAATAATTATATTTTTCCTCGACAATGAATCGTGATTATCTCATAAAGCATCAAACCAAGTCGCAAGAAAATCTTTTTCCTAATTTTGAATAACCCAGTGAAAGTTGTTCGCAAAGTCCCCGCTGTTTGTTCATAAATGCGCGGCAACCAGATTAATTTTTTATCGTCAGATCTTGCCCGTCAAAATATACCTCTTCACGGACGTATTATTGCGACGGTATCGCTCGTTTTCCGCTCGATATTTCTCAAACTTCCGTGGTGCATGACTTAAGTTACGCACTTGTTTCTTAAGCATAAACTTAAGAATTTGTATTCCACATATACTTTGTTTTTTCAATCTCTGCTATCATTTGAATTGCACGTTTAATAAAGGTCGACGAGGAGCATTGATTTGTACAAATTTCTACCTTTGTCCATCGGTAACCTTTGGAATCTTCTTCTTCTTCGTGTCAGCGACGTCAAATTATTTCTGCCCAACATCTGGTGTGTTGCCCAGCATTAGGTCTTGGGATATGCAGCTTGTTGGGCACATGGAGCAGGATCTTAGGTGTGAGGCAGTTTGCAGGTCTCCAAAGTTGCACAACAGTAACTCTCCCTCCTGAAGCATTCCTTTTTCTCGCATCGCATATCAGATACGAGGTGGAGAAGCTTAAATTCGGATTCAGCATCCCAAAAATCATAATAATCTATATCGAAATTACGTATTTATTTTTTTACAAAACAGTGTATTTTTGATACCCAATGATACTATGATACATGTAAATGATACGAGACCATAGCAGCAAATAAATGTTCTTAGTAGTAATTTCTGGTTACTATATTTTGCAGCTAGAGAGTGGACATGACTAGAGAAAAATAAGAAATAGAGAGACATAATTATATATGTAGACCGAAAGTAGTACGTGTAAATATATCTACCACTAATAGGATATTTAATGTGAAATTTCGTGATATTAATTATCCAAGAAAATTTTGGTATTCCAAAGTAACTTAAACAGCATTGGGCGAATAAAGAATAACGTTTGAATTTTTCGTCATAAATTACGTAAATAATAAACAGCGGAAGTTTGTTGTGCCGTCTCAGTCAAGTTGATAGTTATTCATTGTGAAATATCGACCAAGAAAATAAACGTTACGAACTAAGCAATACGTCTCTTTTGAAGAGCCATACTTTAACACTGCCGAGATCGGATGATAAAATATAATAGAAACAACCTAGTTTATCTACTAATAAATAGTATTTCGAGCAGCCAATCTATCGGTGTTATTTCCTCGTATATTTGTAGCATAAACTTTGAGATCCATTTTGTTCATTAATTAGTATTAGATAATAATATTGTAACTTGTTGTAACTTAGATTACGTTCAGTAACTGTTATTTAAATAATTTGAATTGTAGCTCGTGTAAACTATTTTGATATAGATTATTATGTTTTTTGGGATGCTGAATCCGAATTTTAACTTTGCCACCTCGTATTTGGTGTGAGATTCGAGAAAAATCGGAAAATTCGTCTTGTTTCTCTGTAACTTTGTTATTTATGCGATTAAAGCTAAAATAAAGAAATATAGTCGAATACATCAAGCAAGGCTAGCTTTCAATAAAAAAGCCAAAATTCTTGAGTCAAAGAATATTTCTTTAGGGCTCCGCAAGCAACTTGCCAAATCACTTGCTTGGAGCATCTTAATGTACGGCTGTGAGACATGGTGCTTATCTGAAAGTGATAAAAAAAGACTAGAGGCCTTTGAGATGTGGTCGTACAGAAGAATTCTCGGAATTTCCTGGGGAGACCACGTGACGAACAATGAGGTTCTCAGAATAATCAAGGAAGATAGGCAACTAATAAGAACCATCTCAGAGAGGCGAGCCCGATGGATTGGTCACATCATGCGCCACGATGGTCTTCTTCACGATATTGTGGAGGGGATGGTTGAGGGTAGAAACTGTAGAGGGCGCCCTAGACGGGAGTATTTGCAGCAAGTATTCGAGGACATGAATTGTAGTGCTTATGCTGAGCTGATAATGGTTGCGGAGGACCGAGAGGAAT
Organism: Glossosoma conforme; assembly: GCA_022606575.1. Lineage (NCBI taxonomy): Eukaryota > Metazoa > Arthropoda > Insecta > Trichoptera > Glossosomatidae > Glossosoma > Glossosoma conforme. The sequence goes on from JAGTXR010000046.1 coordinate 2,021,391, forward strand.
GGAGATCGAGATGCAAGATTCTGTTTCTGCAAACCAATCCACCGGATTGATACTACGAAGAAAGAAAGAAATAGAGGTATTTTTGCGGCTTTCGACTTTTTTGGTCAAAATAGAACGCTCTCTAGCGCCTTAACAGTTGATGTGACCAAAAATATTGGCAGAAGTAAATCATAGCAAATATATTGTTGCTTAATATTATTTTGAAATATTTTTCACTAAAATTGTATTAATGTTTATTTTTTGTGAAACACTGAGAATTAAGCACTTTTTTTTTTTTTTTCCGATTTTTCTCGGATCGCACAAGAGATACGAGGTGGCAAAGTTTAAATTCGGATTCAGCACCCTAGAAACACGAAAAAAATGGCATCCAAAATTACTTCTATATTTTTATCCCCTCGAAGCAGACTGTAAGTAGTATAACGTAAATTGCCAATATGAAGCAATGTAAGAAAATTCGGACGCACAAACACAATTTATTTACTTACGTAATTCCATAAAATTTAACAATTCATCGAAAATAATTGGAATTTTTTCGAGTGTTGAAGTATTTCATCTCGTTGTTAGACATCTATTATTGATTGCCTTTAGGTAAAAAGTGTTGATCGGCCATTTTGACACAATTCCCATCAATCAACGCATTTTTCGAATGTTGCCAGATTGTCGTATCCAGTGCAAGGGCGGCACGTTGTCTATGCACGGAGGCCATCTTGAAAAGTAAAATGAATAACTGTGCCATTAATCTTTTTTAAAAACAATTTGTTCAGAAGCTGAGTTGGAATGCCTTGTTTTTAATTTGGATGCATGTTTAAATAATTCGAACTTCTATTCATAACATCTTCTGTTAAGGTTATGCGAATAGTATGAAAGATTTTTTAATACGGATTACCGCATTTATTGTTCCATAATCTTCATTTTTGGATCTAAACGATAACTTGCAGCTTATAAAAGATAGGTTCCAGCAAAGCATTAATTTGGCAAGCGGGAGGTCGTGGTTTCGATCCTCGACGGAGATAAGTATGGTATGAATTTGATCCCTCACCAGTAAAATGCTAGTCATAGCCTATTAATCAAAATTGGTGGTATATTAAAGTCGTCCCGTGAAGACTACCCATTCATAGTAAATTCTTGTAATAATAAACATGATACGTGAATGTTGGGCTGTACATATTCTGTGACGTTGGCGGATCTACACTCCGCATGCAGCGCTTAGCCTTATGCAACATGGTAGCGTCATAAAATTCTACAGATGAGACTTCAGAATCACTAACACCATCTGTCGGTATTCTCCTGTATGTGTTTAAGTAAAAAAAAAAACTTTTTACATTTGATAGTCATGATCGCCTTAGTTTTATACACAGATATTAGATTATTCTATTGCTTTTTTTTTGTTGGCCATCACATTGTCAAGATAGTCTTAATCGGGCATCTTTATCATCCTTCCTTTGTATGTGTTATTTAAAAAAAACATACATTCCAGGCAAAAAAAAATATAATTAATTATGAGTACACTCAAAATATATGCTCTAGTGATATATCGGTCGTACAAATCCCTCCTCAAAAATTTTGGAATTTCTTCCTCAATTTTTTCCTTCACACGCAACTCACGATAATAAAAGTCCACAGAGTCACTAGAGAAGTTGGTTCGTGTTGAAGGTTTACACTGTTGGGCTCACAATGAAATGAGGTTATCTACGAATTGTAAATATTCGGAGAGACTGTCTGTGTATTCTTCTTCTGGGTGAGGATCTACCTGCTTTTAAAGCAAACATGTTAAAAAATGACAAATATGTGGGAATAATTTATAATTAATCGAGAAAAAAATCCTATGATTAATTCCATCGGAATGTATGTAAACATCCCCATTACTTAAGGAATGACGACTTCACGTCGCTGGAATCGTTATAAGAACACTCGGTGGACGTAGGTAAATTATTTGAATTTATTACTAATTATATTTAGCAATATTGCACATTTCGTTGAATATTGATGATTTTAAGAACAAGTGGAGTAAAGACTTAATATGACAAAAAAAACACGGAAGGCAATGCAATTTGATTATATTAATGGGGAAACTGTGACTGTCAGAGTCCATGATCCACATGTCTTCACAGTAACCTCTTGACTTGGATTACAGAATCGCTGGCGATGACTTCGATCATTATCCGAGTGAAGGAAACCTCTAAACTGGCACAACGGTCACGCTCCGAGGAGGCTGCCATAATCTGGCCAATGAGCTTAACTGGAAAACTCTGCGACAGACTAAAACGTAGAATTAACGTTATTTCTAAAACGCTAAGTTCAAACAGATTTTCCAGTACTAGACCCTAAAAATGAATTTTGTGTTCGTATTACGATGAATGAGATTATTCTAATATGTAATCGTTTATTTTTTGCTAGAAGCAGAAGTTTTTTAAGTTATTAAAGAAAAACTGATAAAAAGGAACTTTAAATGCCACCTTCTTCTTCTTCGTGTCAGTGACGTGAAATTATTTCTGACTGACAACATCGATAGCCCGTGTATTGCCTAGCATTAGGTCTTGAGGTGTGCAGCTTGTTGGGCACATGGAGCAGGATCTTAGGTGTGAGGCGGTCTGCAGGTCTCCGCAGTCGCACAATAGTGCCTCTCACTCCCGAAGAATTCCCCACCGCTCGAGGTGAATGTCGAGAGAAAGCCATCGCTTACCTTAGATTCACTTTAGTTGTCAGTACTTTTAATATTGTTAAGGATTCCCTCTAAATATTTGTCGAAATCGGCTTCTACTTCAATAATTTTCTCTTATATTTTACTCTCTTCTTCTTCTTCTTTATGTCAGTGACGTCAAATTGATTCCGTCCAATATCTGACAACATCGATGGCCCGTGTGTTGCGCTTGATTTGAAAAGATTGACTGAAGGAGGATGTCCAAAACTCCGTTTTCAAGGGGGGCACCGCGTAAAAGTTCTCTTCATGCTCCCCATATGTTTCTTATTAGAGCTCTCCAATCCAATTAGCCTGTTTCTATTTGCATTCTGAATGACACGTATTCAATGCATCAATGCACTCGTATGTATAAAACATAATTAAATGTGTTGTTGTCAGATAAATAAGATTGGGACCCCTTTGAACTAGGTATTTAACCTACGTCACAAATGACAGTCATATCCTAGTTTCGTGAACATACAAGAACCCATTTTGAAAAAGAGAGTCTCTTCATATACTAAAGCAAAAAAAATGGTTTGAAAAATTCACGCTATTGAAATATCTTAAAGGCATATACAGGTATATTAGTTATGAAAAACGGCATTTTATGCAGCTGCTTATATAATTTTCTCTCTTTGATTTTTCATTTCGTGTGATGCTTCGTTTTAAGCTGTGGCTGTAGTGTATTGCAATACTGGCGGGTTGGCTGGTTTTGGTCCGATGGGTTCGAAAGTGATCCTCTGAGTTGTGAGTTGTTATCTCTAACATCTCAGCCAAGCAGAGCAGCACTCTCCGTTAGACCCAACCAACATCCAACATGTTATATACAGGTGGAGCAACAGACCATCAACAATGCCAATCCTGCCTACTTAAGAGTATGTACCAGAGTGATACCAACTCGATATAGCCCTTTCAGGCTGGTGCCAAAAAAACCTCGATACGCCATCTTCAATATCTTATTTTCGATCGCTCGTCTGACACGCATTTATAAAAATGTAAGTAAAAGCATAATTAAAAGTGTAAATATATTGAAATAAACAAATACATTATTGCTCTGTGTTCAAAACGTTATTTTGGACATAACTATGTATTTGTATTAAGCCTTTAAAGTAATTGTTATAATCAAACTCTTTATCTTAGATTCATAGTCAGGTACAATCAAGGTCTAAAACAACAAGATCCAGGAATTTGCGGTGTACGAAATTTTATGTATGTATTAGTAATATTAATTTTAATAAGGAATGCTTACGCTTCAATACGGAGCATGGACCATCCCAACAATCTGCCACTCTATGTGGATTTAAGGAATCAAGGTCCCCAAACGGTATCGAGGAATGTGCAGTGTATGACATTCAATGTATTAATATTACTTTTATAACTGTTTACTCATGTTGTAAATAAGTCTCGTATTAAATAAATTAGTATCAACTCATTTCAGGTCTTTGGTCTTATCCTCAGTGCCGGATACTTGGTATTCCAGCATCACCATATGCTGTAATTTTGGGACGGCGACCTCGGTTCCGGAACACTCTGTGTTAAACACCATAACTTTAACATACTATCAAGGTAGATATCAAAGGAAAGCTGAGGAGGCTGTTTCATTACACCAAATTATTAATACACTCGTTGATTCTTGTCCATAACATAAAACGTATTTTAAACGCTTACATTTTCAAAAAAAGAACACTAGACACTTAACGTAACAGCTTGTGTAACCATCTATTAGACTTCCATTTTGTCTGACGTGTTTGTAAACCTGTCGTCTAAGTGAGCTCTTTACAAGCACCACGAACAAGAAGGCGCCATCTTCTTCGGTTCTAATTGGGCAACATCCTCTTGCGAGATGGAACAATCTCGACGACAATACTTTAATTAAAACGTGGTTAATCTTATCATTAATTTGTGATTGCATGTTCATATTTTGCGCACCGAGATACGCATCGAATTATCCCATAATTGTTAAGTGGCTTAATTCGATGTGCAACACAATAATAATACATCTCAAAAACAGTCGTATTTACCGTTCTCATCGACTCATCAAAGTGTTCTGATCGCTTTATATGGGCTGCTGAACCACAAAAGTCAGCTTGATTATGTCTTATAATATCAAGAAACCACACGCAAGATGTTCTTGATGATTAGCACACTTAAAACATCTATTATTTTGATATAAGAAACACAAAATTTGTATAATATTAATTTATGCATCAATTTAAAGCTTCGAAAGCAATTTGCAAAAACATTTGTGTGAAGCATCTTGATCTAAGGCTATGATGCTTAGGTGCTTATCTGAAAGTGATAAAAAAAAACTATAGACCTTTGAGATGTGGTCTTACAGAAGAATTCTCGGAATTAACTGTGGAGACCACGTCACGAACAATGAGGTTCTCAGCATAATCAAGGAGGATAGGCACCTAGTAAGAACCATCTCAGAGAGACACATCATGCGCCACGATGGTCTTCTTCACGACATTGTGGAAGGGATGGTAGATAGGGTGCCCTAGATACGAGTATTTGCAGCAAGTGTTCCAATTCATGAGTTGCAGCTCTTATGCTTATCTACAGAGGGTTGCAGAAGATCGAGAAAAGTTGAGATCGACATGCAAGATTTTGTTGCTGCAAACCAATGCACCGGATTGATACTACCAAGACGAATTTAACATGGTCATACTCAACATCGAAATTTCAAGATTAACATTTCGCCAACCAGTTTTGGCACTGGTGTTCTCGCAACACATCTTCTTAATGATGATTATCACAGATGTATAATTTAGCATCGTCCCATGTCCACTCTACCTCCCGCAGTACATTCTGTTTATAATTCCCGACAGAAAAGGCCGTCGTTAATATTTATTTATTTACTAGTTACACCTGATATAATAACCATTAACTACGGTTATCATATCAGGTGTAATTATTTATTTTATTCAGTGAATGTACGAGTACGGCATGTGTATTGAATACCATATAAACTGCAATATGTTCACATTCTTATCATCGACTATCTAAAAATATAGTCCAACTTTTTTCGTACATATCTGAAACCAGCTTGCTATTCCTAAGTAATGTTACATTAGTAATTAATTATACATATACGCGTCAATTCAAGCAGAAAAATAACGGCAGAAGCGGGATGCGAACCGCGGACCTTGGAAACCAACTATGCCCAGGTATTCATACCGCTCAGCCAATTTGGCTATTGCTATGCCTGGACTGACTCACGTTGAAACTAGTATTTATGTCATTGTTATCATTGTATGATAGATGTCGCTATAGTATATATTCAAAGTATGTATATTTTTATTTTTTCGTATTCAATCAGTCTTTATTTATTCACAAGCTTAATGTTTCATTATATAATATCAATTACCTCGTAAATACCAGGTTACCCATCGCGTGCTGGATTTTAATCGTAAACAAAACAACAAAAATCTGCTCATATATATCATTATGAACAAGACCTGCTCCATATATTATGTATTGTAAAGAATATTTTATATGTAATCACTTTAATACCATTGGAAAATGCATCGTATTGAAAATGCATAAACTTCGCTTTTTTACAATATCCGCTCGATAAGAAGCTCAGATTGTCTTTTATGCCTTATCCCAGAACACATGTATCCCCGGAGGTCCACATGGAAACATATATATATTTCGTACTCTCTATTCTTCACTCGTTCTATCTGTTCTGGAATATGGGAGCTTAGTTTGGAATCCCAATAAATCCAAATACATTTTCATGCTCGAAAAAATTCATAAAAAAATTCTCCGACGTCTTTATTTTTATATATACGGTAACTATCCATTCAATTCATTTAATTCCGAACATTACCAAACTCTTTTTCTTCTAGGGATGCTTTCTGTCCATTCGCTAGAGTCCCGGAGGAAAATTGCTGCACTCAAACATTCATTTCTTCTTCTTCGCGGTTCAATTCACAACCCTGGGATTCTTGAATGTTGTAACTTCTATGTTCCAGATAGGTACACCCGTTTTCGTAGCCATCCATTGTTTTTGATCCCAGTCGATGCTTGTGGAGCTTCAAGCACTCAATTTGGTACAACGGCAATGTCGCTCCTAAATGGCCTACCAGCACACCTCGATTCTTTTCTTACATCCTTTTCCTCTTTTGTCGATGGTATTGTTCTACTTGATCTCTGTGATCTTTGACACGTGTCATCTTCTTATTCTTTTGTGTTATTTTTATTTTTTATCATTTTCTCTATTTATTGTATATTTATGTATACTCTATGTTTCTAAATATTTGTAAAAAAATTGGAATTTCGATTCTGTATATAAATAAATAAATAAATAGATATATTATCTGAGAATAAGGAGGCACAGATTGTTCGATCTGCGAAAGAGTAACACTAACCTGCAAAGAGACTATGCCTCTTGGGAGAAGGATCAGACTGTTCAACCAATTCGGATGTTGACATATTTCACGTAAGGGAGGCCTAATACCCAAATTTGCAGTCATCTGTTTTTCTATAGAATTATTAATTATAATTTTACGAGTACTTCAGTAACGAATTGTTTCAATTATATATATGTTTTTCTAAATTAAATGAGTGTAATCTGTCATTAAAAGCGCCTTGTCCAGTCATTTATCCGTAAGGGGATCATGCAATAATTTCTAAGATAAAATGTTTATTTTGAAATTTTAATCTTGATTTTTTTATTAAATAATATGGTATTGCCATCCCCTCACTTTTAATTCTTGATTTCTTTGTTGGTCTGCTATAATTTAAAAACAAAACAAAAAAAAAACGGAAAGAAAACGGAAAATATTAAGCTTGTGAATAAATGATGACTGATTGAATAATAAAAAATAAAAATATACATACTTTGAATATATACTATAGCGACATCTATAATACGATGATAACAATGACATATATACTAGTTTCAACGTGAGTCGGTCCAGGCATAGTAATAGCCAAGTCGGCTGAGCGGTATAAATACCTGGGCTTAGTTGGTTTCCAAGGTCCGCGGTTCGCATCCCGCTTCTGCCGTTATTTTTGTGCTTGGATTGACGCGTTGAAAAAAGAATTTTATGTATAGTATATGTATATTTAATTAATAAAACAAAAATCGTTCCAAAAACCAATAGTATAGAAAAGAAAACTAGCTGCAAAAAGTGCAATGCCGTCTATGCAGCATGTTATGATTGTTGACCCACTAGAAACACAGTTCCATCACTTTAGCAATAAACATGACACTAGTTTGTCTAGTTTTACATCGCAATTTGTAAAAACACAAACTCGTTGTATCGCTCTTTAACGGCTCACAAGACTAGTGAGAAAACAGCCGCGTTCCACAATGGAGCGTAAAATGTTATCGTAGAGCTGGACGTCTGAACCCTTAATGGCTGATGCTCGTGCTGATGACATCGCGGGGAGGCTCGCTTCATGCAGCGAGCTGATACAACTGCTGATGATGATGATACTGGTGATATCTCTCCATTTTTTAACATTCAACTAAAGCATTCCATCCATTTCCTTAGTATCTATGCGGTGGCGGCTCCTAGCAGGATGTACACCACGTCCTGTAGAACTTCTCATTGCATCCCTCTGGTCTGGTTGTGCTTCTTGAAGCTGTCCACACGTAAATAGGCCATTGGATATGTCAAATTTGTTTCCAGCAAACCCAAAGCATCCCATCCATTTCCTTAGTGTCTATGCGGTGGCGGCTCCCAACAGGATGTACACCACGTCCTGTATGACCATTCATTGCACTACTCTGCTCTGGTTGTGCTACTTGAAGCTATCCGCTCGGGAATAAGCCAATAGGATATGTCTTTTTTTTTCCACCAAACCTAATTACTTCGTCTTCAAAAGGTTCAGCGCATGCCTCAGTCAAGTAGTACCAACTAATATTTACGCTCCTCGCAATCTTACAACAAAATCATCAAGAAAATCAAATCCAGGCACGCTTGTAGTGTACTAAAATGAACGAAATTAGTATAGGGACAGTTTGTTGTTGCGCTGCGCGTTAGAGTTGCGGAAAGTCCTTCAGCTAAATACATTTTTTGCGAGCTTTCTTTGTGATGTGTCCCATCCAAAATTGTGATCTTCGTTTAGCTGACCCCTATTAGTACGTTTCCTTCCTTTTCTCTTTTTAAATATGTTTTTCCCACTTAATTATGTCATCTCCATCTTCAGATGCTTCCACAAATGTTGTATCAATTCTTACATACAAGTAAAATTGTGAAACAGTAACATCGGTTCGTGTCAAATCTTACACATTATCACATAGTATCGAGTATCAAATTTATATCAATTTTAAAAACAGCTCTAACCCACACTGAATATTGTTACGTGAAAACGCAATAGTGCGGATACGCCTTTCTAATATTTTTTTGTTTTTATTATTAAATAGATTACTACTTTTTGGCTTCTTCTACTGTCACATGATTCATGTTGAGCACGGTTTATTTACGTTGACATCAGCATGATGTAGTCCTTGCTGACTATTACCGAAAACCTCGATATACAATCTTTCGTCTCTTATATCTGGTCGCTTGTCGTGCATTTAGTGTGTTGTCATTTTGAACGGTTCCGGCTAACGGGTGTGCTAGTTAAAAATACCACCGCTCGTGGCGCGAGCGAAAGCCGAGGCATTGCGGAGATTGGTAGTCGGTCCCCACCCTGTAGCGAGACAAGGTTGCATTGCGGCCGCGCGGCATGTCGTCCCGCGTGGTCGACAGCTTGTAATATTTTAACATAAATATAATCAATGCTCTTCTAAAAGAAAGTCTTTGTCTGCTGATCTGCTCCTCATCCTGCCCTCACGCGACATATTAACACCCCTTTTGAGAGAGGAGGATGTTAACATAAAGAAACACCGTTTCGTCAGTCCTCCACGTGCATGTATTTATGTTTGTGCACGTGGATAACTGGCGAAGCTCTCATTGAAAGCGAAACCGGTCGAACGGTCTTCCAGTGGGTAAATATACGTGATATTAACAGTGTTCAACGTGATATACTGAATATTGAAACAAAATAAAAAATCTTTATTTTTGTACATCTTCTTCAGCTGCTTCTTCTACTTATTGTTCTTCTATTTTCCTTTTTCTTCTTCTTCATGTCCAATTATCAAATTCCTGTCTGTTATTTTCCCAGCCCGGGTTCTGTCTGCAAGTGAACGTCTACGATGTGGAACATTGATTGATGGACTTTTGGTTTGTTTTTCTTGCAGGCTCTCGAGCAGGAGAAACACCTGCTGAGGAGGAGACTGCAGGCCACCGAGGAGGAGAGCGAGGCGCGGATGCTGGAGCTGCAGGGAGACGTCAGAGAACTGGCGGCCAAACTGGACCAGCGGGACAACAATGTGAAACAGGTGAGAGCAACGAGAACACTACAAATAGCTGGGTTCAGGTTCAACGTGCGATCTACGGTCCGCTCGCTAGCTCGATATGCGGTTTACCTAACAATACATAAAAAAAAAGTTTTTTTGTAAATATATTTTAATGTACTAAGAAGATTTTAAAAAATGCTTCTTATAACCTTATAATATTGACGGTAGATTAGAGTTGATAATTTGGGATTTTTTTTCTCATTGCCTAAAAATAAAAACGCGCGGCGAAATATTTAACTAGAACTTTATCTTCTTCGTATTATCAATCCGGTGAATAGGTTTGCAGCAACAAAATCTTGCATCTCGATCTCCACTCTTCTTGACCTTCTGTAATCCTCTTTAGTTCAGCATAAGAGCTACAACTCATATCCTCGAACACTTGCTGCAAATACTCCTGTCTAGGGCGCCCTCTGCAGTTTCTACCCACAACCATCCCTTCCACAATGTCGTGAAGAATACCATCGTGGCGCATTATGTGTCCGATCGCCTCTTTGAGTTAGTTCTTACTAGGTGCCTATCTTTCTTGATTATGCTGAGAACCTCATTGTTCGTGACGTGTTCTAGTTACATAAAAGCATATAAAAAAAACATTACACGGAATATGCTCTAAGCAATGTATTGTTTCAGGTTTTATTGGTAAAATTCATAAAAGCTGTTTTATCGTTTAATTATTCGACAAAACAAACTTTGAATTTTATCGATAAGCAATTAAAAAAAAATACTTTATTAGTTATAATAACTGGCCGCTAGTTGGTTTGCTTCACAATTTGTCGCAGTTGTAATTTATTATTTGTATGGTTATCGTCGATAGTTGTGTCAATAATTATTGACCGGAGTTTGGTCATAATTGGACACACTTTCCAGGTGTTTCGCAAGTGGATCTAATCACAAGCAATGCAGAATTCAAAACTGATCACTGCAAAATGTCCACTGTAGCAATCAGCTCATTTTCATCGAATACTAACTAGTAATACTAACTAATACTAATACTAGTAAAGAACATTTTTCGTCATTTATAGAATAGTTTTGATTGTATTAACTTTTTTACACTAAAGTGAAATGTAACCGTAAATCGTTGTAGGTTTTCAAACACATTACTCTTGAATTGTTTATTTCAAGTTCCGATGACGTGTTATCTATCAAAATGTATGGAATAGTCGAATTATACAAGCTTGTAAGTTAAATAAGTTTCTTTTAATATAGTCATTGGTGGGGGGCGAGCGACATCAGTCAGCCAATATAGACAGTGACCGAATGTTGGCCGGAATAAGCTAACACACAGCTAACCTCATCAGGTCAAGCCGGTTAGGGCACTCTATTGTCCTGGAAGTAGTAAATGTTCTCATATGGTGGATGAACCTTTATGTTCAACGGCATTAGGATGTGGAAATAAAGGGGAAAATACCACATTAAAGGACTAAAAGACATACCATGCATCAGCAAAAATGATTGCATCTCATGTTAGAATCAAGAAGAGTGGAGATCGAGATGCAAGATTTTGTTGCTGCAGACCAATCCACCGGATTGATAATACGAAGAAGAATATATTCACGAGACAGATTGTAAAAATCCATTTCAAGACGATAATTGAATATTTTTTTATTATACAATTTTAGCATCTCTCAACTGAGTTGCGCTGGCCTATATTTTTTTGCATTCTGTTACACACTGTTATGTTGTCGTCTTGTAACTATTGTAGGTTGGTACGCAATACGTTTAGTCTACCTGCTAAGTGAGTTTGGTGTGAAAGGCGTATTAAACAGTCTACATGGATGGCTATCTTAAGTCTCCATTAGTCGCGGTCCATTGTGTGGACTTATTGCGTGAAATCTCGTCGAGATAAATAAAAGCCCGAGCTGCGTTTCTGCCACAACTAAATCACATCTTACACGGTGTTACTTATCGAATACTAAAAACCCCATTTTCGCTGATTGAACTAAGTGAACCGAATCTCAAACGGCACTAATGTAATCTCTATCACTTGATATCAGCTTGATATAGCTCTTTCAGGCCGATGCCGAAAAGCCACGATAAACAATCTTTTGTCCCTTATTTTTGTTTGCTCGGCTGACATGCACGTCTAATGATGTTAGTTAATATAAGACACGGCGTTTGCATACGCCATTTTATTTCTTATTTATTCTTAATTTAAAATCATTTTTGGTATATACCTACAATCTACATGCATAATTAGATGTATATATACACCTACAAAAAAATCTTGTATATTGGTTAATTTTGAAGTACTCTAGTCACACCAATTCAATTACAATTAATCGTGTTTGCAAGTAATGGCGTCACTACATGAAAAAATAAGATATTTGGTTCAATGGTTAAAGAGTTTAGTTTTTAGATTCCTTTGTAACCTTTTTTACATATTTTGAGGTTATGACATAAGTTTTATTACAGAGTGACACATATTTAAGCTCGAATTAAGTTACTTTTATTTATTTCATTGTCATTTCAATCATGAATTTCCATTAAGACGTTTTTTCTCTCAAATGTGACAATTTTTTTTTGCTCTGTGGTTAACTGTGGTCTTAAATATTCCATAAAGTTAATTTCAAATAACGTCACGAGTATGCTTTGTCAAGACTAAAATATATATTTGAGTTAGCCTTGTAAATATAGATTCCCTATTTGTTTTAATTTTTGTATTGAAATAATACGTTGCTTTCTAATAGGATTAAATGTCTTGTATAATTGGATTATCAAAAACACTTTGGTGAGAACGTTTGGCTGAAAAAGATAAGCATTGTTTATTTTGGTAATTAATTGGATAAAGTCTGATCCAATTATTATGAAACTTCAATGTCTAAAAATTCTAAATGACGCAGGTACTGTAATGGAATCATATAATTAGTATTATAAAATTATTCAAACTTAACTGTAACTTTTAAAATTACTATAAGGCTTCATGTATTGATATTTAATTTTTATATATCAACATAGTACACCGACTGCACTGGTTGAGAGTTTCGGCAAGAATCCAGTATAAATTATGCCTCTTAGCTTACAAGGCACTCAACGGAACTGCACCGGGCTATCTGACAGAACTTATCAAGCCTTCAGAAACAAGCGCGCGTGGAGAGACACTCAGATCGGCTAGAGCAAATAGAAGCACCCTGCAGCTGACGGGAGGTAGTCCTAGCACGGTCTTTGGCAATCAGGCTTTCAGCTACGCTGCACCAATGGCCTGGAACTCACTACCGGAAAGCATAAGAGAGCTTAAAGCGGAGGCATCCTTCAGAAGCAGACTCAAGACCCACCTTTTTACTCAGAGAGGCAAAGAAGCGCTTTTGGAATGATCATTCGGTCATAAAAGACCGCTATACAAATACTAATATAATAATAATAATAGTATATATTAACATCCTCCTCTATCTTAAAAAGGTGTTATTCCGTCGCGTGAGGACATGATGAGGAGCAGATTGATAACACAGACTTTCTTTTAGAAGCACATTGATTATATTTACGTTATAACTTTACAAGCTTCCGGCCAGGCGAAATGACATGCCGCTGGCCGTAATGCGACCTTCTCGGTCGTCAACACATAACTGACTCGTTCGTCGGCGCTTAGGCTGTCGCCCAGCGCTCAAGTGGTGATGTCTATAACTAGCACACACGTGAGCGGGCAAGCGAACAGAAAATAAGAGGCGAAAGATTGCATATCGAGGTTTTCGAGATGATTGCATATCGAGATGGCATTACTCCCGGCCATCATCAGGTTCTCCTGGGTGCTGCTACTCGGACACAGCGCACACTGCAGAAGGTGGTACAGGGTCTGCTACACGCCGCAGTCACATTCAGTCGGCCCGCTGTAAAACTCCAAGGCTTTAATTTGTGTCCTCGTCGACACATACATGTACGACAAGCGAACAGAAATAAGAAACGAAAGATTGTAAATCGAGGTTTTCGGTACCACTCAGCAAGGGCTATATCATCCTGATGTCAATATCTTAATCCAACATGAAGTTAGACAAACTTCATATTGGACGCTATTAAAAACGCATGTCCAATGAAGAGGCATATTCCTTGATGAATTAGCCTACTTAAGTCCAATGACATGTGATAAAGAATATCACGTTTTACTCAGCACAAAATATTGGTTATAATACAATCAGTCAAGGTTGTAAGGCGCTTGTTTTACCATCTGCGACATCTTTCAACAATAGACTTCTTGATTTATGATGTGAAGACATGTAAAGCTAGAATGATGAACGGCATTTCTTCTACCTTAAGCAATGAACCTGTTGACCAAGAAGAGACTCGGGGGAAGATCGTTGGGAAGTTTCACTTTCTAGAAATGCAGCATCTGACACACTGAGAGTGCAAGATCTGAGATGTGAGCTTGTTAGCGGTGAAACCAGGTGGATACTGTTCGTAATTACTAAATACCTACGAGATGAAATTATAAATTGCAGCGTCATTGTGCGATTACAATGTTTTCTAATCGACTTGATAAATATGAACGAAATGTCACTTAACTTCAAATGAATTGGCGTAAAATCCATTGAAAAGTGTTTGATTTCTAATCACAAACATGTGAATTTAATCTGGTTTTAACCCTTTTCTTACGGCTCGGTGGAATACAAATTATGCTTTCAATACGGCGTGAATTTTTTAAACCACTTTTTTGCTTAAAACTAGTATTTGAAGCATAAATGTACTAATCTGACCTATTTTAATATATCACATTGGTTCTTCTATCCTTTAGCTATCAGATGATGCATAAAAATCTATTCTAAGAAAGTAGCAATACAATATATCACGGCTCCCGATGTCAACGGTAGGGGAATCTTAGATGGCATATATCGACAACTGATGCGAAAGGGTTAAGTATTGCTTAACGTTTTAGTGATGATTTTTCTTTTAATAAAGATGAACGGAATTTCACTTGAAACACAATTCAATAAAGTATCAAGATTATCGTTACCAAGATTATACCGATATATTTCTTAACATTTTCTGTTGGAATGTATTTTTTGGCGGCTGATATAGCATAAAAGTAAATCTCTAGCTTACCACTTCAAAGGTCTTCTTACTGTATGCTTAATTTTAGTCACTGCTTTTCCCTTCATTGGTCTTTGCCTATTTTGTTAAATTTTTAAGAACCTGTATATGCAGGTTTATTTCTTTATCCTTTTCAGAATGTTGCGGTCATTAAATTGCTCCAATTCAAGATCATTTGCAACCTTTTTGGGGTGTTTCTTTTCTACAAACTGTGAAACTCTCTCCCAGATTCCCAATATCTCCCTCATCTCACTTCTAGAGATAACCACCTTCATATCTGGCTCCTCGTCAAAACCAAATTCTTGCAGAACATCCGTATGCTGTATCTCAAATGTTGCTTGTATCTCAAATTTCGCTCGTATTTCAGAGCAAAACTTCATTCATTTGACAGCTCGTATCTCAAATACCTTTTTATTTCAGGGCACTCGTATCTTAAGATACCACTTTCATTGTTTCTTTATAGAATACTTTTTACAGTTTTTGTTGTTTGTTCTTGCAGAGTGACAGAGAGAAGACCACTTTAATTGCGGAGCTGACTGCTCAGAACAACAGGCTGACTACACAACTGAAGGAAGCTTCCAGCCAAGAGATCCAACTAGCAGCCGAACTGGAGGGACTCAAGGATCAGTGCTCCATGAGAAAGACCAGTTTACAGGTACGCGGCAGAGCAAAAACACGTCCGATCAAAATAATTATTAAAAACTAACTAAGCATGCAAAATAGCCGATCTTGCCAGCATAAGTGAGGGACATGAGTACCAACGTAATGACATAAAAAAATATCAAATCAAATATAAGTAGTCCGCGAAAATTTACAAGTCACCTTATTTTTTGAACAGCCCTATAAAAGATGATTTATTGTCAAAAAGGTATGTCTGTTTTCCTATTCATTGTATCATTGTACCAATAATTTCGTCATTGGTGGTGATGCATTTGCAGAGTTCGCTTTAATTTTTTTTCAGTTTTTGGCCTATCCTCGCTTGCTGCAATTATTTATTTGATAAAACCTGTTAGAATTAAAACACATCATCATCATACATACATAGGGGGCTCTTGGGTGGTGATGCGCACTTACTAACTGCTATTAAACAGCAGTTTATAGCCTCTCAAAACCAACTCCACTCCCAACTGTATATGGTGAGCCCTACATAGTCATGTCACATCAAGATTGCGGTAACCAATCCCTTTGGCGATGTGATGTGATGAACTAACGGGAGAAAGGAGGGCTGAGAGAGTTACCAAAAGAACTCTCTCAGCTTCAACTAAGCACGGTGTAAACCGGCCATAAACTTGACAAGCCGCCTGGCAAGCGTGGCGTTTTAAGCCAACTACCCACATGACAAGACTCATGCGGGAGGCTTACGTTCAACAGTGGACGGATACAGGCTGATGATGATCATCATACCATGTCCGCTGCATTGACTGAAGCATATTATACAGGTGGCGCAAAATTAATGTGACTGACAGTCAGCAGGCATTAACTGATGTACTGTTTGCATTTTTTATAAGTGAACTTGTGTAAATATTTTGCTACAATTCGCTGTAGTGTCCGTCTGGTGATGCCCAATTGCATAAACCGTCATCTGCTTGGTGGTTTTTCGTTCTCAGCGACATCGGCAGCCACAGCAGCGATATTCTCGGCCGAACGGCTAGTCCAGTGTTGACCACGACCTGCAAAGTCTGTTGGCCTCTCTTCTTGCGATGCATGTCCATGTGATCCAGGCATGCAACAGACGGTGAGACACTCTCTCGTGGAGTGCATCATCCATGAGAACAGGAGACGCATTCTGTGTTGTCGCCTGGGAGTGTCTACCATTTCTTGGGAGGATTTTCCTGAATTGCTGCTTAGTTCTAACCGTCCCTTGCAAATCAGGCAAATAGACGGGGCGGTTACTAGAGCGGTTAACGAGGCTGACGTGGAATAGGCTCCTACGTTCTTCAACTATGTCTCAGACGTATATTCTAGCCTTGTGTGTAACTTGCAGGGTACAACACGTAACAATATATATTTTTCTACATTTTTTTAAGTGAAAAAAAATAGGTATCCTGTTGTTACAGTCTGCTCGAGTCGAGTAGTTAAGCGCTGGTATTTTAGCCCAGTTGACGCGACACGATTAGGAAATCGACGTCGAATTTCACGCTGCGCTAAGACCACTAACCGATCATTGGTCAAAAAAATCGACACACGCCGCCTCATTGCTTTTTTGTTTGTAAAATGCAGTTGTCTAGTACGATGCCGTTTGCGAAAGTTCTAACATCTTCCGATAGGGTGATTGATATTGCGATATCCTGTATAGAATTGATGCCACAAAGCTGTGCCAGCTTCTCACATCGTCATTGTATCATGTGACACTGTTTGATTGATGTTGTTTTTCAGGACCACGTCAGCAGTTTGGAGACGCTGCGAGAAGAGCTGCAGCTGGTGACCGACAAGAGAGCCGAGGTTGAGAGGAGACTTCAGGCAGCGCTGGCGGAACGAGCAGGACTAGTCAGGCAAATGGAAGAGGCCAGTGACAGGGTCGCCATGTTGGAGAGACATGTCAGGGAGCAGGTCAGAAACTAACTAACTTAACCCTCGCCTTACTATGTTAAAAACTTCCGTGCGTTCCGATGGTGTGTACTCGTTACACATTCTGATTTAAAGTGAATAAAATGAGTAGAAATTCTAAAAAATGAAAATATTCAAAGATATAACTTAATTTTATAATAGTTGATGTTAATAAGCAGTAAAAATTGACATTTAATAGCTAAAAACATGAAAAACACCAGACGAAGACCTCAAACGGCCAGACGCACCGTGGCGCGTGAACTTTCAAGAGCTACTAACACTACTTAGCCTGTCGACATATCGATGAGCCGACGCGCATCGATATCATTTCGAACTAGCCGACCAACTGAGGTTTCCCGTCTCGCTCACTCATATTAGTACGTCAGCGAGAGTGAGGAGAATAGATGCCGACGCATCTGGGTATTTTTTAATTTTATTTTTGCACACGCTTCCGACAGGTCGAATGAATACATGACAGTTGACGCGTCTTGAGTGTAGTGGTGAATTTATTCCGGATTTTAGAAAAATATTTCCTGCTCCCGATGAGTGCCTATTATTATAAATATTTTATTTTTTTCAATACGTAAATGAATTAAGGAGGAATACCTAAAATCTGAACCCTGTGTGTATTATATTTACAGAGATATTTAAGTTATTACAAGCAATGTGTAGTCGATACACATCACCGGGGAGGGAGGTTAAACATCATATTTCAAAGCTAGAAAGTCAAGTGCTTAGTTCGCTTTACTAGCGTTACAGCTCTGTTGGTTTTAATGAAGCTTGTGAATGTTTTGCTAAAGATGTTATCTATCCGTTGTTTTTAAATGCTGGATCAAGTTGTTTGGTTAGTTTTGCTAGTGTTTAACAACTGTTTCTCGCTGCTTAAAACGGGAATAGGATTTCCAAAACAATTATAGTTAACCCTTTTGCATCGGTTGTCGGCATATGCCGTCATAAGATTCCCCGACCGTTGACATCGTTTGACGTGAAATATCGTTTTGCTACTTTCTTAGAATTGTGTTTTATGCATCATCTGATAGCTAAAAGATACAAGAACCAATGTGATATATGAAAATAGACCAGGTAAGTACATTTATGTTTCAAATACTAGTTATATAATTGACAGTATAATTTGTATTCAAACCGAGCCATAGTGAAAGGGTTAAAATTGTTTGAGAAAATCATGAATATATAATATTATGTTTTATTTTAGAAGATATAGCGTAAAAATGAAAATAGATACAAAAACTAAAACAAACCCCGACATAACAACTTTAAATCTACCAACACTTCCTTAAACTATCCCCCAAATTTTTTTTTAACACTA
Source organism: Glossosoma conforme (assembly GCA_022606575.1). Classification (NCBI taxonomy): domain Eukaryota; kingdom Metazoa; phylum Arthropoda; class Insecta; order Trichoptera; family Glossosomatidae; genus Glossosoma; species Glossosoma conforme. The sequence continues at coordinate 2,040,318 of JAGTXR010000046.1, forward strand.
AAATATTAAATCCCATATTCAGATGATCTACGTATAAGCTCCGTCTTCCCCATCATCTAAGGTGAGGAATTATTAAATGGATTAGAAAAATAGATATTACGTACATTATTTTGACTTGAATCACACTGAACACTGTTTAATCACTCGCTGGAAGACCGCAGTTTCGCGATCAGTGAAGGCTTCATCAGTTTCAACGTACATAAACGTGCACTTTAAAACTAATGAAGCTATTTTATATATTTTAATTTAGGAAGTGAAGTATCAGAACTCCTTTGCGGACATGGAGCGGCTTCAGCGTGAGAACGCCACGCTGACAGAAAGACTTGGAGGGAGCGGTCCTGGACTTGGGGGCGCTTTGGGGCCCCGAAGAACGCTTCACGCAGAGATGCAGCAAGACTCCAGCCCGGCGGGGGCTCCGGCTGCTGAGGCTCTGCATGTCTACAGACAACTGAGGGCCCTCTGCTCACACCTGAGATCGAGACACGATGATGATTCAGGTAAACACACTTACTTCCCAAGAACTTCTTCCAAGTCTCTTCTTTGTCAACAGGTTCGCAGCTGAAGATGGAAGAATTGTTGTGGCTACCACTAATTTTAATTAATAGGCTATGGCTGGCATTTTACGGGTGAATGATCAAATTTACACCTACAGGGGGTATTATAGAGCTCAGAAATCGATTAGAAATCTTTTTTTAATCTCCGTCGGGGATCAAACCCACATCCTTTGGCTTACCAAGCAAACGCTTTGACCATTGAGCTATACCCGCCGGCAAGAACGACATAAGCATACATTATTGTAAATTTAAGTAAAATCGAACCACAAATAAGACTTTTTGGCATTACATAGCACCACAATCACCTCACGAAATCTAATCTAAACAGAAACAACATGTATAAATAGAGATTTTTATAAAATGTACAATATCCTTCAATGAATAAAAATAATTTTCAAATTACAAATTCTAATGAGTAAAACAAAAATAAATATTGTTATCTGTTAGTAAATAAAACATTTATTTTAAAATTATTTTCGTCTATGTCTTCTTTCTAATTCTATTACAAACCCTAAGCCCGTCATATTTCTTATGTCGCATGGCGTGTTCGGCTCTATATTGACGTCTTCCGGTATTTGGATCAGGGATTATTGATTAGTGAGTCGTCCTTCTGTCACCAAGACACCGTACCAGGCCCCGAAACTACACGAACACTAAAATACTTTGCATTCATTGTTTAGAGCAGGGGTCAGCAGGTAAACATATACGTTAAATCACATTAAAGCGACATCGTCGTCATAAGCCTATGTCCATCCACTGCTGAACGTAGTATCCTCTTAGATCCTGCGCCTTCCGCATCCAGTCTGATGCCGCTATTTTTCCAATGTCGTCAATCCATCTTGCAGGGGGTCGGCCAATACTCCGTTTGCTAGTTCTTGAACGACACTCCTACACTTTTCTTTCTTATCCGACCATCATTTCATCGTCCACTGTTGAACGTAAACCTCCCGCATGAGTCTGCATCCTCTTCGATTCTTCGCCTTCCGCATCCAGGTCACTCCTGCTATTCTTCTTATGTCATCAGTCCATCTTGTAGGGGGTCGGCCAATGCTTCGTTTGCCAGTTTTTGGGCGCTATTCCAATAATTTCTTCCCCATCGACCGTCGTCTCTTCGACAGATATGTCCTGCCCATTGCCACTCGAGTGTGCCTATTCGTTGAGTAGCATCCACTACTTGAGCAACATAGTGCGTAGTTTTTAATTTTTACAAATTTTTAACGCTCTCTTGCGCCTGAATCTGATGACAAAACTTTGTTTGAAATTTTTAAAAAATATTTTTGTTTATTTATGTTCTAGAAACTTTTTCTCTCAGTGTGCAATTTTTCATTAAAAGATTCACAATTGTAGCCTTAGAGAAAAATTGTTCTTAAACAAGAATTAACATTGACATATTTAACAAAACTTACTTCTGTCTGAGTATTGTCGTCAAATAAACAACTAAGGCTCTAATAACGTTTACAAAATTAAAAAATGACGCTCGACTCTAAAACGTGATATTACTAAAATATTTTTACATAAACTCTCATGTGTCGTGTGTCAAGGGTTGAACTAAATATATTTGTTTTTTGACATCACCACTACATATTTGAAGCATATTTTTTTTAAAGTAAAATTTATAGTCAAAACTGAGGTGTAGGATAAGGAGGTAAATCAACGCTTCATAAGTATTTAACTATTTGTCTTTAAAATTGCAAGTATCGAAGATTTGCAGTTAAAATATCTCCTTCACCGTCTTGTATTCATCTGTATATGTTTTCATAAAACTAGGCATTACTTTTAAATCCTTCGCTTTATCGTCTATGATCATTCAGGACAGTGTAATTCCGGGGTCTTAAAAACATATTCATTTTTACTTTATACTCTTGTGTAGATATCCCTTTTACTTGTATCAAATTAACAGAATGCGACTCTCTTATTAGTTATACCCACATTTCAGATTCTTAAATCGTTAATAGTGTATAGTTTCGTCACTCGTTAATATATTAAATTAGTATGGCTAGAATGCACAAAATGTACTTTACCCCTGCTCTATACACCGTAGTGGAGGCTCGCAGTATTATCAATGAAAACTCGAATGAAAATAAATTATTAAAGAAATTATTATATAAGGGCACTGTCACGCCATCAGCTTCCAAGGCGTGCATCTTTGTTTGATCGATAAAACTACTTTCTTTGTAGTTATCAGCTTATCTAAAATCTTAATTAACGATTACTTTATATTTAAAAATACATGAATGGATGCTTTTTAAAATCGTGGAATATTGAAGGCAGTAAAAAAATTGGTGTTGATTTTTAAGGGTAACCAGTTTAGGAGGCTGTTTTTGTGATTTTTTTTCGTGAAGAAAGATTAGATTGAAGAAAAATTATTACATTCGGAGGTCTTTTTCCTATATTTTTTTATGTAAACACATACAGGAGAATACCGCCAGATGGTGATAGTAATTTTGAAGTCTCATCTATGGAATTCAATGACGCTTACCATGCTGCATATGGTTAAGCTCTGCATGTGGATTTTTGATCCGCCAACGTCATAGACTACAGCCTGAGATTCACCCATGATCCTTTATTATAACAGGAATTTACTATGAATGGATAGTCTTCACGGGACAACTTTCGTCTACCACCAATTTTGATTAATAGGCTATGACTGGCATTTTACAGGTGAGGGATCAAATTCACAACAACCGGGGGTATTTTAGAACTCAGAAATCGATTAAATATCCTTTTTTTTAAATCTCCTTCGGCGATCGAAACCACGCCTTTTGGCTTGCAAAGCAAACGCTTTGACCATTGATCAATACCCGCCGGCAGAATATAATAAAAATATTGTGTAATAACAACATAATCAAATATTTTAAAAAGGCTTATCTCAATTATTTTCCTAGTTATAACCTAATATACAGGTGTTCTGAAATTAGGATAAACAGGGTCGTGAAAAATGGGTGACGGAAAAGTACCATAAAAGCGGTATAAAATCATTATTTACAATGTAAAGTGGTGTAGTAACTAGTTGAAATTATGATTTAATAACAAATATGAAATTTAACAGTTTAGAGATATTAAAAAAAATACTTTTTTACATTGTTTTTCATTGTTGTCTTGTTTCCCAGGGCTCCTTTCCGACCTGTCTGTGACATCAGCTGATGGCGGAGACGGCGAGGGCAGCGAGGCCGCAGTGCTGAGGCCCAGAGTCTTAGCTGAGGTGGCGGAGGACCTGGCCGAGCTGGTGACAGGACTGGAGGGCGTGCGCTTCAAGGACATGCTCGAGAAGCTCTCCAGGCAGCTGCACGACAGGGACGCCGACCTGCAGGCCAAGAACGACCTTATCCTGGATCTGCAAACCAAGGTAAACACGCCACTGTTACTTTGAGTAAGGCAATCACTTGCCTGCGAATACAGAAACCGGAGGATCAAAGACGAAGAAGACTCATGCGAGAGACCTTCGTTGAACAGTGGACGGACACAGGCTGATGATGCACATGATGAACCGTTTAGACGACTGTTTATTATCAGTTTTATGTGTTTTTTTCGAGAGAATGGAATGATGAAAAGTGGTCTTTAATGTCTTTTTATACATATTGTTTTACTATATAATCAAATATTTTAAGGAGTTTTACTGGGATATCATCTAGTTATAAGCTGTATAGACGTGGTGTTCTGAAGTTAAGGTGTACAGTTGCCGTGCACGATGTGGGTTGCAAAATAAACCTGGAAGTGATGAAAAAAGATAAATTAGAATGTATAGTAACGTAGTCTTCAATTTAACCAAACATTTACTTACAGATATGAAAAATTTATTACTTTAAAACTGTAAAAGAAACTTTTTTTAACACTTTTTCTTCTCATTTTTTGGGGGGAAATTGCGTGTGTAAAAAGAAATGAATATTGAAGACTTTAAATTATACAAGTATAAAGAATAAAACACGCATACTAGAAGATCATTCCAGATATTACCGGTGGCATTTAGGAGGAATTTCCAAAAATTCCTATTCTTACTTAGCTTAAGCATGCGGACGTCACAAACTAAAACATTAATGTTTTGTTACACGACACGATCCTTACCTCAATTAATTTTTCAATATTAATGTACTTACATCCTCCTCTCTCTCAAAAGGGTGTTACTCAGTCGCGTGGGGGCATGATAAGGAGCAGGTCAGCAAAACAAAGACTTTTTCAGAAGCACATTGACATATATTTATGATAAAACTTAACAAATTTAGGGCTCGGCCTCGTCGCAGCAGTAGGCCGACCCACAATACAATATGCTTTTGCCAAAGGGCGGTAGGCAACTGATCTCCGCGCTCGGTATGGGCTCTCGCCCGCGCCACGAGCGGCGGTGTATATAACTAGTCCCAAATGACAATATGGCGGACACATTCATATACGTCAAGCGACCAGAAATAAGAGACGAAAGATTGTATATCGAGGCTTTCGGTACCAGCCAGCAAAGGCTACATCATGCTGATGTCAGTACATAGTCAAAAGTGAACATTACGTTGGGTGCATTTCTGACAAAACTATTTAGCAAAGACGCGTACGTTAATCAAAATATACCTGCATGGTGTATAACTAGCTACCAATGGTGTACAACAACATCGTAAATCACTTTTACGCTAAGTATATCCATCTCAAACGCATGTAAAACGCTTTGACCTAATTAATTCATTCCCTTCACCTTTCCAGGGTTAAAACTTTCTTAATTACAACCTTTCAGTTGTAATGGACAAAGTTTAACCGCAGCGTGTGATAATTAGGGAATGAATAATGCATTATTACGTGTGTTTAATGGACGTGTCAATTCAAGGGCACGAGTACTTTTTATGTAAACAAAAAACTCAGGCATGAAAGTGCTGTCAGAGGGAGAAAAACAAATCTAACTATTTTTTTATACGAATATAACGCTTTTTTTAATAAAGCTCACGTAATGCATGTGGAGTTAATTTTCGTCATTTGCCAACCTCATTGAAGTTCTTGGATTTTTGTAATCATCCACAAAATACAGATGACCATTTTAATTAGGTTCACTTTGAATGATTGTGTTTACGTAATGACCCTTCTATTATCTTGTTCATTTGATGATTATGAAAGTCACTTTTTGTGATGAAAATGCCAGTGTCGATTTCTAAACTCTAAAATACCACCGGTTGGTGTGAATTTGATGCTTCACCCGAAAAAATGTCAGTCATAGCCATTTGATCAAAATTGGTTGCAGACGAAAGTCGTCCCGTGAAGACCACCCATTGATAGTAAGTTCCTGTAATAATAAAGATGATGCGTCAATGTCGGTCTGTAGTCTATGAAGTTGGCGGATCAACACTCCACGCACATGCAGCATGTTAAGCGTCGTACAATTCCACAGATGAGACTTCAGAATCACTATCACCATCTGTAGGTATTCTTCTGTATGCGCTTACATAAAAAACGCTCTTTCATCGAATTTGAATGAGGGGTATCGTATGAGCATTCGTTAGTTTGATTTTAACCGAACTTTAGTCGAAACTAAGACTGTTTTCAGCTCGATTACACTATCACTTGATCAAACTCATTTTCGAATCGATTGTTGTGTAGTGAATGGATTGCCATGTGGAGTTTCCTTGCGTTGTGGATTGCCAATGCTTTCACTGCAGCAACACAGATGCCAGTGAGGAGATTGTGATTGCTGTCTGTGCAAGTCAAGGTCGGAGGTGATCGTGTGTCTGACCTGTACAGCGACACCTGTGAAGTGCGCTAATGTCGTTAGTCTATCGATTATCAAGTGCAGCGGTGGAAAGCTCTTACACAAGATTATAAGTATAAACAAGCGCCTGTAACAGTGTGAACCTGTATGACAAATGAAAGCATTTATTGCACTTCTGTACACAATCTACTATGGGAAACTATTTTTCTTTTGCCAGTATTTAATTCAAGTAATCAGCAGTAATTATTTAGCAAGCAGCCAGTAATAAATACCTAAAAAGGTAAGTAAAAAATAGTATATATATAATCGTGTCGGAAACAACAGGGTCAAATCCTGTCTGCCCAGAAGTAGGTGACGTCGATGGCATTACTCCAGGTCATCATCAGGTCTTCCTGGGTGCAGCTACTCGGACGCAGCGCACACTCCTGAAGGTGTGGCAGGGTCTGCTTCAAGCCGCAGTCACATTCAGTCGGTCCGCTTTAAAACTGCTAGGCTTTCATTCGTGTTCTCAGAAAAAACATCAATCGAAAGTAAAAAAATAATTGTCGGCATGTGCCGTCATAAGATTCCCCGGCCGTTGACAATGGTTGACGTGATATATCGTTTGGCTACTTTCTTACAATAGTTTTTTATGCATCATCTGATAGCTAAATGATACAAAAATCAATGTGTTATATTAAAATACACCAGATAAGTTAATTTATGCTTCAGATACTAGTTTTATGATTGACAGTATAATTTGTATTCAAACCGAGCCGTAATGAAAGGGTCAAAGAATGAAGTACTATTCCACGATTCTCTCATAAGAAACGTAATATGCTATCTTGATTTATCTACTCAATTACTTGTGTACATTTGTTTTTAAAGATTGCTGCATTTCATACAAATGAATGTTTTTGTTTCTTACGTGTTTGACGGAAACACATTTTTTTAATTCGCCAGATTCGTCGCACTTGCCAATGATATGTTATTAAGAAGCTGCTTCCTGCGAATTATCTAAAAGAATGCGTTACCCAACTCAATTAAAGTAACAACAATAATTACTTTGTAGTCTTAGAATCTTTGAATGCTTACTTTCTACTTTCAAACATATTTTGATATTATTTTTTATGTTTTTTTTTATTACGTAAACCAGCGTCTATAATAGGTAACTATTTGTTACAAATCCACATTTAAAAAGTAAATAAGACAAAGCCGATGAATGCGATTTACTGTTCTTGGAATATTGATGAATCACCATAAATACTCTTTCTTACTTTCGCTTAAAAAAAATATTGTCCATTATAAAATAACAAATACTTAGATAAGAATATTTATATACTCGTATTTTAAATGCCTAATTCATTGATCTTTTCAATTAATTAAAAATGACTACTAAAAATATATACAATAAAAATGTAGTAAAAAAGTAAAGAGTAAAATTTTATCGAATTGTTTTGAATTATTTAGTGTATTATTTAAATTAATATTTTTGCTTTCAAAAGACCATTGATCATTCACATTTTACCAGAAATCTGCATTTTTAATAAAGCACTTCCCCGATTAGAGTTTTCAAAGTATGTTTGTATGTATTACTAATCTATTTGAGGTCAGTAACCTGCCAAAATATTTGTATGGAGCATCTTGATGTAAGGCTTTTTTTTTTTTTGGGCTTTAGGCCCCTGGGCCGGTCGCCTTGTACCTACGCTCCTTGGGAGCACTTACCAAGGCATTGTTTTCAGAGTACATTCTCGTTATACAAGTAACTGGTGTAAGGCTGTGAGACATGGTGCTTGTCTGAAAGTGAGACTAGATGCCTTTGAGATGCGGTTTTACAGAAGAAATCACGGAATTTCCTGGAGAGACCACGTCACAAGCAATGAGGCTCTCAGTGTAATCAAGGATGATAGGCATCTAGTAAAAACAATCTAAGAAAGGCGAGCCTGATGGATCGGTCACATCATGCGCCAGATGGTCTTCTTCGCGACATTGTGGAAGAGATGGTTGAGGGTAGAAACTTCCGAGGGCGCCCCAGACGGGAGGATTTACAGCAAGTGTTCGAGGACATGAGTTGCAGCTCTTATGCTGAGCTAAAGAGGGTTGAAGAAGATTGAGAAAAGTAAAGATCGAAATGCAAGATTTGTTACTGCAAACCAATCCACCGGATTGATAATATGAAGCAGAACCATTTACCTTTGATTAACCTAAAAACTCTTAATATATTTAGGGTTGCATTTTTTATTGCCTTTCTTTCCGTGTAATTTTTAACTTCGAGTTTTATGGGTAATTTATAAGCATTCCACAAATAACGTTGAACAATGTAAGGAGTATTGCCCCTACTGCGGTACACAAGTATTTATTGTCAACTAATCTCCTTATGTAATGCTTCACCCGGGATCGATTTCCTTGTGTAATTGCGTAGTCTAGGTTTATGGTTAAGCAAACTATATCTAAAGCTTTTCAACACACAAAGCACAATTACTAAGATAATGTATTTAAATAAGACTGTTAATAGTTGACACACCTTAAATTGGTAAAAGATTCTGCAGGTTCAAATTGTGAATGTGAAATAACGTACCAATAATTTTATACCGCCTTGGATGTTGATATATTTCAAGTAAGGGAGGCCCATTTCAGACATGAACTCCACGAGTTTCTTTGGAGGAATAATTTGTTCGCGTCGTCTGTTTGATGAGCATCGGGACCTTCTGTTGCTTGTCTTTATGGCATTGTTCTTGGTACTTAATCATAAGTAACTATATTTGTATGTATTTTATTTTTTTTTATTTTAGGATTCATTATTATTGTACTTCAGAAATTAATTGAGTTGTTCAAATTTGTAATGTTTCTGTAAGGAAAAAATAAACAAAATTGAAAAATAAGAAAAATAAACATATTTGAAGAATTACAACCTTTTATAACACTTCTTTTATCATCAAAGATTAATTAAATTCCAATAAAATATTTTGAAAACAATTAGTTGCAAAACTCGCAATTTAATAAAAGTAACTTTTCAATACATAGTCACTTTAACCTTACCGACAAATTAGAATACACGAGTATATCGTTCATAAATGGTTCCGCCGCATTTCGTTCCAAGACAATTCTTTCGACGACTCATCGGTAACGACGTGGGGCGCACTGGACGTCTGGTGCACGGGATATTTGGTCCTCGGACAACTGGTGCACTGGATGTCTCGCTAACCTAACCTAACCTTACCTAAGTTATTTCGTTAACTAGACCTATGGATCTCTGAACTTAACAAAATTAGATCCTTTTATAAAACTATCATTATCAGCCTGTGTCCGTCCACTGTTGAGCGTAGACCTCACGCATGAGTCTCCATCTTTCTCGATCCTCCGCCCTTCGCATTCAGGATACTCCCGCTATTATTTTAATGTCGTTAGTCCATCTTACAGGAGGTCGGCTGTCAACGATTACCACCTCTTGGATGCCACTCCAACATTTTTCTTCCCTTCGACCGTCGTGTCTTCGACAGATTTGTCCTAACTATTGCCTCTACTATTTGAGTTTCCTAAAACTATACATTGTTTTCATACTTAATCGTATCATAACGTGAATTTCTCGTTATGTAAGCGTTTTTCTTAGATCGTTAATAAATATAAATAAACGATTAAGTTCAATAACGTTTTATGTGACCATAATATTTTGCTAAAACATGTACAATTTCTATCAAAATAAAGGTGATTTACCAAACAGGCTTCCAACCAATCTGCCGAATCAAAACGCCACAAAAGGTCGAACGACCAAACAAGTTTCACTACAATAAAAATATATCAGTAGCTTAAATGCTTTGCCAGCCTTACGTCCGATCGATTGCCATTGTATTGCAAATTATTATCGCCTAGGAAGGTCACAAGAGGTTCCATGACCTCAACAGCCACCAGGCACCACTCAAGACCAAAGAAGACAATCCCAGAATTAATATGCAGATTGTCAACCATCTTTGAACAGTTTTTGCGCAATTACAGTGTTAATTTATTAATTATTTCAATCTCTCAGGGAAGTGCGTGATCGAAAACATTTTTTAATAGTTTTCATCTACAACTGACAATGGCGAAGCGTGCGAAGCGATTCGAATTCAAACAAAAGCCGAGGAGAAATTAAGAGTTCTTGCGCCGAGATCAAAGAATGCACAGTTTGATTTAATGCCGCTTTATTCAATCTTAATTAAATTCAAAGAGTAATGCTTTGATGTTGAAGTAAAAAATATTCAGCTGATGGATAGAAAATATATTCTTTGGAGGCGCGTTTGTCTTTCAAAGACAAACGCTCGTTTATATAAAATAAGAATTCATTGCCGCATTCACTTAGTTTAGTAGATGTTGGCATATACAGTTCGTTGATCCGGTCTACAGTGCAACGCTTCATAAGTATTATACATTCTACTTTATCTATGTGGGTTTACAAGCATATTGATATCGGCTCGATATAGCCCTTGCAGGCTGGTGCCGATAACCTCGATATACAATCTTTCGTCTTATATTTTCGTTCGCTCTTCGGACACGCATGTGTCGCTCAGTGAAAACCTTCCCTGTCCCGTCCTGTTTTTGGATAACCAGATGGGGACCCGTTACTGGACACACACAAAAAGCTACTTGCTAGAGAGTGGCTGAAGGCCTTCCAGTGATTCTAGGTGCATCAGTTAGATGTCAAATAGACCTCAGTCTAAGGCTTCGAAGTTAGTATGAGTTGTCATATTGATTGCTTTGAGAAGTGTAGTTCTGTGGATTGCCACTGAATGAATTTCGGCGCTAGGTGGCCAGTAATCAGTTGTGCGCCGACCGCGACCAGTAGCGAGTGGTGAGTGGTCTGGGGCCTGAAGCAAGCAAGTTCCGCCTCGGACGGAAAGATTGCGGACCTTCGCAATCGTCTTCTTCTAAAATAAACGGTTTATCAGGATAATATTAAAGGATCTTCGGTCATCTGCCCAGGATGAAACTTTCTGCGTTCTGTACAGGTCCCAGGCAGACTGCCTACTGAGACTCTCGGAGTAAAATTGCCCGGGTTCCACTGCATTAGTGTATCAATTTTTGAAAATACTAAACTTGTTGTGTTGCAGGTTTCCGTGTGGGAAGTGGAGGTGGAGGGTTCCCGCGAGGAGGCTCAGCGAGCGCGCGAGGACGCGGCTGGCGGCGCGCAGGCGCAGGACGCGGCCGTGGCGGAAGCGCGCGGCGCCCGGGACGCCGCGCATGCACGCCGCACGCGCGCCGAGGCAGACGCGGCGCGCGCGCGCGTGGAGCTCGCGCAGGCCGCGGGGCAGCTCATGGAGGCCGTGCGCCAGAAGGTGGAGCTCAGCCAGCAGCTGGATCCAGTGGCAGGTGAGGACTAATACCGACCATCTCATACGCGTGGCACTGCCATTCAACTCCAATCAACCAATCAACAGCGCCACAGTCGAGATAATAGCTACTCTGCCCTGTGGCCAGCCAATCTACAGCGCCAAGGTTGGGAAAGGAACTGCTCTTCCTTGTGGCTATCCAAACTACAGCGCCAAGGTTGGGAAAGGAACTGCTCTTCCTTGTGGCTGTCCAATCTACAGCGCCAAGGTTGGGAAAGGAACTGCTCTTCCTTGTGGCTATCCAAACTACAGCGCCAAGGTTGGGAAAGGAACTGCTCTTCCTTGTGGCTGTCCAATCTACAGCGCCAAGGTTGGGAAAGGAACTGCTCTTCCTTGTGGCTATCCAAACTACAGCGCCAAGGTTGGGAAAGGAACTGCTCTTCCTTGTGGCTGTCCAATCTACAGCGCCAAGGTTGGGAAAGGAACTGCTCTTCCTTGTGGCTGTCCAATCTACAGCGCCAAGGTTGGGAAAGGAACTGCGCTTCCCTGTGATCACAGATCTGCCGTTGAAGCATCAGTGTTCTCGTTCTTAATATGTTTCCTGTAAATTCGCTCTGTTCAACTGCTCCGTCAACAGATGTCTTCTCCTCTCCCCTCCTTTTTCTTTGTAACCTTGAACAATTTACCAAAGTAGTTAATTTGTTGAAACAATATAACCCAACTTTTTTATTTATATTTCAGATGGACATGCAAGAACTGATCGAAGAACAGATGAGAAGCAAACTGTCATCTCAAGAGCGCAAGCGCAAGGTCGAGGACAGCGGCCGCTCCGAGCCCACACGCACCAGCAAGATCCTCGGCTTCTTCCAGCGATGACGGCGAACACCACACTGAAGAGATCAGAATCATCAGAAAAACAAGTCAAACTAGAGCGAACTTAAACTCACCATACACACCAAGGTATCTGCAGTATACTTAGAATGGTTAAAAAACACTACGAATATCATTGCAGTTTAATATTCCGGAAGATTTATTGGTTCAAGAGAGTCTTCTTAGTGACAAAAACATTTATAGGCAGAAATTTTCGAATGCAGCTGATACTTTATAGATTGTACTGTAGTCTGCAGAACAGAGTATACTGAAGAGTTGAACTTTGTATGGAGACATATCTTCTTCTTTGTCGTGTCAGCGACGTCAAATCAAATATGGAGACATATAAACCATAAACTTATACTCGTAAGATATTGCCTAATACAACTGACTAGCTTTTCCTTCCACGAGATGTGACGGGTAGTAAGTACTATAATACAAGATATTTGAACCTGGTTTTGTGGCTTTTGGGTTTATTCGTGTGTGGCGAATTGTTTCGATTGAATATTTCGACCGACATTGCAGGGGCCTTCTTCAGGGTTGACGACTTGATGATGAGCTAATGTATTGAGGTAGTTCAGCCGTCAGCCTAATGTACCTCCACGAGCGTCATGATGAGTATGTTATAAGGAGCATACCTCCACGAATGTCATGTCGGGCTGTGGTTGTCATTGCTTGTCTGTGCAGGTTTTGAGAATCAAGCCGTCATCCCTGTTGATGTTGATGGGATGTTTTTTGTTTTCAAATCTGGCCGTGAAAACCTAAGAAGTTATTTAGATTTGATGTTGTTAATACAAAGATAATTATTTTATTATAAGCCGTGAACCATAGTGTGAAAAAATACATTTTTCGGTCGGAACAAGTGTCCAAGAAAAGCACAATATCAAAAAAATAAAAGTGTATTTGGTGTGTATGGTGGGTGAAATTCTGAATATTTGATTGATTATTTCAACTAAAATTGTTGAATTGAATGTTGTATAACTTAAGGAGAAAACTGTTCTAAGTGAGCCACCTGGTGGCAACCTCCAAAGAACGTCCACAACATGAGTGAATAAAACAGTGGTCATATTTCAAATGATTGTGTTTGCAAAAATAATCATGAAAAATGAATAGTCATAACAATAAAATGCTTTTTATAATTTTGTAAAGAGTGCTTCAGTGATTGTTTTAAATTGATGTGTTTGATTATCATTTCATGTGTGAAAATTCTAACAGTTTGTATTTTAATTGTATTAAGTTTAGATAGCTAAAATAAGCCATATGAATTTTTTAATTATTTTAGAATAATTATTTCAATATTCTAATCTACTTTTATAGATCATTGACTATATTAAAATAAGCCATGTTTACTTTAACGATGAACCCTTATAATTTTAAAAAGTATATCTATTTTTTAAGTTGTCAGTTTTGAATGTCAGATTCTTGATACATGTCAAAATTTTCCTGCCAACATTTCCAGAAAACAAAAAACAAAACAAATAAGTACATTTTGTGATTCTTATTTCATGAAATACTTGTTCATTGATTGTATAACATATTATTTAAGAATAATATTTGTCATTTGATACCGACACTAATGAGAAGGTGTTTTGTTCATGCAGTGCCTACCTAATATTTTTCTTTGTAGTATCAATCCGGTGGATTGGTTTGCAGCAACAAAATCTTGCATCTCGATCTCCACTATTCTCGATCTTCTGCGACCCTCTTTAGCTCAGAATAAGAGCTGCAACTCATGTGGTCGAACACTTGCTGCAAATACTCCCGTCTAGGGCGCCCTCTGCAGTTTTTCCTCTCAACCATCCCTTCCACAATGTCGTCAAGAAGAATAATATTCAATTATATTAAAAGTGTTTTAAATCCACTTACTTGATTCATTTAAATTGAATGTATAGAAAGATGGAATCTCTTGCTGATCTTTTTTTCATTAAATAAAATTAAGTCAAAAACATTTAAAGTAATGGTGCCTTCATAATATCTAATTATTCGTTTAAAAAATACATTCAATAATTACTTATAAATTTAATTTTTATTAATAAATTGCATATGTGTTTTATTTAAATGATGATCAATAATTATTTATATTGATAAACATGTAAATGCCATTGGGGAAAAGAATGATTTATTGAAACTCTTTTAAAATTAAATAAAGACTGTATACATCATATTATTTGAGTAGATTTTTAATATCATTGAAAGTTAAGAAATGATAAAACTAACATATAACCAAATGTATTTTTTTTTTGTGAAAATACTCGAAAAATAAATAGCAAGAATAGAACATATTTGAATAACTATATATTATAAAAAGTATTTTTTGTAATATCCAAGTGCAAAAGCTTGAGAAAAACATAAAATCAATAAAACTAGTAACTAAACTAGATAAAGTGAGATTCTTTTTTTTTGATAATTTTTATATTCCCCTTTCCCTTTGGCATAATAATCAATTAACGAAAATATTTGTTTTGATGTTAATTTTATTGTTGTATTGCCATGAGATTAAAAAAAAATTTTAAATAGGTAGGTATGCGATATAGAGACCATAAATATCTATTTAAATTTGTATGGTTGAGTTGTATAAATATTATTATTATTATCCCTTTATTAGTGTCGCCTTGGTGGTAAACTTAACTTGACCAATTATGTGCATGATTATTTTTTTTCTTTAAACATGTAATTGGTTTATAAAATCTAATTGGCATGTAAAAGAAATATAGAGTAGGTAAAATAAATTGATTCTATTTGGATATCTCTAATATTTGTAAACTCACAAGTTCAGTTATCTATCAATGTGACACAATTTTAAAGTATAGATATGTAGTATCTTTTTTGTGAATAGTGACTAATTTTAAATAAGGCTCCTTATTGCATTTATTTTATAAGTTTTAGATACAATTTAATGTACAATATTTAGGTAAAATATATAATTTCATTGTATATTATTTTATACTACTTTTTATTAACGGCATTGTTTTAAAATCTTAAATGTGTTAATATAGGTATAAATATATTAATTGTTAAACCAAATCTACATAATATTTATTTAAATAATTATAAATAGATATACAATTGATATATTGAGTTCTTAATTGCAAATCCTGACTTACACAGTTAATGATTTTGTGTATTTTATGTTTTTTTTAAACAAAATTGCCAGGGATGAGCATTAAACCTTGAAAATTCAAAACTTGGATTTGTGAGATTTTTCTCAATTCATCATTTAAAAAATAACATCTTTATACTATTATAATAAAACATTTATAAAAGCACAATGTTGTATTTGTATTGTTGAAACCAAATGTAAAGAATTTTTTATCTTCATAAAAAAGTGTATAAACTTAATAAAAATATAGATTTCTGAAATACAAATATATAAAAATAATTACTCATTACTATGGACCATTGAATAAAAATTATAGTAAATTTCACTAATTAAAATTGATGATGATTTTGTTGTAGTTTTCCAAAGTAATCATTTTTATATCAATTAAAAAGCGATTGAGCAAAAAAAATGTATTGTATATATAAGTTAAATTTTAATTATTTATTGATAAAGGACTATTTACACGAACAATACAAGTTACGATATTACTAAAGTATATATTAAAAAAAATACATAATTAAACAAATATTTTTATCTCTAAAGCTTTTTTTAAACATTTTAAAACACAGTGATGTTATGATAATAATTGATACTGCAAAACTTTACTACACTACTCATTGAAATGAGATAATACCTATAAAGACGATTATATTTTTAAAAATCTATTCTCCTTCAAATATTGAGCAATTTTTCAATTTGTACTGTTGGTGTGAGTAGCCTTTTATTTGTAATAAATATCAATCAATTAATAATGTGTATATTTTAATTTCATAAAATCATGAGCAAAGATGAAGAAAAAATAACAAGTTTTAATTTAACCTTCTCATCTAAAACCAAAATGCTTGATCTCATCGCTAACTCACCTAACTCATTGTAATGTATTTTAATCAATATCACTAGATATAATTATTTTATTCATTAGATATAAAAATATACTTACCGATATTTCTTTGTAATAACTACAATGCTATTTTTTAAATTTTCTTATTTTTTTAACTGAAACAATCACATTAATAATATTGGTTCAATCTCAAACTGGTCATATTCAGACTGTTATGAGAACAAAATTCATTTGAAATTGAATGATATGCACTAACACTTGTTTATGGTCATTTGGTTTACAAACTAAACAGTATTTTAATTAATTTTAACAATTAGCGAACATTTTACTGAATAGATGTTTGTATATTAAAATTCAACAAAACCAATTTCAACAGATTAATTTCCACCATAAATACAAATCATTTGACTATTTGGTCGACAATTAATTTGGATAAGTATTGTTCATTCATCGTATTTTGTTAGAAAAAATGAGTTATAATATTTTATTATTATATAATTAATTATACCTAATTGACGAAGTGTAATACTTACAGCCAAAAAATCCTATATAAACAGATTTTCTCTGGGAAGATATTTCAAAACTTTTACAAACTGATAAACTTTCCGGGTAATGACGATAATATATAAATTATAAAATAAATTGACTTAACTGGATTATCACTAATAATCAATTTTATGGAACTCATGTAAAGAAATTTAAATTAAATTTAAAAAAAACATTCCACATAAGATTAATGCTCAATTAATTGGAACAATTATGATTTTTAAATCAATGATTATATAACCAAGCTCAATGGGAAGACACCATCATATATATTTCAATTATGAAGAGTATTGTTTATATTTAAGTAATTAATATGAAATATTTAATAGGTACTTACTAGAGTTTAAAAAATTGTGATAATTCAAAATATATTTATTATTTTCATATTTGTACTTCAATGAGTTTTGTATTTGTTTAAAAGCTAAAATGTAAGAACAACTGATATTTGACATTATTTTACACAATAATTACACAATGACCGTACATTTAGTCAAAATATTATTTTGCTCTGAATAAGGATCATAAAATTAATCAAAATGATATCCTATACATTGCTTGTGACTGTTTAATTGTTTAAGAATATTCATAAACAATCCTTTGAATTTAAATAAAGAAATAACCCTATTACAAAAAACAAATGAAAAATGTTTTGTTTTTACTTTAGTCATTTTAACTAAATTAATTAAATATTTGATGTTGTCTTTTAAATGCTAAAAAGTGCCCTTGCAAAAAGCTTAGTGCCTTTAAGTCATAAATATTCATTTAAATTTTTAAAACGAGGATAGGAATGCCTATAACCTACAAAAAAATGCCTTAAACTTAATAAATGCTTATTAAATCATTCTTAAATGGTTTCTAATGTATTACTTATGTTACTAATTTAATTATTTTAAGTTACTTACAAATGAATAGGTAAAACATAAAAATATATACCTGGTAGTTACTGGTGGACATATTTTAAAAGTGTTATATGAATTTATGTCGCATATTCTATAGTGAGTTTTAAGTATTTTGAGATTCAATGTAAATAAAATAATCTATTGAAACTTTTGATGTTGATACACTGCATAATAAAATGTCACTAATTAAAATACATTTTTAAAACAAATCTTCCTTACTTTTATTGTATACAATATCCATATTCATATAATGATTTTTAATTAAAAGATTTGTTCCGGAACCGAAATTACAGCGTCAGCTAAATAGTGACGCCGGAATACCAAGGTTCCGGCACTGAAGATAAGTCCAAAGACCGCAGTTGAGTTGGTACTGATTTATTTGATAACATATCCATTTTTATATCTTAGTGTACCACATGAGTAAGCATTCTGTATTTTATAAGATTAATATTAATAAATTGATTTTCATACACCGCAAATTCCTCGATACCTGTCGTTTTTGGACCTTGGTCCCTTCAATTTACATAGAGTGGCAGAATATTGTGATGGTCAATGCTCCATGTCGGTGAGAAAGCATTCTTTATTTTATAAAGTTAATATTAATAAATTGATTTTCATACACCGCAAATTCCTAGATACCTGTTGTTTTGGAGCTTGATCCCTTCAATTCACATAGAGTGGCAAATATTATGATGGTCAATGCCCTGTGTTGTACCCGACTGTATGAATCAACAAATTCGAGCCAAATCTTTTATTATAATTTGACAATTAATACTTTAAAGATTTTTGGATGTTTTATACAAAATAATTATTTTCAAATATAGTTTTGAACAGATATATTTCTATTTAAATTTGTTAGTTTGTTAGTTAGAGTCCTTCTATCACAATATAACATCAAAAATATATCAAATAAGCCTTCTGTCAATCTTTCTACACATGCAGCCTGTGGCTATGCTCAGGTCTACAGTGCACTCCGGGTCCAATATAACAATGCCTTCTGAATGTTGTTGGGTCTGCCGCGATACTGCAGTGCCTTATGCATGTTGACGGAGGTGCGAGTGAATGGCTTCCATGCTATAATAAGGAAGCATAATGCTTCTCTGTGGGCGCGCGTTCGCGGCAGTCCCGACGCCATGATTGCTGTGTGGGCCGATAGGTGGGACTCTCAGTTGGAGGGGCACTGGATGCGCCTTCACATAGCCATCCAGCGGTGATCCAGTGCTCCACTTACTGAGAGTCAGTAGTTGGTAAAATTAAAATTGTTAAATGTTCTTCTTCGTAGTATCAATCCGGTGGATTGGTTTGCAGCAACAAATCTTGCATCTCGATCTCCACTCTTCTCGATCCTCTGCAACCCTCTTTAGCTCAGGATAAGAGCTACAACTCATATCCTCGAACACTTGCTGCAAATACTCCCGTCAGGGCGCCGTCTGCAGTTTCTACCCTCAACCATCCCTTCCACAATGTCGCGAAGAAGACCATCGTGGCGGATGATGTGACCGATCTATCGGGCTCGACTCTCTGAGATGGTTCTTAAATGTTATTAACTTGTATTTTCTTTTTTTGTATGTTTATGTAAAATTCTTATTATGGCTGTGGTGGCTGATTAAATAAAATGATTATTATTATTATAAAAATTTACATTTTTATTTCAATATTAGTGGTCCTCAAAGTATTTTTGTTTTTTTACCGGTCCGCAGCTGCAAAGTGATTGGGGAACACTGATATACAACAGGTCTAAAGATTTAAAAAAAAAACACATGTCATACTTTAATAAAAACCGTTTATTTCAATCAAAAAATAAATTTGCGCCATGTCCCCAAGCTGCTCACTCTGATGGTCGATGACATGCTGGCCGTTATATGTAATAATATAATATATTTATAGTATAATTTATAATATTGTATCTTTTACCCTTTTTACAATGTCTCTTTGGCTAGTGCTCAACAAAACAATGAACAATATTACGCAACAAGATCTTTGTACTAGGCATCCTGTGAAAAAACATCTCTTAAAACATTTCAACATCAAAATAAAAATATAACATTGCATCATTTCTCTTAAGTGAAAATAAAAATTGTACTTTTAGTAAAATTCAGTGAAAAAAAACAAAGAGAAATTAGTGTTTTTTTTTTTAGAATTTTCTCAGCAACAGTGTGGCATATTAATTTTTAAACATCCAAATATATATATACATGCTTGCGATATTGAATTATAATTTCAAATTAATTTTAATTAAAAAATTCACAAATCAAAAATGTTTAGTTTTGATTTACATTTATTTTTAATGATTACATGTTTCGGACTACCTGGAGACCATCTTCAATAATCTCCAATATCTAATATAGGTCATCAGGGAGTCCGAAACAGGTAATCATTAAAAATAAATGTGAATCAAAACTGCATACTTCTGATTTGTTACTTTTTAAATTAAAATTATGCAGTTTCACCAAGTATTGTCAGTTGATAACCTTAATGTTAGCAATTCATAAAATTTTACATAAACTAAAAAAAAAACTGCACCAGATTACGATGTTATTGGTATCAGTAAAATAAAAACTTATAAAATTAAATGAAAATTTCATTCCTTGACATTACTATCATAGTGTTATTAATTTGTCAAACTTTTAATAAAAATAATAAAATACTGATACTGCTTAAATAAAAATGATATTATATCACAACAATATGCCACTGTCAATAAATATCCATTTCACAGTATAATTGATAAACATTATTCTGGATTATGACAATATTTTTTTCAGGTTAATCAATTAGTATAACCATCTAGAAACAAAAGGCTCAACAAGAATTTCCCATGAAAATTATTATTAATTTCAATTACTGTTACAAAAAAAAAATCTATACAATTTAGCAATCATATAAGTGTAATTGTAATATTATTTGGTGGTTAGTTTTCACGAGCATCAAGTAAAAAAATGTTACACAATTAATCAAATCTTCAATACAATTTACAAAAAAAATAACTTAAAAACATCATTCACCAATATTGGCACACACTATTTTTTGTGTTTTATATCATTTGTAAAACCATGGCATTTATTAACTGACAAGACAATTAACAAGTTTTTAAAGCACAGTCAATTGGTCTATAATCTATATTTAACGCGTTCATCGCCATGTCAACCACCGGTGGCCGACACTGATTCATTACAATCATGCCGCGTCAGCCACCGGTGGCCAAAACAACAAACATAAATTTGAATTTTGTTTTGCGCTGTCAGCCACGCGCTCCATACAAACTGCTATTCAGAATGTCCAATGTGGTCCTAACGCCTAATACCACAAAAACATTTTCCGTCACTTAACAAAAAACGGTGTCGGCGATGAACGTGTTAAGCAAAAAAAAATAATTTAAAATTGACAAATTTTACAAAGCACATGACATGTATCTCTTTGGCGGCTAATTTTAAAAAATGTTACTACTTCACGGTTCTGAAAAAACTCAAAAAACTAGCCATTATAAATGCGGTTTTAAAAAAAACCTTTAAATATTTAATAAAACAAATTAAAATGCTTTTCAAATAAACGAAGAATCAAACACATTGATTATATAAGTTGAAATTTAGTTAAAAATTTAAAATTTAAAGGAGATTCATGTAATTGCTCTCGGATTTGAGTAACACGTTAATGATAAATGTGTCTTTGTGTAATATTCTGTTTTTCCTTGCTCTGTAGCAGTCAAGGAGAAAGTAAAGCGACTTGAAGATCATTCGGACAATACGATAAACGATTAACAGTCATCAGGTTTGGATCACAGGCAGGAGACCGACGCCGCGTTTGGTACAATCAACACAAACTTATCGTAATCTATCAATAATAATTAATTAAACCACCTTACAGACTAATCAAATTTATATTATCATCTGCTTAGAAACTAAAAATAATGAATACGGGTTCTTGTATTACATTTCAGAGTTTTGCAAAACTAGAAGAATAATTTGTGTCTGTTGGTGTATGTGAAGGGTTTTACTCGCATGAGAAATACATATCATAAAATTAACTTCAAATTGAAGTACAGCTATAAAAATATGAGTAGTATTTTAACCTTTTGCCCTCGAATGGCGTGGACATGGTAAATTCCCCAGTAACTCAGGTGTAACTATGTACCGTTAAGTTGTTTAAAATAATAAAAGGCGGGATACGTACAAACTCAGGTATAATTCTATCCCGCCAGTTGCTCAAGCTCCTTGCTAGCATTTGGGTGTGTTCCTGAAGATGATTTTATGTTTAATTGAGTGAAAGTGAAGATGACTTTATGTTTGATGTAAATAGTGATAGTTTGAGTGATTATGACACTTCAAGTGATGAACCTGATTTTATTGGACACAAAAAATGGAAATGGGCGCCTCTCTCGTCATTTAGTAGTTCTTCCTAGGATGAGTTTGGGCGATTGTTTTGTTAGGTGCCATACATTGAAAGTCTATAAAATTTTAAAATAGTTTCCAATTGTCTTTATTTTTCTTAAAGAAACCATTTTAAACACTTATCGATTGATTTTATTGACAATTTGCGTAATACCCATTTTCACGTTTTTTTTATTGAATATATTTTTTCTAAAATCAACTATTTTTGTGCAAATTTGAAAAAAGTACACTCGTTACTGGGATGTCGTACAAAAATAAGTCTCGAGTGCAAAGAGTTAAAATAGTGCAGTATTATTTCATTGTCATGACAATGTTGTGTTTGGAAAGAGATATGACTCGGTTCCTCTTTAAATATTAAGAAATTTTCAAGGTGTATCTCTTGTGTGAATTTCCCTTATGTGTGTGTAAATGTGTGTTGTATCGTGCGTGTATTTGTGAAACCGTAAATTTGAAAAGATTTAATGATACAACCAAATTTAAGATATTGTTTGTCATTGTTATTGACCACTAACAACATTGTAACAGACACACACCACTAATGTAATGATGGCTTTTTTTCCAATGAATATGAGCGAAAGGCATCGATCTATGAGCTCATA
Source organism: Glossosoma conforme (assembly GCA_022606575.1). Taxonomy (NCBI): domain Eukaryota; kingdom Metazoa; phylum Arthropoda; class Insecta; order Trichoptera; family Glossosomatidae; genus Glossosoma; species Glossosoma conforme. The sequence goes on from JAGTXR010000046.1 coordinate 2,063,074, forward strand.
ACAGACCATTGATGATGATTAGTTGCAAGTATACTAAAATTAAAATAAAAGCATCGTTATAGAAGCCTGTTTAGTGACATTTTGTTCAAAGGTAAAATAAAACTAAAGAGCTAAGAATTTAAAAAATTATGTCCTTTCAGAAGTAATGTATCATTTTTTTCTCTTCAAGCTTACGGCGAGTGTTATTTTACATTAAGTATTAAATCATATAAAATAATATTTTTCAATCGATTTGGTAACATGAGGCACATTTTTCAGACCATGTTTAAGACACGCTAGGCGCGTCTCCATTCCCGAGGAGCATGGCTCTATACGATTCCTCTAAAATAAATATTCCCAACGTAATCAATTCTCACACACTCCCGTCAATAATGGGTGAAAGCACAAAAAATGGTGAAATCAATCACTCACGTGTTAAAAAGATTATTTTCTACCTGTCGGGGATTTGGATATTCAATTTCGAGCACAAATATTGAAAATCTCAAAGGTTGTTTAGACAAAACGTTTCCTGAATTTACCAACTTTATTGAATTTAAATTCAAGTGCCAGTAGACAACAATACCTACATTCAATTTGACAGTCACTATGTCAGAAAGGTGATGCTGCTCTAGTCTATGGTAAAGAGCCGCATCGAGATGTTATTTCAACACGACAGAGTGAAAAACTCTTGACTTTAATTTGCATTTAATTCTGGTGCTCTAAATATTTGAATATACGTGTTTACAATTAACAATAAATAATTTAAATATGCATTTATATTTTGTTTAACAATCCATTGTTTATAATACAGCTTTCAAATGTGTGAAGTTCCATCACTTCACATCCAATTAAAAATTAAAGATTAATGAATAACTTTATAAATATCCAATGAATGGTCTTCATTAGATTTTAATTATCAGTTAAATTTACAAAAATATCTTAATATTGTGACATCGGCGTCTGCGACGTGATCGATAAGTAAATCATTATTTTACATCGCACCCATTTTTATATAATTCAATAATTTGTTTCTTACAATGTAATAATTAGAAAACCCAGGCATTTGGCTTGCTTATAATCACTCTCAACATCTGAGTTTACAATTTGAGGTATCAGTTATACACTTTTCTCATAGAAATATAATGATTTTTTAAAATATATTTAAATAACACTGTTTTTCTTTCTATAAGGCAAACGGGAAGGAAGGTTCTTCATAACAATTATTTATTTTTTATTAAAGACTAAATATAATATTTTTTACAATTCTTCCAAATCCTCAGACACTGTTTCATTTACTAAAATACATTTAATTCATCCATCTAACGGTTTCAAACAAATCAAACAAACAATTTAAACATCTTTAACGTAAAAGAAAGTGCCACTAACTCAAACTTTAATGATTAATTAGAAAGTAATTGAATAATTATCTTTAAGATCAAAATTAACTAGGTAAATAAAATAAAAACTAAAAAGTTTCATCCCGATGTGTTCTATATGTAAGCCTAATATTTAAATGTGAGTTTAGCTTCACACCGTGAATTATAAGATTGTATTTAACTTTAATATTTATTAGCATAATTATAAAATTATGGGAAATAAATAAAAAATAAAATAAATCATCGCGTCTTTCATTCTTAGCTTAAAATTTTAAATCAAAATGATTTATTCATTATAGAATTAAAAGAAAAAAAAACTAAAAATGGCACTAGAGTAAAAAATGCAAACGTCTAGAAAAAAAACTATCGGTGAATATTCACAGATTTTAAACTATTGGTCCACGGTATAATTCCATCATACCCTTCCTGACGTTACAAGGTAAACATTTAGTTCGTAACATTAAAATATCCTACGTAATTGGTAATATTCTCACAGCGTAAAATACAGAATCTGCAGAATCTTCGCGAGCACTCATCGTAAAGAAAGGAAATACAACTTAAATGCAGTGGAAAAAACTATAGAAACATGCACCCCGGGTGTAAAAAAAAACATGAATGTAATTGCGAATTATTATTCATCTTTTAAAAAGCGGCCGTCAATCAAACTCAATCTAATAATATATTTTACGTCGCTATGTTACATAGAGACTAATGTAATAACAAAGTAACAAAAAATTGTCAAGAAAGTTGCGTCAGCGAGACTTGTAATTATGTATCTTGGATAACTTTGGATTGTTTAAAAACAAAATTACAAATATTCTCATCACTTGTGATGAAGCGTGAACGTAAAGTAATGTTTTGACGTGACTGACATTTGTGGGTTCTTCTACACCGAGACTTTGGTTTCAATCGACTGCTGAATCGCCGGGCCGCATTTACCAACTAGAAACAACATTTAACATAAAAACAGGTAGTTCTTATCATCACTAAAGACTTTGCAAGTCTCTTTTTTGGACTAACAAATACCGTAAATATAATAGAAAAATCTTGATACGGCCGGAAACACCCAGCGGAGTCCGGCTTCATCCTCACAATACATTCCTAAGAAATTCTTTGAATTAATCATATCGTAACAAATATTTTACAAAATAAATTTAATTTGCTTTAAAAAAATTGAAATTTTAGTATGAATTATAGAGCGTCGTGTCGCATAGAATATTTTATCAAATCCAATCATAATCATCGGCAGTTAAGCAAAACACATTAAGGCATGTGAGCCTCTATATTCATGCAGTTAAAGATACGTTATAAAAAATGTAAATATCGTTTTTGAAGTTTATAAATCGACTATGAAAAATTTGCATTCCTAGAAAGACAGATTATATATATATTATATACATTATATAAATTTCTTATGCTCCGTTGTACAAAACATCAAAAGCAAAATTTTATAATATCAATTTAAAAAAGAAAACATGTAAATATTCATTTCCCTTCATCCCTTCAATGATAACTCAAACACCTTGATACAAGACTTAACCTAGCTTCCCGACAGTCAATATCTTAATTCGTCTCCAGTCAATATGAAAATAAACATATGATTCTCTGCGTCCTCCACTAAAAGGTACACTAATTACTTTGACACTCTGTCACAAGACACTTGAAGAAATTCATTTTATTTATTCTCGGCGGCGATCCTCGAGTTACAGACAACGATCACAATATACGGAGCCGGTCGCTCACAACATCTAAACGGAAATACTTTACAGAGGCATCCATTGGTCATTCACCGACCGGCCGTCGACAACTCCATATTTGTATTTTTTGATTAAGGCATCAGATCCGTCCACTCTTTAATGCGGACTGCGATTAAATATTTTTGTAAAATTTGTACGTCGCATCGTTGAAAATTGCTTAACGGCGAGGGGTGGCGCTGCGCTCCGACCGCCATCACATTAATTTATATCACTACATAACGGGCATAAGATATACTTCATTTGTTCAGTTTCTAATGGACTTGCGATCCTCTTCATTAAAGGCTTCTCGTAATCGACAAAGTGAAAGTGAAAATCTTTCTTTAATATATATATGTATACGAATCGTCCTTTTAGATTCGCCGATTGTTTTTAATCGGTCATTACTTGGTGAGTCGCTTTCGAAGGCTGTGGCGGGGAGCCGGGGGCCAGGGGGCCCGGCGCCGAGGCGTCGTCTTGGGTCCCGGGGCTCCAAAGCTGTTTCTGGACCTCAGTATTGGGCGACACTCGCGGAGCACCGGCCCCTCGCCGCCCGCGTCGGGCATGCAGTTGCTGGACCTCAGCGCTCTCCGCTCTCCTTCTGCCGACTTCTTGCTCGCCGGATGCGACACGTCCTGACGAGATCGCAGAGCTCGGTTGTTCAGAGTCGCGTCCATCTTAGTGGGCGATCCGCCGCTGTCCAAGTTGACAGTCGTCGAGTGCACCTCACTGGAAGCGCCGTCATCGTTCAGCAAACAAATTTTGGCCAGTTTTTTTTCCTTCTTGTTTCTCGGTTTTGATTTATCGGCGGCTTCCTCGGCACGTCTGAGACTCCTCCGGTTCGGTGTTTCCGGTTCCCCGGATAATTCGTCGGCGCCGATTCTCAGCCCCAATAAGATGAAGTTGTTATCCTTGAACTGCTGAGTGGAGGACACGTCTTGGTGCTGCTCCTCAGTCTTCACGAGCCGCTTGTCGTCGAGCCGGGTTCGCCGCTTCTCTTTGGGCTCCAGCTCGTTTCCCCCTCCGCCGCTGTTCCTTCTTTTGGCAGACTTTAAAGGGACGGCACCCAAGTTTTGAGAGGTCGGGGTCAGCATGTTCTCTTTGGAGCTCTCCGGATTGTCCAGTGGCCGCGCTCGGAGAAATGTTCCCCGGGCCGGGCCGGACGAAGCGTTGCGCGGCTTCGTCTGCACCGGAGTCTTCGGAGGGAAGACCGGGGGGGCGGGAGAAGGAAAAGGTTGGACGACATCCTGTCCCAATTTTTTGGCCGTATCTCTTACGGCTTTTAACAGAATATCTGAAGGCGAGGGTTGCGAATCTTTTGAACGCGTAACTCTGATATTGTTAGCGACGCCCGCAAGGAGTTTCACCGGGACAGATTTACCTTTGGATTCTCCCTTATCACTTTGTTTCCCTTTAATGTCTCCCGCAGGAGCTTTTTGTACTTTAGCAGACGGCATCATTCTCGGCTCTTCATTCCTGACAGGCTGAAAATGTTTAATGGCCGGGGGAGAAGCGGCAACTTTGGGTCTATTGAGAATGACAACTTTCTCAAGCTGAGTGGGTTGTTTGACAGGATTGACCGCCACGGGCACTTTGGAGTCGGGGATCTTTCCCCGGGTCGACTGCTGAGCGGCCGCGGGAGTCTGGCGATTGTTGAGGCGAGTGTGAGGTCGCGCCGGGGTCACCGTGGCATCGTGCGATCTCAGATTTCGAACCGGGGTCTGCAGAGGTCCACTCGGTTGCCTGGCCGCTCCTCCCTTCGACCTCCTACTTTTTGGCTTCGGCGGAGCGTCCACCGGTGAGCTCGATGAAACTTCATTGATCTGAATGGATTCCTGCTGAATCGTCACGCCGCCTTTGCCGCCCTTGGTGTCTTCAGGTTTGGCAGTTTGCTCGGCGACGTCACTGTCGACAGGCGGGGGGGGAGGATCTGCATTTTCTTGTTTGACATCGGCTGTCGGTGACGGAGCAACGGGTCTCTGAAGAATAGTCGTTTTTCTTGGCGCGGGTTCTTCGACGTTGTTGTTGTTGTTGTTATTGATGTTATTGTTGACCGTTCTCGTGTCGGTCGTCTGATGATGGGAAGCGTTTTCTATTTCTTCGTAGACGTTCTGCAGGGTATTTCTTATTTGAGTCTTGTTCAATAGGCGGGTGATGAAATACGACTCAAACGGGTTGCCGTAGTTGGCTATGAGCTGTTCTTCGTCATCTTCAGACGTGTGATAGCCGGGGTAAGGCGGCTGGGCTGCGGAGACACAGGGCGGCGGGGGGCACGGGTCGGGGAAGCGAGTGACGATGGAGAGACCCCGGGAGGGAACTGCGCCGGAAGTCTCGCCTTGGCCGAGAGCCGGCGCCGGGCAGGCGGCGACCTCGGGGCCAGCAGGCGGCGGGGAGTACATCGGGCAGCCTTCCTGCACATCGGCAGCTAAAAAAACAAAAATTAAATATAAATAAATAGTACATAATACATTGGTAGGTTTTAGGTAAAAAAAACATTGAAAGACGTATTTGAAAAATTAAAGGAAAGAAGAAAATCGTTTAAAATATTTTTTTACACAAATCTAGTTTGATGACGTAATAATCATAGAAATATATGCAACACCGGAAGATAAAAGATAAAATTCCAACCACTGGTGAACTTAAGGTTGTAATATTATTAATATGCTTGTGATGTTACCAGGAGCAGGGCTGGGTGTTGCCACGGGGGCGGGGGTGGGTGCTGCGTGTGTGTGCGCGGCCGTGCGGTTGCGCGGAGGTCCCGGGGGGTCCATCATCAGCGTCACTACCGATGTGTTGTCTGCTCTCATCTTTGTACTGGACCACCTGCAACGTAAGTACTGTTATAAACGATGCACCGAAGAAGAGTATTACTACTCTACCACATATACTCTGAATTTACAGAATACTTCCACGATGTAAATTTTAGCAAATACATTTTGGTTGAAGGCATTCTGGATGAATGAGACCGAGGGTTATTGAAAACGAATCTTGGTTTTAAAATAAACCACAGTGCAATTCTCCCCAGTAAGACAAGTCTATTAAAATCTTTCAACAATAGGATATAATGAAAAATCAATAAACTAAGATGCTTGTCATGTTTTTGTATTGTTATTTAGATATAAAAGTGTGATACTGAAACATCTTTAATCTTCCGCTTTAAGAGTTCTCCTCAGACACCGATGTCCAGTTGTCTCATCATCTCTTTTGTAATTTTACTGCAAATCGGCTGCCCAATGGTTACTCCTTCAGCCAATATTTCAGATGTTGTAATTTCTATACTGAATAATGTGCAATTATTGTACCTTTGCAGTGCACTGTCCACCAGGACCTTGGACGGGTTGAGCCAAGTATCAGGAGGCGGGCTGCCGGGGGGCGCGTTCTCGTTGTGCCTCTCTGCCGCCTGCACCAGCTGGACGGCGGACTCGGCCGACACCATGTTCCACAGCCCGTCAGTTCCGAATATCAGACATCTAAAATTGAAGATAAATCAACCGTCAGTCTTTCCTTACTTACCCATTTTTCCAAACCGTAAATAAAATTTAAAATCCTTATGTTTGCGGCCGGTAATCTTGAAAAATAATCCATGGATTGCCTCCGAACATTTTTACAGAACATTGTATTTCAGACGAAGATTGTGATTACATACGTTTCATTCCTAACTTCTAACAGAAACTTAACATTGAATGACATTTTATTAATTTTACCTAAAGTAACCAGTAAGTCACAGACTTGGTGATCACAAGGTGCCTGAACTGATCGTTGCCTAGAATCCCATACCCTCTTCGGGTAGTGTTCTCCCATTCTTAGCTTTACATACGTTTTTTGAGAAACATGACGCTGGATGAACTCTGCGGCGTAGCAAAAAGGAGTGCTACATGGTCACATTTTAATATGGCTTAATATGAAGATTATGTCAAATGAAATCGATAAAAAAAAGTAAAGCCTATTATGAAGTCTTATAACATAATTATTATATTATATTGTAATATACACTCAAATATAATAAATAAACCAAAGGATGGCAGACAAGTCCACTTTTAACCCATTCAGATGGATTTATTTTTTCAAAGTTTTTTTATGGATGAAAAAAATTAATTAAAAAAAAAAAAAAGATGTTATTAAATTTATTAGCATAACATGTACTAAACTTATACAAAATTTATTTAAATATAATTATTTGAATAATAACATTTACTCTAAAGAAGTAAACAAATGTTTCAATACTACGCAACACACAACGCCGAGACCACTCCTGACCCCTGAAGGGGACAAAATGGAAAAAAAGTCACGTAAGCTCGAATTCCACAATGCAATGTTTATGAACCGATAAAAAAAACTACTTATGGGATTTTTTTTTATTGTCTTCTGATGGTAATATATTATATATATGTAAATATATATTGATATCAGCTTGATATAGATGCTGTAAAGCCTCAAAAAACGATCATTTGTCTCTTATTTTTGTTCGCTCGGCTAACATACACATCTAATAATGTTATTTTAATTATAGAATATTCCGCAGGCGTTTGCATACGTCATTTTATTTGTTATGACACTTGCTCCATTTCACGTTCGTGCAACTTTCATCTTTAATTCGCTTTTTTGGCGCGATCATTGGCAGTGCGGCATGTCACCATGTCCGGCAGTTGTCAATGGACTCGCACCCCGGCCGGCGAAAAGTCACGCCGGCCGGGCGTAGAAATCAAGTCTTTATAATAAACGCGAATTGTGCTTTGAAAACAAGTTGCCGCCCAGTAATTCGATATCAAACTTAGAGAGGAAGATATCAATATAAAAAACTTAATCATTAACAAATAGTTATAAAAATATATTTTTTTCAAAATTATTGAAGTTACTACGAGGTAGATTTAGTAGTTTGCACTTTTGGACACGGTAACAAACTACAAGTCAGACTCCTTATTCCGTCTGAATGGGTTAAAGCATTGATAAACACTTCCCAATATGGAAACAAAACGTACCCAATATACGGCTGTATGCTCCAGCTACGAAACAGATATCAAAGGCTACTCCAGATAAGTATTTCCTTGATAAAATAGTGACAACTGATAAAGCATATTTGAGTCATCTGAACTCCAATCTTCTTGGTTTCTCACCTGAACTTGGCGGGGTCAATGGCCAGAACTCCCACGTCAGGATCCGGACTAACGACAAACTCGTCCATGTGTCCGTTGTAGCTCCAGAGATCACCGAGACTGCGCGCCACGGCCAGGAAGGGGATCTCATCGAACCGCAGACCGCCAGAACCAACCACCAGGCGGTTCCACACCACGCGAGGAACACCAGCCTTGGCTATAACCTAAACAATACAACAAACCATTGTAATATTCGACCATAGAATTAATCATCATTCTTATTTTTCGTAGTACCAATCTCCACTCATATCCTCCAACACTTGCTGCAAATACTCCCATCTTAGGCGTTCTCTACAGTTACTACTCTCAACCATCCCTTCCACAATGTCGTGAAGAAGACAGTGGTCTCTCCAGGAAATTCCGTGAATCCTTCTCTAAGACCACATCTCAAAGGCCTCTAGTCTTTTCTCACCACTTTCAGATAAGCACCATGTCTCGCAGCCGTACATCAAGATGGTCTAAACAAATGTTTTGGCAAGTTGCTTGCCTTAAATTAATATTTTATGAGGATATTAAGGAATAAAAATTATTGAATATTATGCATCCATTTTAAAATCCGACCCAGAAATTGGAATAAAAAAAACATCATTAAAAATATTGATCTATTTCTAAAGAATTCAGGCAAATTGAACAATGAATTGTGGAAGGAAAATGTTAGTTATATACTAACACCCTCCATCTTTAAATAGGTGACAACAAGTCGCGGGTTTGTCATCGGCTGCGTGGAAGGGATGCAGGAGCAGGTCGCAAATCAAAGAACTTTTTCAGAAGCACAATTCGCATTTATTTTCAATATAAGTGTTTTTGTTCTTTTATGGAACGCTAGCCTAGCTTGATGTATGCGACTGTTGACATCTATTTTTGTTCTACCAAACTTTACATGTGCCCATAATTATTTGAAAAGTGGCCTGAGTTATGTTTCTTTCGTTTTTACATATTTAAAGGTTTGCGTTTTGATGTCGTAAGCCTTTGATGTAGAAAACCGATTAAAGTGACAACAACACATAACATAAAATGCTATATTTAGATTTTATTAAATTTATTTTAGATGAAGATTATATTAATTTACAACAATGTGAACGAAAAATAATTGTTTAACTCATTTTATAAATTCTTGACTTTTATAATTATAGACACATATCCACAAAAGCATTGTCGGTGAATATTTAAGCGCTTTTTCAGCACATTTGCATTTTTTTAATACATATTTCCATATACAGTGAAACCTCTATCTATCGTTCCTCGAATAATCGTTTTCCCGGATGTGTCGTTTATTTCTTCTAGTCCAAATTCATTTCATACAAAAATAGATCGCATCGATCGTTTCTCTATCCACCATTTTACCGCATTCATCGTTTGAATTACGCTATGTATTTGTTATATTTTGTCTGTGTTTTAACGGCGCCAGACGGCACTTGCTACGATGCGCGAAACTTTCGAGAGAGAATAAGAGCCCGCACAGATGGAGGCGGTTTACGGGCGTTTTTCTGCTTGCGTTCATCCGTCCATAGAAGTTTTGTTACCACTTCTCAACCACTACGCAAGCGCAGGCAGAAAAACGCGCGTAAACTGCGCTGGCTGTGCAGTTTGCCGCCGCCGATGCGCGGCCGCCCGTCAGTTGCTAGTTGTCGTCAGATACCTGAACATAGTGGAGTGTGTGCAGTTATCCTTTTTGAGCTTTTAAACTAACTTCGAAATGAGCCGTTCGATGAAAAAAGTGCGTACTCTTCAAGGAAGATTGAAAATTATCGAAGAGGTGGAAAAAAATCCAGCTGAAAAACGTGTAGCCAAGCGTTTAGGAATCGCGGCATCCACGTTAAATTCTATTTTCTTGAAAAAAAAACGAAATTCGGGAGCAAATTCGAAAATGCGGAAAATCTTCGAAAACTAGAAAAACCAGTAAAGAATCGAAGTTTAGCGAGCTGGAGAAAATTCTTTTCTCTTGGTACCAACAATCTCGTGCTGTTAACATTTCAATTCATGGGAGCATTGTTCGAGAAAAGGCCAAACAAATTGCGGAAAGACTCGTCATTAATGATTTTGCAGCATCGAACGGGTGGATAAGTCGTTTTAAAGATCGCCACGGTCTTGTGTACAAGAAGCTCGCAAAGGAAAGTGCATCCGTAGATCCAGAAAGAACTTCGCTATGGATAAATGAGCTTCCAAAACTGTTGGAAAATTACGAGCCTCGAAACATTTACAATGCCGATGAAACAGGGCTCTTTTATAATTGCCTGCCCGACGGCACACTCACGTTAAAGGGCGAGTCTTGCCACGGCGGTAAGGGGTCGAAAGAGAGGATCTCTGTTATTTTGTGTTAACAGTGATGGAAGTGACATGCGCGAGCCATTTGTTATTGGCAAATCGTTAAAACCTAGATGTTTTAAAATCGCAAAAACTTTGCCAGTAAAATAATAAGCTAACAAAAAGGCATGGATGACCTGACCACAAACATTTTAAATTTATTTCTAAGGGACCTTGATGCAGAAATGCGCGTAAAACAAAGAAACATTTTACTGTTCATAGATAACTGTGCAGCTCACCCGACTGAGATGACATTTTTGAAGAATATTAAAGTTATTTTTTATTCTGCAAACTGTACCAGCGTTTTGCAACCATTAGATATGGGAATTATCAAATGTTTCAAAGGATTTTATCGGAAACAACTTGTGCGGAAGGCTGTGTGTTTGATGGATTCGGGCACTTCAGTAAATAAAACAACCTTAAAGATTGACATTCTACAAGCGTTGCATTTCACATCGACTGCTTGGCGTCAGGTGAATCAGACAACAGTTGTAAACTGTTTCAACAAATGCGGTTACAATGGAGTGTCAGAATCTTTAGATGAACACGTTGAGGTTTCTGAAGATGATTGGCTTAGATTAGATACTCAGACAAATTTTAACAATTTTGTTACTTTCGACGACAATATTCCAACGTGTGGGATAGAAACTATCGAAAGCTCTTGTGACGCAAGGTTGACGGAGACAGCAGAAGAGGTCGATATTGATGAAGAGGAGCCGCTGCCTGTACCTTCATTTTCAGAAGTATGCACACTCTTTGAAAGATGAAAAACTTTCTACTACGCACACTCAATAACTGATGCCGAAAAAAATATCATTTGCAAAGCCGAAAATATAGTTGACTTGCGGAAATAAAACAGTGAAGAGACAAATGTCGAAAGATTATTTACAAAGTAATAAACTTTAATATTTTTTTGGTTCTGTTTAGCTTTGTATTTTTTTAAATAAATACACTCATTTCTTTACATCTAAAACTTGTTTTCTTCTTATAATTTTAATCTACCAATGGTTATGCAGATTGGGAGAACGGTATCTTTACTCCATCGTATCTCCTTGCGTTTTATCCTCTTAATCCCGCATTCATTGTTTTCGCGCATTCATAGTTTATTTCAATAGGTCCCTTTAAAAACGATAGATAGAGGTTTCACTGTATATTATATGTGCATATACACATTAGCACTTTGATTTAATGCAATCATGCTTTTCTAGTGAAATATTTATGTTCTGTTTGTCAAATTCTTTACAGATGACAATTATTTTTTTATAAGCTACTAGAATAACAACAACAAAAAATCCCTAAGGCGTCAAAATCAATAAATTACCAAATATCATTTATTCCTTTAACCGAGGAATTCAATTTTGCTCATGTTAAAAAGAAAACACGCGGCGAGTCCGTGCAACCCGATGCCTAGATGTACATGGTATATGATGAACAAACAAAATAAGCCGTAGCTTGTCACGCCCGTTAGAGTGTAATTTCAGAAGTGTCTTGATGGAATATATCGTCATACCCACTACAGTTGCTTTCTTGGAATGACAGAATATTACGTCATACTCGGTTAACACGTTAAAAACATAGTTTTCTGATTCCACTGCATATTTACATAAAAAAATGTACAACAATATGTGGAATATATATTTTATATTCAGACTACCATTTTAATAATGACGGTTAAGCAATGTAAGCTAAAATCACATGCTTTGTAGTATAACGTTACCTTTCCTCCGCTGGAGTGAATGCGAGACATCTCAGCAGCTGTCTCTGGCTTGTGGTCCAACGTGAGGGGTTTAGCGCACCAATCTTCTTTTCCTATGAAACAAACAATATTTTAATATAAAAATAACAACATATTTCCTAAACCACCTCATACAATAATATGTGACATTATGGTTTCCAAATGAAAATACGACCAAGATAAACAGTTAAATCAATATTTATAAATCCCATATTTTTATTTATAAATAAAATTCCAAATTGGCATATCAAATATTATTCAAAATGTATTACCCATTAACACCCAAACCAAACTAGCAGGGTTTTTTTTAATGGTATTATTTATTATGATATGAGAGACAAAGAAATTAAAATATATATAAAACACTGAAAATATAGGAGAGTACACGGCTGTGTACAACGGGCGGATATGGAATAATATTATCACACAACAAGATTACTCTACGCCAGCAGTCGGGGAACTTTTTTAACCATTACCCCAAATATATTTTTGCGTAAGTCGATATTACCCCAAATTATGTTTGCGTAAGTCGATATTACACCAAATTATGTTTGCGTAAGTCGATATTACACCAAATTATGTTTGCGTAAGTCGATATTACACCAAATTATGTTTGCGTAAGTCGATATTACACCAAATTATGTTTGCGTAAGTCGATATTACACCAAATTATGTTTGCGTAAGTCGATATTACACCAAATTATGTTTGCGTAAGTCGATATTACACCAAATTATGTTTGCGTAAGTCGATATTACACCAAATTATGTTTGCGTAAGTCGATATTACACCAAATTATGTTTGCGTAAGTCGATATTACTCCAAATTATTTTTGCGCAAGTCAAAATTACCCCAAAATATGTTTGTGTAAGCCGATATTACCCTTCCCCCATTTTGAAAAGAAGACAATCAATGTATATTTAAATAAACATTATTTATTAAATTAATTTGCACAGAAAATAACAAAAAAATTACATGAAAATAGTAAGTTTTATGAAATAGCAAACTAGAAAAATTTCCTAATTGCCCCAAAAAACATATTTTTACCCCATTTGGGGTAATTTACCCCGGTTCCCCGACCGCTGCTCTACGCATAAACTTTTGTGGCGGACTTTTGTTTTATCAATTGTGTCGATTTCACTATCTATGCCGACCTAATAATTTTACCTTGTACATTCCATAGATGTCGATAGAGTCGCCATCACCAGTGGTCACTTTAAGTACTATTGCACCGATCAAGGTGGGAGTCGAGCTGCCTCTATATAAGCAGGCGACCAGACGGACCAAACCTCTTTCCTCTCCACTTCGACGCCTCCATAACTGAGCACACATCAAGCCGCCCGTCAGAGATTCCACTGTGTTACGATCTACGAACTTCAAGTCACACCTACCTACAAGTAACATTTCATAATTCCAAAAATCATTTCTAGAACTTGCCGATATCGTCAATCATTCAATTTAATCTAATGTAAATATTATGTAACGTCTCACCTTTAAAATTATTTAAATATTAAGCTTACTTACTGACATTAAATTCCTCGTGACATTATACCGTGTTCTTATTTCTTTTCTTTCTTGTTGGAAATGTAGGAAGTAATTCCAGTAATCGCTTCCCAACACACATTAACAATTCCTTCACGGCAATCCACTGAAACACTTCGACACTTTTATTGCTCAAATAACACAAAGCAATTGTTCTTTGATGCTTTCGGAGTTGTGACCATGGTTTTCTTGCTCTAGTTCAAGTATCGTTGTTGATGCTGGAGACCGGCAACACATCCTTCGATTTGGGAATGAATAAGTATACATTTATTATAAAGAAAGTGATCCTAAATAGACACCAGAGCTGCACATGACCTTGGAACTGTTTTTACGGTCAGTATATCTATGTTACTGTTATGTTCAGAATGATTTTTCTCATGCATAACACTTTTAAAATCACTGGCGTATGAGAGTAAATTTAATATTTTGATGATGCCATTTTACAGGTTAATGTGTATGGAGCAATATGGGAGTCAGAGTGCGAGGAAGAGGCCCAACACCCCTCTCATTTGTAGGCAGATTAACACATTCTCTTTTTTTGTTCTACCCTATATTTATTCATATAAGGCAATTACGTGCGCAGAATAATACCTTGAACTTGGTAGCCGAGTACGATGGCCGAGTCTCCAACATGGCCGATGTAGATCTTGCCTCGACGGATGAAAGCCACGCTGGCCGTGGTGCCAGCTGTGCTTGGCAAACCCGTCATAGTCTTTGGCCAGTTTTCTGCAAAGTAAAACAAAAAAAGATGATAAAAATGATACATCTAATTTATTTTTGACAGCTCCATTGTTTTTTTTTTCAAAAAATGTTTATTTACAGTGTGAAAAATTCTAATAGCTAAGCAGTATTAGGTAAGCATGTGTGTCCAACAGTAAGCTCGTAATTATAGGCTATGTAAAAGGTTTCACATAGTAAATCATGATAAAAATTCTAGTATTTATTGGTGGTGTTGATCATTGTCAGATCTACCATAAAAATTACAGTTTCTAAAGCATTCCACATATTCTCAGTTACAACATTTATGGCTGTTCAATTGTTACAAGGTCTGACATGTGATAAATATTTGCATACCTAAAATAGATTTTTAAGAAATTGATAGTAAATGTTACAATTACTAAAGTCATCTTAAGCTTTTTTAAGCGGTGCTTTGTTGTGTGGATTTTTTCATTTCAGATAATAAATGATTGTTGTAAATGTACTTTCAGAAAAGTAAACAAATATGTATTCTCCCACCTATAATTTTCGACTCGAATCTGTAAAACTGTAAAACACAGTTGTACAATAAGGTGTAAAAACCTATGAAAACCTTATTATTCTTTCCATATTATTATTATTATTATTATTTTAAGCCCTTCGAAGTCTATTTACAAAAAATATATAACATAGAATGTTCATAAAATGCAAAAAAAACACATAAGACAAAAATATGGTTTATGGGTGTCTTCTGTCTTCTGTCTTCTGTCTTCTGTCTTCTGTCTTCTGGCTTTGAATTTTTCCTATAATATTTTTTTAAATAATATAAAAAGCAAAAAGGAATATTATTTAGTAAAATTTATATAATTAATTTTACGATACAATATATTTTCAATATTCCATAATCTATAACAAAAAATACTTATAAATACAAAACATAAGTTTTCGTCAAAGAGGCTAAAAGAATAACAAGCGTCTTTATTTAAATGTAAATAGAACGAAAACCAGTTTAGAATCCCTGATATTTTGTGAAATCGTGAAATTATATTAATTAACGCTGAAAATCGAACAACGATTTTAAAATGCTCACATGGGCGCGCTTCGGGTATCTAACGTATTTGCGTGAACCCTGAAATTGGAACCATGTTTATTACACATATTCATGTGAACGCCGGGGAAGTGGTTAATCAAACATACCTTGCTACATAGTGTAGGTGTCACATTCAATAATTAGATATAATAAATAAATCAGCGAGACATCATAGCTTACAGTAGGTAGTAATTAAATTAGTGAAAAATATTGCTTAATAAAGCTTTAATTCATTTTTATTATCAGGCAACCCCAACATTGTAGTCTCCTGTTCCTGCATGCAAGTTAATTCATGTTTGAACATGTTATAACAAATTTAGTGCAAAACATAACAAGCCATTACTAAAAATATAAACAATGCGATAGTTTTAATTGTTTTTCTTAGAACCGACTATTCCTAGATTTTACTTTGTTTCGAGGGGAATGTTGCGTTGATTCACTCCTGAGAACAGTTCTTTTCTGTCTCTTCGGCATTGTAAAAACACAAAAATATGATTCAATGAAACAACTTTAACAATACTAACAATAAATATAATAATTACAACAACAAAAAACATGAATCGATCGAAGAACAACACGCTACTGAAAGTCAAACATTTGTACTGATCCGCCATTAAGCCGCCATGCGGAAATAGAGATGTTTATATACGATTCACTTCGAATTCAAATTCGATTTTTTTTCGAAGAAGAAGAGAAAAAAATCGACCTAATCGAAATAAATATTTTTGCCCCATCCCTTTTACAAGGGGCAATAAATGTGTCATAGGGTTCTTCCTATATTGGATGGACTATAGCCAGCTTATGGCCTTCCTGCATGTGAGGAACAATGAATTCCAACAATAACAGTGCAGGAACATGGAAAAAAAATATGTGAAGAATAATAAAGTGCAATTTATTTTATTGGCACATGTTACAGAATAAAATATTTTATTAAAAAAATGGTCCTTTTTTTCTGTTGCGCACATGTACTTTCTCTTACCATATTCACTTACAATTTGTGGCATATGGCCACCACAACCCATCACTGAGGATCTTGTCAGATGAAAGATTTAAATTCTAGTTATCTAACTTTACAAAATTCTAACTAATATGTTCTGTAGACACGGTTTTCTACAATATTTTTTGTTCTGCGGCTCTAACTACGGTCTGCATAATTGAAAAATACCTTAAACATAACAGTAGTGTAGAAGGGTTACAGGGTGACTGTCTAACACTGATGTTTCGTAATATATTCTGTAAAATTTCATCAACGCGAAGTTACCTCAAACGTCCTTTATATGTGCATATTCAATATAAAACAGCAGAGTATAGTTAAAATATTAGCATCAATGTTAAAGGTATAATACTAATTAAACTTTGCTGTAATGAATACCAAAATATCCATGATAACAATTAACTTTAATGGTCTCATAAAATATTTTTAAAAAATAATATTAATCATTAATATTTATCTACAACAGTTGTTGGAACATTTGTAGGCGTCATATCACTGCATATGTATATGTACTTATATTCAATCTATCAAAAACATATACCCATTAATCTTTCATAGCAATTAAAGTCATTGTTAAAATAATGTATAATAGTATTATTTGGCTGAAAAAAGACATTACATTAATTAATTAATATGGAGTAAATCATACAATAATCATATGTATCTTTAAAGTAATTATTTTTTATTAATTTATGCAAATCTAGTGAAAGAAAATCTACTTTCTCCATTGCTCAAAAGGTGGCACGTTAAAAAACTAACTAAAGACAATAATAAAAATAACAACATTTGAACATTGGACTCTTGTTTGTTTATGGACAAACCCGAACTGCAGCACAATCACAAAGTATATTATCTTGTTGTTCCATCAATAAATGTCCGATGAGAGGAACATTACACACAAAAACACGAAATACCAAGATGAGTGACATATCGATGTTTTTGATGTATAAATAAGATTACCTAACCTTAAAAGTTGTTCCATAACCTAGTTATGATAGTATGGGTCTTTACCTAGCTCTTTCCACATATTCATGTGTGTTATCATGTAGCCATTGCGTATGGCTCTGAGGACGTCCTCGTCATTGTCTGACCAAAACTGGCGCTGCTTGACGATAGAGTCCATCAAGTGTTCCTTTGCGAAGACGGCCGCCTCGCTGCCCCCGTGCCCGTCAAAGATGCCAAAGTAAGCGTACTCCAGGTCCTTTTCGTCCTCGGTCTGCTGGTAGGCCACAGAGAACTTGTCCTCCATGTACTTCCTACCACCCTGGCTGTAGTGGCCGGTGACGCGCATGTTCACCCCGATGGACGCGGGCATCGCTGTATTGTTTAAATATCTCGATTTATATTGTGCACGATTTCACTTCACGTCTGTTTTCTAGACATTTTGAGATGACTACGTAGTTAGAGCGTGCGGAGCTATCTACGCGTTACGTCCGGAGAAAGTCTGTTCAGCGCTTTGTATGGAGCTATATAGACTGTATGCGTAACGTGTGTCTTTGCTAGAGTATTGTTCCGAGGCCGTTCTGTTGAGTAACAGAGTAGCGCTCAAACCAACGTTTAGTAGTTTTTGTTTCGCTTCCTCTTGTGGAAACATTCGATAGCATTATGTTGCCAAGTTTTGAAATAACTATTATTTAGAAGGTTATAAACATTTTCATACAAAATTATTATACAAAAATTATTATCATGACACAAATACTTTGAACCATTGTTTTTTTCGTCTTTAAAATATGAAATAATTTTTGTTTTTTTTATTTAAATAAGAACATATTTATATCACATGATTTTGCGCACCACCTTTCTAATCTCATTTTTTATGTAAAAGGTTTTTATGTAACATTTGCGTAACAACAACTTTATTTATTTATTTTACAGAATCGAAATTCCAATTTTACAAATGCTCAGAAAAAATATACAAAAAAAAATAGAGAAAAATAAAAATAACACAAAAGAATCAGAAGATGACACTTGTCAAAAATCACAGAGATCAAGGAGAACAATACCATCGACAAAAGAGGAAAAGGATGTAAGAAAAGGATCGAGGTATGCTGGTAGGCCATTTAGGAGCGACATTACCGTTGAATTGAACAACTAAATCGTTTAAATAAATGTAACGATTATATAAAAAAAAAAATGCGTTAAATCGAAATCGTGTAAAAAAGGTAGCATAAATAAATAACTATGTGAGTTGTAGAAAATTTAATAATACAGCAGCTTTGTTTTCAAGATCCGAACATTCCAAGAACACTGGATCAAACTGCTAAAAATATTAATTGTAAAATTGTAATTTTAATTACAATGTTATTATTACAAAATGCCTAGTAACACCGTATTTAGAAGTCTTGTGACGTAAGTGTGTTCTTATTTACTGATAAACTGTTAATAAAAGACTACACCGGCCATTTTAGGTCTAAAATCAAATGAAGTATTTATAAATTAAATAAACAAATCTTATAAGCAACAATACAAACAAAATGTAAAATAAATATTGAAACTTTAATTTTAAAATTATTTTCAACTGTAATATATATTTATTGCTGTAAGTAATAATTACAAATGATCTTATAGGTTTCAGTTTATAAAACGAACTTGAAGTATCGAAGTCATCAAACAGTTGAATGAAATTTTTAACCACGAGTGAAAAGTTATACAGTAAAGAGTTGAAAGTTGTCTTAAAAATCATTCAAATTTGTGCTTCAATCCAATAAGGTTTGTCAATATTTAAGCTAATTACGTTATCGTGCAATTGCATTGGGGTATCGATTGTAGAAAATATATTTTTAGGTTATAATGGTATTTTGCAATTATTTAAATTATATTTACATTTGTTGTTTTATAGGTCTTGTTTGACGAGTTAAATCCATAAGTAGTAACTGTGCATAATGTAATGTATTCTAAAGGTCTGATAATTAAGATTTTATTATTTTTGTTAAGTGTCATCGCGTTCATGGTTTTCCTTTTTTTGTTCTATAATACATAATGCTTCTTACGAATAAATTGTACAATAACATTATACGTTATACACAATCGTGATATTGTATTATTAGTTGTCTTTAAAATTTAAGAAACAAATCGTTAGAGAATCAATAAATTATCTTATGAAATACGTCAAAATTAGTAATTCAAATATGTCAAAATTAGTAATTCTGATTAATAATATACGTCATAAGTATTTGTTTGATAATATGTCTTTTAAGCAGTAATATTCAATTAAAAGGTTATGTTTATGAGTCAGGGAGTCTAGAAGCCATAGTTTTGGCTACTATATTTGTAAAAGCTAATTATCTCTACTCGTTTCTCATCTATAATGATCACATATAGGTTATTATTTAACGCTTTTTAAAACACCTGAGTAACACTTCACTTAAGTGTTTTATTACCAATGATTAATTTTATTTCTTAATCTCTCATATCTTCTGCTAAACTTGTTTTTTTTTCTCACTTGATTATTAGTTTAAAAACTTGAAGCAATTATTGAAATTTACCCGTGGTTTATATTTAATTGTTTTTGTTCGTTCAGACTTCTGCTTAAAAATACCGGACTCCCAAGTTCCCGTAGAGATGCCGGAGGTCGTCAAAGATAAGAAAAAAAAGAAGCACAAGCACAAGAAACATTCTTCCAAATCTGAAAATGCTGAAAAGGTCAAGAAACACAAGAAACACAAACACCGGAAAAAAGATGCGGAAGAAAGTGCATCTTCTGATGTCACTGAGGTTCAAGTCAAGCCTAAAGAGCGCGAAGTCCAGACCACCGCGGACTCCAGGACGTTAGTCATCATGTGCAATAATTCCAACAGTAAGAATAACAACTCCACAGCCGTCGAAGAAACCAAAGTGAAGGCTAAAGATGCATTGGAAGATGGAACTTCGCCATCAACCGTGCCGGCCAACCACACCCTCGAAGTCGTGTCCTCGGAACCTGAAAGCGACATTCCAGAAGATTGTCCGAGTCCCGAAGTCACCATCATCGATGACGAACTCAATCTCGATGAACTCATGAAACAGAAAGAACTTTTGCAAGCTCACCTTGGGGCTTATCTTTCAGAATCGAGTGATGGCGGTGCGACTCCGCCCGTCGCTAACCAATCACTCAAAAGCTCTCCTGATGTCATCATGCTGGATGACGTCAGCACGGACGAAAGATCCAAATCCAATAAAGAAAGCGCCAAGCATTCGTCTTCTAGATCCAGTGCCGATGCAAAACACAAAGAATCCAAAAGAAAAGCTTCAGATCTGAAAAATAACACTTACAAATCCAGTGACGACGAAGAAAAAAGAAAATCAAAGAAAATAAAAAAAGACAAAGAAGATCTTCGATCGGTGCTAGACAGAGAAGATAGAAGGAAGCGGCAAGAACGAGATAAACGAAGATTGGAAAAAGAAAAGGAAATGAAAGATAGGCGAGAGGCGGAGAGAAAACGAGCCAGAGAGCTGGAAAGAGAACGAGACAAGGAGCGGGAAAAAGAACGCGAGAAAGAAAGGGAGAGGGAACGAGAGAGGGAACGGCGGAGGTCAAAAGAAAGAAGACTCGAAAAGGAAAAACGAGATAGAGACAGACGGTCAAATGATAGAGACAGGCGTTCTCCGGCTCGAGGTAACAACTCTAGAGATCAAGACAAGTACGGGTCCAGAGACAGGCCCGGCCACCAGGCCAGAGACCGCGGCAGCAGGTACGGGAGCTCCAGGAACAGGGATAATCATAAGTCAAACAAAAAAGATACCGACAAATTTAAAGTGAGCCTCATTTTGTATTATCATAAATGAAGTACAGGTGAAGGGAATATTTTTTTTTATGTGTTTTTGTAATTTTTCAGGACTCTTTAAGCGAAGGAATAAAGGCTTTCCACGATAGCTCTAGCGATAATGAAATAGACATCACATACGATACAGATGACGAAGAAACTGAAGAGCAGATTATTGAAAGGAGGCGGAAGCAGAGGGAACAGTTGCTAAAGGTCAATATTTTGTTTATACAAAATGTAAACTTATGTGTTTTTTTTTATCTTTAATATTTTTTTAGTTGTAATTATGAATCGAAGACATTGATAAATGAAATGGCCGCTCTTTATATGGCATAAAGCTTTAACGGCCCTCTTCAATTAAGGCACTTTTTCTATTTTCGGCCTAAAATTATGGAAAAAATGGAAAACTATTGATTATATGTATTATATATATAAATACTTATATGGATTGAGGACAATAACAAACGGAAAATGCCAATGAGTCAAATGACTGAATTTGAATTAAAATAATTGATTCCTTATAAGCTTTTTCGCTTTGCGACCAAGTTTCGTGAAACGTATCTAGGCCGTAAAGCGAGGTATTGTGTATATATATATAGGTGTATTTGATTTATTTCATTTACTGCCTTAAAAAAAATACATTTATGAGCACAATTTCATTGTCATTCTTTATTATAAGGCGATGCTCAGGCTACCACTTTTATTGCATAATATACAGAACTGATACCGTTTAGGGGCCGCCTAGTATCTAACTAGGCGGGTCCTTCTCGTATTGAAAAATGGTCTTATTTTAGAATGAATTTATTAATTTGTTTTTGTAGAGTCTTAAACCTCCAGAGGAAAAGAAAGTTCCCGAGAAGAAAGAAGACATCTTTGCTCCGCAGCAGTTGAACGATGATCCTGACGAGTCCATGACGCCACCGCTTGATCCTAAGGTCACGCCCGCTGTCAAGATTCCTCCGCCCGACAGTTCAGATGTCGTCTCCCTCGGCTCGAGCCGCCCCCTGACACCCGTGATGTCGCCCAAGAAGCCAGCTGTGGAGCCCAACAAGAACATTGAAAAGCAGCTCGTACCCGCCAAAGAGTCCAAGACTAAAGATGTGCCGGCAGCAGCTGCTCCCAAGGCCGCTGGAGATATGGACATGTTTGCAGAGCAGGATAACTTCAATGAGAATTACGATGTAAGTTTTTGTTCTATAATTATTTGTAAAGCTCTACAGCTCGTACAGGATGTGAACTGTCTCCATCAGACTTCCTGTTTCAATAATCCATTGGTGATATTGTGCATTTAATATTTTTTTGACTAGTTTTTTAACTAAATCATTATTCGTTTTTTTTTTGTATATTTGCAGAGAAACAAATATAAAAACACTCAAATGTCGAAATTCAACATATGAAATGTAAAGGAAGATAATGTTTTATATATATTGTAATAATAATTAATGTTCTTGATTGTCTCAAAAAAAGGCGATATCATATTGCTAAGACTTCAAATTCATTAAAGCAACAATTAGAAGTGTACAAAAAAATTAAAACAAGATTACATCAAAGGTTTTGGTTGGATCGTATGTGAAAAATACTGCTCAGTAATAATAGAAAAAGTGAAAAAAACTCTTATGATATAATAGAAGACTGCAATGACAGAAACATACCAATAGGCAAAAAAAATATTCGAAAGGAGGCACAAAGAATTTATAATTTAAAAAAAACACAGATTATAGTAGAACTTGGCCTCTTATAACGAAACATGTAAAGATTTATACCCTTAAAGCAGACAATCGGATATATATATATTGATAGGAATTAAGGAATCCACCCAAAATCCTCTGATGATGATATTACACATATAATTTTATGTGATAGCGATGATGAATGAATGTTGATATTAAAGTTTTTGTCGATAATTACATACAATTTCCATTGTTTATTTAAAAAATATAGGATATTAACCAATTTCGATTATTTCTTGGACCGCAAACCGTAATTTTGTATGAGCTTCAAACATCTTATAACACGGATTTGTATCACACAGCGTTTTTGTGGAACCATATGACTGTGTTATACGAGGTTTTGGTGTATTCAAAATAAAGTAGATGGATTTGTCGTAATTGTTGTTTATTTTCAGTCACCTGCAAATGGAGCTGTTGCGGATTCTAAAAACCAATCAGAAAATCCAGCTCTTACAGATAATTGGGATGATGCTGAAGGCTATTATAGGTGAGTTCATTATTATATCAAACGCATCATTCTGGAAAATGACATTGTAATTATAGCGACTCCAGATCATCATTAGGATGCACAGTGGATAGATGAGGAGCAGGTCGCCAAAGCAAAGAACTCGTCCAGAAGCACATTTGACATTTATTTTACATTAACCTATCCGGCGGATGTAGCCCAGTGGTCAAAGCGTTTGCTTTGCAAGCCATACAAGGTCGTGGATTCGATCCGCGGCGGAGATTGAGTAAAAAAAAATATTTTTAATGGATTTCTGAGCTCCAAAATACCTCCGTTGGTGTAAATTTGATCCCTCACCCGTAAAATGCCAGTCAGCCTATTAATTAAAATTGGTGGTAGACGAAAGTCGTCCCGTGAAGACCACCCATTCATAGTAAATTCCTAGAATAATAAGGATGCTGCGTGAATTTTGGGTTGTAGTCGGATCTGACGTTGGCGGATCAACACTCCACATGCAGCGCTTAGCCATATGCACCATGGTAAGCATCATTGAATTCCACAGATGAGACTTCAGAAATACTATCACCATCTGGTGGTATATTCTCCTGTATGTGTTTACATAAACAAAAAAGACTGAAATATTCTGGGACACAGACAACACTGTTTACCTCAGAGCGCTCGGAGGGAGACTGACGGCCGGCAGCAGTGAGAGTCACTGCACCTGAAAACTTCATAGTGGACATCTACGGAACTAGCCAGTGTCAGAACCTAATAATCAAAATAGAGCATGCAAATACCGCGTCTTATACTTAGACTAATATTTTTATATGTGCGTGTCAGACAAGCGAACAAAAATAAGAGAAAAATTATACCATATCAAGGTATTTCGGCATCAGCCTTAAAGGTCCATATTAAGTTGGTATCAATGTTTGTTCATTTGATTTCAGGGTTCGTATCGGTGAAGTGCTGGACACTCGATATATTGTGTACGGCTACACGGGACAGGGAGTGTTCTCTAATGTCATCCGCGCCAGGGACCAGGCCAGGTCCAACCAAGATGTGGCCATCAAGATTATCCGCAACAATGAAATCATGTAAGACAAGCGGATCAAATAATATTGTTTTCATTATATTTTTAAATTTGAGAGGCGTGAACTAACCTGGTGTTAGCTATTGTCATATAATATGTGCATGTTTAATTTCAATTAACATATTTTTGTGAAACATGAGTTTTTTGAGATACAAGCCATCGAGCGAGTGATTTTTTGCTTTGAAATGAGAGTGAAATTTCAGATACGAGCATTCAGCTTAGCGGGTCAGCCCACGTGAATCACCTGTGCGCGGTCAGAGAATCAGTTATCAGTGTACTCTCACTTTCAAAGCATCTTTGATAACTTGTGCTCTCGTTTTGTGACTTTTGTACTTCAATTAATTTCAATGGGGAAATTTGCTTTGAGATACAAGTAATTTGAAATACGAGAAAGGTTGCGGAACGAATTAACTCGTATGTCGAGGTACCCCTGTACTTGAATGCTCTATTAATTTATAAGAATGTGTAATAACATGATAGGTTATCGTGCGAGAATTTAATATTTGTGATGTTGTGTGATCTTCTAACAGTTTTCATTGAAATCACCTAATCTTGAGTTGAACCGCCCCTTAGGACAAAATCACACAAAAATATACCTTGAATACTGGTACTATCTCTTTAAGTACTCAAATTTCTGCTCTGAAGGTTGTCGTGAACCATACAAGTATATGTTCCCAAGTGGACATTCAGGCACAGTTATATCCTAGAAAGAAGAACGGTCATTGGCAGCTGAAAAAAGTGGCGGCAATGTGGTGTCCGTATGATCCAAATATGGAAACAAAAAATATATTTTGCTGAGCTACCTCTTGGAACCTACTAGTCCATGGTTTATGAGAGTTGGGCCATTCACTTGATCTCCTAAAAACACCCAAATATGCCTCGGATTCTACGACTGCTATCTTTAACCCTTTATTTACTGAATTATGAAATAATGTATTTACTTTACTGATTCCTTTTATACGAATAAGTGTTGATAGGATATAGAGAAAAATGAAGAAAAAACATATTTTTTTATAAGATAAGCATTTATTTCATAGTTTTATAAATCCAACTTATAACTCCCGTTACGGCACAACTGCAGCAAAATGCACCATCAATATTGGATTTTGTGGTATGGGACTTATAATAAATCCCGTCAGTAAATAAAGGATTAAAAACTCTTTACGTAGATTACTGTTAGGAACTAAATATACTGAGTAATCGGAACGGCTTCAGTATTTTTGTCGACATATTAATGTGTATTGTTTGATTTTCAGGCACCGCACGGGGCTGCGAGAAATGGATACGTTAAGAAAGCTCAATGACGCCGATCCCGAGGACCGGATGCACTGCGTCAGACTGCGGAGACAGTTTTTCCACCGGCAACATCTCTGCCTCGTGCTGGAGCCTCTGGCTATGAACCTGCGCGAGGTTCTGAAAAAGTACGGCGGAGGCTGCGGCTTGCATGTGAAGGCCGTGCAGAGCTACGCACAGCAAATGTTGCTGGCACTCAAGCTCATGAAGAAGACCGGCATTCTGCACGCAGGTAAAATATTGTTATATTAAAAAAAAAAAATGTAAAATCCTAGTCATGTTAGTTGAAAACTATTTTGCCTTTTTTTAAGCAATGTAATTAATGGAATTTAAAGGTATTAAACAATTGTTGTATTTTTTTACTTAAATAATAAACTGAAACTTGTACATGCTTTACACATTTAAAAATATACGTCAGCTAAATATTATTTTTCAAGTATTATTCTATTTCATCTTTTGGATGATATTTATAGCTGTCTGTGTATTTAGCTTAACATGCATTTTTCGGCCTCATATTACAGCTTTATTTTATTTATTATGCTGCAAATGCTAATGAATAATATTACTGAATATATAAAATATTAGATTCATCAGATACAAGTTGTGTACTATGATAGCTGACATATTTAGTCATTTAAAAATATTTCACAATCTATACGTGTAGTCTATAAATCGATTAAGAAAATCACCAAAAAGGCGCATATCAAAGGTTAATATCCTTATTTTTAATTCATGTATTGAGTATATAAGTAACTCATATATCGCTCACTCCTGTATGTACGAGGGTGATCCATAAAATACACAAAGGATACAGTCTTGAAAGCGCTGTTATGGTGTATCACGCTATTCTGTACCTTGGTTCCCCCATTCCAAATCCGCTCAGTCTTGGCTTGGCAGCCATACGTGATGGATCTCCCCCTCGCTTCGCCCGCTAGGTGTGAGCTGCGCTCGATAATCCGTTTCATGCCATGGGAAACTAATTTTACGGATCACCCTCGTAGTAACTGTATGTTTAATTACAAAATCATATTTGATATTCATATCTCTGATGTTTACAACGTGCGTAGACAAGTCGGGTCACCACTTGTATTGCATGAAGTGGCATCACCATCAGATGTATCGACAAGAACACCATTTTTGATAAAACTAAAGTATACTAATCCATTTAACTGATTCAGACATAAAGCCGGACAACGTTCTCGTGAACGAGAGCAAAGTCAATCTGAAGCTGTGCGACTTCGGGTCGGCCATAAACATCAACGACAATGAGTTGACTCCGTACCTCGTGTCGCGGTTCTACCGAGCGCCGGAGATCATCCTCGGCATCCCGTACGACCACGGCATCGACATGTGGTCGGCCGCCTGCACCATCTATGAGATCTCCACCGGGAAGATCCTCTTCAGTGGCCAGTCCAACAACCAGATGCTCAAGTACTTCATGGACGTCAAGGGGAAGATCCCCAACAAGCTCATTAAGAAGAGTCAGTTCAGGGATCAGCACTTTGACCAGAACTGCAACTTCCTCTATCATGAGGTAGATAAAGTCACAGAGCGGGTGAGTCAAATCAATTATTTACATTTAATATTGATTGTTATATAAGCGATTAAACAAAAAATCTAATAAATTATTTCTGAATAGTATTCATTGTACATAGAATATTTTCTTATATCTGACAAAACATTTTAAAGCCACTAATTCACTCTGTATATCAACAAAGACGGCTCAACTTTTTTTACGCGATACGTTTGTTCCAAAAAGTTGTACGTAAAGAAAACTTTTTTTTTTAATGTAATTTAATGTATCTGTTCCAATAATCAATATATCACGTAAAAAAGTACCAAGTACATTGCATAAACATAAGTAATGGTGCCACACAAAAAAATGCAAAAAAGTTAAATCACGTAAAAAATAAATTGGTGTATTTAGTACAATGAGAAATGTGATGTCTCTTAACACGTTCATCGCCATGTCACCGGTGGCTGTCATGATTCATAATAATCACGCCGCGTCGGCCACCGGTGGCCGATGCAAAAAACATAAATTTGACTTTTCGTTTTGTGCTGTCAGCCACGCTCTCCGTACAGGTACAAACTGCCAATCAGAATGTCTGACGCGGCCCTAACACCACGAAATAATTTTTCGTCACTTTACAAAAAACGGTGTTGGCGATGAATGTGTTAAGCAGCTAATATTAATTCTCGGTTGGTCACCCAATAAAAGATCCACTACTATGTGTAAAGGATCATCTAAATTATGTTGCGACTCAAAAGGATACATAATTCTGATGTACAAGGAATGAAATAAATAAATTTAAAAATTCAAACAAAATAAAAATTATATGACCCTTCTATTAATAGTTATTGATACTTATCTGCCCTCATGACGCAGTGTGCGGACCGCGATATAAGTAAAAGGTGAAATTCAGTGCAGATTAAAACTCTGGACACCCACGTTGAAAACTACTCGCTAACACTGTTCTGCTTCTCACCTCTTCAACCTCAATTTTTTTTTTTTTACGAAATGAACCGGCCACTTTCTGCACGGACGCCACATGCACCGTCCTTGAATCTTGGTTTACAGCGTCGCTCACCCATCTGTTCGCAGGAGAAAGTTGTTGTGATGTCTAGTGTGGTGGCGGGACGAGACCTGGGCGCCGAGCTGGGCGGGCGCGGCACCTTACCGGCCGATCAAGTCCGCAAGGCACAACAGCTGCGTCAGCTCCTGGAGAGGATGCTGGCCTTGGATTCTGCCCGACGTGCCACTGTTAACCACGCCCTGCAGCATCCCTTCCTGCGGGAGGCCGTGTGAACAGCCCGTGACCAAACTCAGGCCGATGTGTAAAATATATTTTATAATCAATATCTCTGCCGCCACCCGACGGAGAATCATTCAAAAATCACTGCGGCGCAGATTAACAATCAAAACATTTCATTGTAGCTGATGATGAATTGTATCTGTATACCTAATTAAAGATAGTTTTTCAATCTGACTTGCAGTGTGTTTCTCTCCGACATCGCGGACACGCTCTCGGTGATATCTCTGTTTAATATTATGTTTGTTCTCCAATGAAATACACCAGTATTAAATGATGGCTATTTCTGCAGTATTGTTTGTTGTTTTTTATACCCCACTATTGTTTGGTGAATATTAACATGTTAAAAAAATATTTTATTGTGTCTTATATCCGCATGTAATTTTTTATTCATCAAATTGTTCAATATTTTTTTACTGATCAGTAATGAAATTAAAATAAACAAAATTGAATGTTAATGAATTTTATTATTAATGGTGATTGATCTTTTTAAATACACTTAAAATTAATAATGAAAGCTTGCAATCCGTGTTGTGATGAATAAAGAATTGCTGATTTAATATATATTTGAAAATTCACATGTACTAATTGTATTTGATCACACAAGACATGAGTCCGTGGCTGGATAATTGTGAGCTGGCAATAACGGAGGCTCCGGCGAGTGTTGCCAGCGCCGGCCACAAATCCAACCCGGCCCAGCTCTAGTCCGAGCAAATAGCAACAGAATACGTAAAAAATGGCTAACGAAAGATGTCGTAAGTTTGTAATTTGACTGTTCAAGTATTGTGTATCTTTGAACACTATATTTTTCCCTCCCTGACTTGCAGAAGACTTAATTACACCATCTTGCTTTTCACTGCATTTGCAATGTTCTAATTTCATGTCACTATCTGTTTGCAGTGATCTTGAGATAATAAAAGAAATATTAACTCACAATCATATACAGTGGTACCTTGACATACGAGTGCCCCAACGTATGAGTTTTTTGAAATATGAGCCGTCGAGCGAGCGTTTTTTTGCTTTGAAATACGAACAAAATTTAGCTAGAAACACCCAGAAAAAGTCGCAACTGGTCGTGCATCGGAGCTATTTAATAACACTTTGAGATTCGAGTAATTTGAAATATGAGCAAGGTTGCGGAGCAAATTAAACTCGTATGTCGAGGTACCACTGTATTATTAAAACATCAAATCTTATTCTAAATTGTAAAGATTTTTTAAAAACCATTGAGTATATTACAATAGTTAAAAACTTGTTTCTAAATGTAAATTAAATTATTATATAACATAATTAAAAATGTACTGTTTATATAATGATTACTCTCCAATGTATTGTACAATTATGCATTCATTAATTGTGTTATTTTTTTCTAGCTTTCAAAACAGGTGGCTATCAAAGATCATTGTTATCAATGATACTGATAGAAACATACGATGAGGGTGGATATAATAAGTTTATAAATGAAACCGCGGTGTTATTTTGTTGTATGTACAAGTAAGACTTTTTTATAAAGAGTTTTCGTCAATTCCATGAAGTAAAATACTATTTGAGCACCGCCCTCTCGACGGCGTTTGACAGAATATCACTGTTGATTTTGTAAAATTTCAGGTTTGGAAGAAAACATTAGAAAGTACTGTGTGGGAGTAAACGAAGCTGCGATCTTTGCAGAAGCCCACTGGAGAATGTTGCGCTTCTTGGGGACTTGTAAAAACAATGTATTTTTCAATATTAAATTGAATCATGAACTAAAATGTTTTTTTATTAAACTGTAACATCCAACTGCATCCAATCAGTCCCTGAAATACACAACACAATACTAATCTTAATAATTAATTCATCAAAGTTATGTAGGTGAGTATTTTATTAGTTCTTTATCAACATTCACGTGTGCCCAAGTGGTCCTTTACACATTGGAATAATTGAATATTTTTAAAATTCAAAATAGCTTCTTCGTAGTATCAATCCGGTAGATTGATTTGCAGCAACAGAATCTTGCATCTCGATCTCCATTCCTCTCGGTCCTCCGCAACCCTTTTCAGCTCAGCATAAGCGCTACAGTTCATGTCCTCGAATACTTGCTGCAAATACTCGTCTAGGGCGCCCTCTACAGTTTCTACCCTCAACCATCCCCTCCACAATATCGTGAAGAAGACCATCGTGGCGCATGATGTGACCAATCCATCGGGCTCGCCTCTCTGAGATGGTTCTTATTAGTTGCCTATCTTCCTTGATTATTCTGAGAACCTCATTGTTCGTGACGTGGTCTCTCCAGGAAATTCCGAGAATTCTTCTGTACGACCACATCTCAAAGGCCTCTAGTCTTTTTTTATCACTTTCAGATAAGCACCATGTCTCACAGCTCTACATTAAGATGCTCCAAACAAGTGTTTTGGCAAGTTGCTTGCGGAGCCCTAAAGAAATATTCTTTGACTCAAGAATTTTGGCTTTTTTATTGAAAGCTAGCCTTGCTTGATGTATTCGACTGTTGACTTCTCTTTTTGTTCTGCCATCCCAGGTGATTGTACTTCCAAGGTATACAAATTCTTTTGCATCTATTAGGGTACTCCTAGCATTGATATGTTAATTTTCTGCTGCTCATTGCGGCTTACTCTCATGACTTTGGTTTTTGTGCTGTTTATCTTCATATTGTAGTTGGAATTAAATATGTTTTCCATTGATGTCAGCGCTTCCGTGAGTTCATCTTCAGTTTCAGCAATCAGAGCAATGTCGTCAGCAAACCTTATCATATCAATCTTTTGGCCGTGTATTTTAACCCCCTCTCTATGGCCCATTTTTTCCCTGATGTTATTAATTGCATTTTTTATCTATACGTTGAAGAGTACAGGCGACAGAGAGCATCCTTGTCTCACCCCTTGACATATTTTTGCTTCCTTTTGGACATTTCCAAGTGATATTATGGCAGCTTCTTCTTTGTAAAGTGAATATATGAGTCTTCGTTCGTTGTATTTGACTCCAATTTCTTTCAGTACATCGAAGAGCCTCTCCCAATCAACAAAATAGCATTAACACTATTTTTTGTTTCAACCAAATTAGTGCCCTTTTATTTCACTGAAACGACATTGATCTAAAAATCTCTTAAAAGATCAAGAACTAGCGACGCTACAATAATAATGGCACCACATGGACTTGTATAACTGCTTGAAAACAGTTGCTATATTTTCTTAGGTTAGATTAGGTGAGACTAAAGTTATAAGTTATGTTGGAGTTTTACTTCATGTATGATATACTAACGGCTGTCAATATAGCGTCGGGCAAATTGTAGCCAGTATCGAATGGATGACTTAAAATAGTGATATGATATATGAATTCGAAAGTGATGTTGGAACTGTTAATTTATTTTGTGCTTATCATTACATTTTTTATGTAATATAGAAAGTCAATGCATACCTTTTTAGGGTTTTAAAATAAAAAAGCAAAAATTTGACAGGCGTATACAACTGGGATGGGCAGCATTTGGAAAACTAAAGTACATTTTTAAAGCGAAAATTTCGCAATGTCTTAAAACTAAGGCGTTTAACCAATGTATACTCCCTGTATTAACTTATCTAGCAGTAAGTCTTACCCATAAAATAAAGGTCACCCAGAGTGCCATGGAGAGATCCATGCTCCGAGTGTCACTAAAAGATAAAATTCGAAACGAGGATTTCCGCAGAAGAACTCAAGTAGTGGAGGCAACCCAAAGAATAGGCACACTCAATTGGAAATGGGCAGGAAATATCTGTTGAGGAGTCGACGGTCGATGAGGAAGAAAAGTATTGGAGAATAGCGGGAGTAACCTGGATGCGGAAGGCAGAGGATCGAAGAGGATAGAGAGTTATGCGGGAGGCAACAGTGGACAGGCTGATGATGAAATAAAAAGCGGTTGTCGGTTTTATAATGTTTATTTAACAAAAACGTCATTATGACTAGAGGGTATTTTTGTGATTTTTTTCGTTGACTTACAATATTATTTAGGAAATGAGTTGTGAGATCACGGCATCCGTGCAAGTCCAGCAGAATGAAAACAAAGCAACGTACGTAACAATATATGATTCAATAAATAGCTATGCAGCAATATAAATAACAAAGACGTAATACGCATAAAATTCATGTATAACCTTTCATCACAATAAAACTCTCAAACCACAAAGCCTCGCTCGGGTGATCGAAAACCATCTAAAAATATTTGGTTCAACAATTATAAGGAAAAAACCATTAACAACAAAATAAATAGTAACAATGAAGATAAGCTAATGACTAGATAAAATATTGCGACTAGAATAATTACTATTGATATAATATCAGTGAAAATGGTTATTTGTTCTATACTAATTTAAAAATAGCAATATCAATATTCCCGTTCTCTTAATGATGATTGTTTTACTTATTATTGAATTGTATAATGATGTAAAATGTGCAGTTTGTACAATCTTACAAAAGTGCACCTTAAATATTTCCAAGCCAGTAAACGAGGCCTTATATTATATTTCGCAGGATAAAAAATATTATTTGAATTTTATCGATTTTTTAGAAGACTTCTCGGTCTGTATAAAATGATATAATATCAATCGGTTACAATTTATCTTACAGTAATGGCCTTTATATTTGACTCATAGGACTCGGGAAAGAGAAGTCGGTTTTGTAAGACATTGTCTGTCACAGAGAAGGTCAGTCATTGTGATATTGATTTGGAAAACAATCCCGCATAAATATAATGACCATATATGTACTGATAATTACTGACTGGCAGGCTTCGTGTGACTGAGACATTGACATACAATGCCGAAGTTAGCCGATCCTTCTCTTTTGCAGACCGATAGACAAAACAAGAAGTTAGTCAGCTACTGTACCTACATTACTTGTAAAACATTATTATTATAAGGTAAGCATAGTGGGTAAATCAGAGCCAAACTTACTCATCCCACACATGAGAATAAACCCGCTTCAATATAAATCTATTCAGTCTACAACTGAATATTACAAATAAAATGGATGGAATTAAATTTATAGACTAATGTCTTTATATGTTATTATGTTTAGTGTTGTTTCGTGGGTTAAGTATCCATGGCTCTAATGCACAGACGTAAATTAATCATTTTGAAAATAACACTAAACTGTTAAAGATCTATGTTAACAAATTTTTGGTATAAAATTTTCAAAATAAATAATTTATTTAATACTGAATAAATTCCATTTGCCGCAATAAGATGAGAGCAAAAGCCACTTTCCTGATGACATTTCACAAAAAAAACATAATTCAACAAGTAAAAATGGGAAAACATAATTCAACCGATTTGCGAATTTTACAGTCACTGAAATTTAAAAGCATTTTATAAAAAATTTCTAAAATACAATAAAAAAAATATATTTGTATAACAAGTTTTACAATTATTCAATTTTAATAAATAAAGAAATCATTTATACAGTAAACAATCCCAAATATTGCTATAGATGCATTCAGAAAAATTCTACACATACTACTTCAAATGATATTAATAGTATACTCATCCATATCAAGGAAATCGTTAAACTTTGGATAATTCTTGAAAAACATTTTTAAAAAACTATTTATCGCGGCAAACGGATCGCTGAGATGCAATACAAAGAGCGTGTCTATCTAGCTAGCGATCCTAGTGAAGCCTTCATAGCCGAGTCATCGGGGAGCGTCAGCGCCCATTTTCTGAGTCCAACCAACAACACGGATGATAATACTAGCACAGCCCCGGCTACAGAGAACTTGTTGGGAGACTCGTTGAAGAAGACAACCTGCCAGATGAACGCAAAAACAATGTCGGCTGACCGAGCTATCGCTATGGGCCCGGCTTGCTCTAGCTGTAGTGACATGGTCAGCAAGATCTGCCCACTAAAGCTGAACAGCGCCAGACACAGCACCAACAACCTATCTAACCCGCAAGCCGGGATGCACAGCGCCCCGATACTCCACGTCACTAATACCGTTTGAACTAATGCAAAGCTACCAAAATTCAACATTATCACGGAAAAGTGTAACCCTTTTAATGCTCTTAAAAGAATGTAAACGTTCGCTCCGAATAGCGTCGATCCGAATGCCGCAGCCGCTCCCCAAGGATTGGACACGTGTCCCTCCTCTTCCGTACTGTCGCCGAAAATGAAAGGCGGGCGAGTGATCAAAATTACTCCTATCAACGTTAAAATTATTGATATCACATTAAAGATCCCGCAAGGCTCTTTCAAGAATATCCTCGCGAATATCGAAACGAATACCGGCACGGAGAAAACGATGACGGAGGCGTCGGCCAGCGGCATGTGACGAAACGCGTAGAAAGCCAACATGAGCCCCGTCGTGCCGACGAACGAGCGGACGAGCAACATCGTGCGCCGCCCTTCAGGGAAGATCGGCTCCCTTTTCCAGATGACTACCGGGATGGTCGGCAGGAGAACCCCGACGAACCTGAAGACGGCAAGTTCCATGGGATCCACGTTGACGAGACCTTTGACGATGACGGTGCACAGCGAGAAGAACAGCGAGGAGAGAGTGGCGAGCATGAGCCCGAGAAACGGGCACCGCTTGAGCAGCGGCCGCCTGTTCTCGTACAGGTTGAGGGAGGCGTCATCTCCGGCCGAGAGGTCCACGAGGTGCTGCAGCTCCAGGTGCTCAGGCATGTCGCCGTCATGGGAATCCTGGAAAAGGATCGGATCTATCGACGCCCGCTTGCACCGAGACTCGCACTGTGAGTGCGCCTCGCTGACTTGTCACCCGCCGGTCAGTCAGTCGAGGAGTCGCGGGCCGCGCCTCACAGCCCGGGGCGGCATGACAGCTATCGTGTTATGCCTGGACCCGGCCGACAGATTATCATACACGACTCTTGAAATTTGACAGAAGAATGTGTTGTTTTTGGTCGCCTTTGGGATGGTCTGATAAAAGTCTATGGTACTATAGGTATGAAGGAAATATTTCATTCAATTTTTTTGAAGATTTCTACTTTGAGAAATTCCAAAATTTCATAAAATTTTAATTATTTATTTAGAAAAAAAACTAATTGCAATGACACATCAAGTAACAATTTTTTTTTGTCGTATTATTTTCATCAAAAATACCTTTCATGAAAGTTCAAAAGAAAATATATTTTTATTATTTTACAAATAACGAGAAAAAACGCAGTTTAAAAAAATAACCATATACATTAACCCTTTATCGGGGAATTTTATGACGGCATATACCGACAACCGATGCGAATGGGTTAAAAAGTGTCATTTTATAGTATTAAAATTCGTTCAATAAATTACGTCTTTTATAATTTTAATTATAAAATTAACAAATTAGAAATATTTGGTTCTGATTCACATTTATTTTTAATGATTAAATGTTTCGGACTCCCTGGTGACCATTTTCAATAATCTCCAATATCATTTTCAATAGGTCTCCAGGAAGTTCGAAAAAAGTAATAATTAAAAATAAATATTAATCAAAAGTAAATATTTATAATTCGTTAATTTCTTAATTAAAATTATTTTATGAACACGACCCTTTTTTTGTAATTTATCTGGTACTATTTGATGGGTTTGATATTATTTACCTACCATTATATTATGTTAGGTATTTGCAGGATCAATTTTCAAATTTAAAATTCGAACGAGTATTTGTTCGTCGAGATTTTTCGTCATACCTTTTTCAATTCTCACTTTTTTCATTGCGTTTTTTCCTTTCAGCCTGCAAAAACATATTTTATATCATTGATTTGTAAAATAATTGAAATTTACCTTTGTTTCTGTATTGAATCGTAATTAACACAGCTTAAATAAGAGATGCGTTCTTCTCAAAAAAGGTAAGTTGATTTGCTATTAATAAATATTATATTATTTATATTTCATGTATTGCCATTTTTTTGTTGAACATGATCAATAGTCTTTTTATTGAATTAATTGTAGCTAACAGCTCTCTAGTTGGAGCATTGAAACACTATAAAAATATACTCAACAATGTGTTTCAAATTGAAATTCATAATACTCCTTTCTTTCGTTAGAAACAGTGCAGATTTTAGAGAGTGGCAAAGAGGATATTTTATTACAGGTGTTTCCAATGTTTTATCTCTTTTTTGCATTTTCACTGTTTTACAATACATTTAATTTTTTGCAGTAAAGTGAGCTTAGCGACCAGTTCTTCTTCTGTTGTACCCAAGAAGAGTATCGCTGGTCCTAGTAGAGAAGTTCAGAATGTCATGAGAATAGTCTCAGTCGGGGATAATATCAATGAGGCACGAAGAAGAAGAAGGGTAATACTTTAGATAAATCACTTTAACCTCTCCTCCCCGGTGATGTCTATCGACTACATATTGCTTGTAATAACTTAAATATCTCTGTAAATATAATACACACAGGGTTCAGATTAAAGGTATTCCTCCTTAATACATTTACGTATTGAAAAAAAAAATATTTATAATAATAGGCACTCATCGGGAGCAGGAAATATTTTTCTAAAACCGGAATAAATTCACCACTACAATCAAGACGCGTCAACTGTCATGAATTCATTCGACCTGTCGGAAGCGTGTGCAAAAATAAAAATAAAAAATACCCAGATGCGTCGGCATCTATACTCCTCACTCTCGCTGACGTACTAATATGAGTGAGCGAGACGGGAAACCTCAGTTGGTCGGCTAGTTCGAAATGATATCGATGCGCGTCGGTTTATCGATATATCGACAAGCTAAGTAGTGTTAGTAGCTCTCGGAAGTTCACGCGCCAAGGTGCGTCTGGCCGTTTGAGGCTTCGGCTGATGTTTTTCATGTTTTTAGCTATTAAATGTCAATTATTACTGCTTATTGACATCAACTATTATAAAATTAAGCGATATCTTTGAATATTTTAGTTTTTTCGAATTTCTACTCATTTTATTCACTTTAAATCAGAATGTGTAACGAGTACACACCATCGGAACGCGCGGAAGTTTTTAACATAGTAAGGCGAGGGTTAATAAGACATAAGTAATGCGAAATAAATAAAAACAAACATTCACCTAAAGAAATAATAACTTGTCTTGGATACCTTATATCATGAGTGCCTGATCTTGCCGGCGGGTATAACTCAATGGTCAAAGCGTTTGCTTGGCAAGCTAAAGGTCGTGGGTTCGATCCCCGACGGAGATTTAAAAAAATAATTGTAATCGATTTCTGAGCTCTAAAATACCCCCGTTTGTTGTGAAATTGATCCCTCAGCCGTAAAATGCCAGTCATAGCCTATCAATTAAAATTGGTGGTAGACGAAAGTCGTTCCGTGAAGTCCACCCATTCATAGTAAATTCCTGTAACAATTAGAATGATGTGTGAATGTCGTGCTGCAGTCTATGACGTTGGCGGATCAACACTCCACATGCAGCGCTTAATCATATGTAACATGGTAAGAGTCATAGAATCCACAGATGAGGCTTCAGCATCACTATCACTATCTGCGGCATTCTCCCGTTTATGCATCTATGCTTTATAAATTATAATAATACAATACTTATGATTAATACAATACAACGACACAGAGAAACATGCGCAGTCTGAAAATGTTTCAACATAAGTTATTGTGCATGTATGGATAGTGCACAAACCTCATATTGATCTGTATGTAGTACTGCGCATGCGCCCCACGCAATGTTTATCAATATTATGGATATATTCTGTATTCTCCGTCACATTGGGAAATCACCACATACATACACCACTGTGGGCAACATATAATACTGTATGAGTTTTTGTAAAATTATACTCTAAATGTATTGTACATTTAAGAAAAGCATGATTTCCCGGCTTTCAAAGATCACCAAGCGCTCCAAGAGCCCCAAGCGCTCCAAGCGCCCCTAACGCAAGCGACGGCAAGCGGTCCTCGTGGCCCCCAACAGCTTCATTGGACATGTGGCCAACATGGTGGTCGTGCGACTGGTTGGAAACAAAAAAAGTGAGACAAAACGTGACAATTATTAAAAACATGCCAAATATAATAATACTGAAAAACATGTCGGCAATAGATGTAACAAAGACGGTCATAATTCTAGGCAACCAATGTTATTGACAAACAGTGGGTGGCTACAAATACAGGTACATCTATCTGGAACGTACAAAATTCAATAATCCAAAGGTTTTTAATAGCACCATTAAGGAAAATCTTCTATCTAAATATAAAAAAAAATGTCTGCATGTGTGTCTTTTATACATCCTACACCGTTCTTCCGATCAATATGAAACATTTAGGAAATATTTCTTTTAGGACTGTGAAGAGAAAAGGGTACTCAAAATTTTATTTACTAACAAAAAATATATGAACACTTATAAAAATAATGTTTTCAGACTAGACTTGTACAGAGTAAAAACAAGAGTAATTCAGAACGGTCATTTTGAAAATTTTCAAATATTCTTCACCTCAAGTCAGACTTATCCAATCGAAATGTAAGAGGGCTCCCTACGAGGCCATAAACTCGTGGTTTCTTTTTTTGAGTGGCATTGCAACGCATGCCGGGTACACGCTAGTATATAAATAAATGCGTATTTAAATACAAATATTTCACTGCGTCACTAATACAATTAATAAAATATTTTCTTGTAATCAGTTATAGCAATAGCTTTCGAATCGAATACGATAGATTTCATACTCAGTAATGTATTCAAATAATTTTGGAATGTTAAAAAAAATACATCTGTTATGTGACGCTCATAAGTGATCTAGCAGATATAATGATATAATAACTGGTATATAAATTTAAGTACTAACTATTATATAAAATATAACTTTTTAAAAATATTTTTTCATCGCTTTGAATAAAAGACGACTAACATCAATTCGAGAGGGGGAAAGGTTCTCTTTTTATGCACTCATATTATTTATTATATAGTTATTTTTAATTTTGGACGGCAATTGACCCTCAAAATGAAAAAAAAATGTTTGCTCGCTTAAAGTTTGGGGGACGAATAATTTCTGAAGAACGACTTTGTGTTTTTTTTTGTTTATCGGCGCCGCAGTGCGTTAGTTAAGTAATCTTAATGAATGAGTCTCAATAAGTAAAATTAGTTTTCTTATGTGAATTTTTTAATTTTTTATTAGAACATTATTTTATTATTTCAATATTCTAATCTACTTCTATAGATCATTGACTATATTACAATATTATTATTACTTAAATATACATATACTATACATAAAATTCTTTTAGGCAGGCCAATGGCGTAGTTCGCCGAGCGGTATGAATACCTGGGCATAGTTGATTTCCAAGGTCCGCAGTTCGCATCCCGCTTCTGCCGTTATTTTTGTGCTTGGATTGACGCGTTGAAAAAAGAATTTTATGTATAGTATATGTATATTTAGTTTTCTTAATTCATTTTGTTTATATGTCGTTGGTTGTTGTCACAGAAACACATCATTTAAAATGTTTTTAACTTTATTATTATAAAAAAATGTATGTTTATTATTTTATGCATTAGGAATAATTTGTTATCATTTATTTGTTATGTTTTTGTTTAGATTTGGTCGTCAAGGAGCCGACAAGTGACTGAAGATCTGAATACATTACAAGTAACTACATTACGGCTCCTTCAGCCAAGTGGACATTGATTTATCCATAAATTCTATATTATACATTGTTTAAAATTTATATTAAAAAAAAACATACCAAAAACTTTCTTGTAAAATTAAATCGAATTTGTAATAACTTTTGTATGAATAAATATGTTTCAAAATAAATTTAACTGCTTTATTAATAATTAATAAAAAAAATTGTGTATTAATTATCTGTCGACTGTAGCTAAGTTTTATGAAAAAAAAAAAATAATGAAATGTTTTTTTAAAATAACATTTTTTTTCCTCTCAATTAATATTTTTTTATAAATAACTTATTAAAAGTAGATTCAACTAATAAGTATGTTATTATATATTGTAACTAAACTTTTTACATCGCTTCCATGTTAATATTGCAATCTCCAAGTGTACACCAACGCTACACCTTTTATATATGTGCTTCTAAAAAAAGTCTGCGTGTTGTCCATCTGCTCCTCATCCTCCACCGTGCGTTCTAATAACGATCCCGATGATGTGGAGACGTCTTTCCTTAAGTAAAGGGGATGTTAATAATTAAAACAAGAGTGTCACTTATAATATTACGATAATTTATTATTTTTGATGAAATGATACTATTTACAAATGAGGTCCTTATAAATTAAATACAAAATTATAGAATATAATTAAGCAAAAGATATTATCAAGCCATTATAATAAGTTATCTTCCATATACGAGTATATATATATATATATTTTACGTATACATATAAATAATTTCCATCTTTTCAACTCTCTATTGATAAACTTTCATATTTTTTTTAAAATTCAGTTTTACAAATTTCATATCAAAGTACAACAATCTAGTGGGATAAAATATATTCTGCCAGAGATAGATAACTTAGTGACACAACAATAGTAATAAAATGAAATAGATAACTTAACACATTGTTT
This sequence comes from Glossosoma conforme, assembly GCA_022606575.1. Classification (NCBI taxonomy): domain Eukaryota; kingdom Metazoa; phylum Arthropoda; class Insecta; order Trichoptera; family Glossosomatidae; genus Glossosoma; species Glossosoma conforme. The sequence continues at coordinate 2,104,249 of JAGTXR010000046.1, forward strand.
GCGGGAAACGAGTAAACTAGTCATTTCCCTTTTTATACCAAAGCTCGTGAGACAAGTTTTCTCGTTTTGTTCTGCTGCAGCGGTGGGGCGCAGGAAACTTGTAAACAAGGGCACCAGATGGGTGACTGAATACGCATTCTTGCATGTCAGCAGTACCCTGCACGTCTACCTGCCAATACAATCAATTTGGGACCGAACAAAAACGCAGGAAGATACCCGCTTACAAAGTGTTAATTAAACAAAGTGATTTAATTTGAACCCCAAATAAAAAAAAACAATATTATATGTTTATTTAATATGACAAAATAAAATTCAAATTTACACCAGAATGAAGAAAAAAATATTTATTTAAAATATTTAAATTTCGTTCATTTTCTATTTAATGAAATACAGGAAGCTGCAAAGTTTTCATTGTTGTATTGATTTAAAACTGTCAGCTTTTTTTGCTGCTCCCTGTACATATACAAAAGAATGTTTGAAATATTTCCAGTAAAGGTTTAAAATTCAAACAAATGTCATGCTATATTTAATAAATAATTAGGATAATTTATCAGCTCTGATATTTTTTATTCTCTAATCGCATGCAGGAGAGCACAGCCTGTCAAGACCAGAGCACTCTATGACGCTCAGCCAGGGAGGCTGTACGCTGCATGCTGGAAATGTGTTTTGTTCGTGTTTGTATGTGGGTTGGGGAGATTGCAAGTGTATATTTATCTGTTTCTTGAAGAGACTCAGATGATTCGTCGCTCGACACTCAAACCGGGCGGACGTGTCTAGTCATCCTACCTACAGGATGGCGTACTGTTGCGGTTGTGATATCGCGCAAATAAATCGTCGCTTAGGCGATCACCGTTTGCTGCTGGAGAGGCTCTTAAAGGCTGTTGGATGCGGGATGGATGATGCTCTGACATCCGTTGGTGTGGACCCTCCACCCAACCCGACAAGTCTGCCGACTTCCCGCAGAAGGCGCTTACCTCGAGCGTGCAAATCAATTCCGGCTACCTACGCTGAAGCTGTCAACATTCCTGTGTCGATGTCGCTTAACTGTGACAGCAGAGACTCCAAGCCTGCCGTCAAAGAATCCGCTTCGAGTGAGGCCACCGAAGAGGACTCCTCGGAAGATACTATCGAAGGAGCCCCTGCTGTTTCGAGCAAGGCTCCCAAGGACTCCCGTTCTCAGCGGGAGGACGAATCATCGTTCGAGGAACTGGAGGACCTGAGTGCTTTCTCCGAGGATGTCCTCTCCCTCTCCCGAGCAATCTTTCCGGAGAAGTTCAACGTTCTAAGTTGAGTCGCACCTCTCCGCATGGGGAAAGGCAACAACATTCAGCACGTCTGATGATCCGTGGTTCTGCAGCTCCTTCAAAAAACGTTACTGGAGTGAAGATGGCGTATCTTCACGCCAAGGGCCTTCACCCAGATACATCGGCTGAGGACTTGCAGAGCTTCTTGGCAGCGACCGCTGCATTCAATCCTTCTTGGATGACCATCAGGAGGATTGTCAGCAGGCGGACGCTGTCAACTTCTTTCAAAGTCGGGGTCATCGCGACTTCGCTGGAGTCTCTCATGGAGCCTCAAGTGTGGCCTGAAAGGACCATCGTTCAACCCTGGATACGCATAAGACGAAAGAATCGCAGTGAACAGTGGTTGAAACCAACTTGAGTGAAGATATTGACATATTTAGTGTTTTATTGCTTTAAATTCAGTACTGGTGTTTATGGAGGCGAAATGTTACACGTTTTATTTTGTGACAATGCCTTGTTATTTGTGAGTCAATCATGATATACCTCTGACAGGGTTTTTGTTGTTACAAGTCAAACTGTTTATCTTGAGTCTCCTGACGCTAGTTCTGAGTGTGAGGTCAGTGATACTAAATGTGTCAATAAATTTACATCACCACATTTATGTTACCTATTGTATTTTTATTTTATATTATATTATTGTATTTATATTATTATACTTCAGAAATGCATTGAATTGATAAAATTTGTAATGTTTCTGCAAGGAAAAAAAAAATAAAATTGAAATAATAAAATTGAAATTGTAGGATGGTGGAAACACAGACGCTGGAAGAGCATTCTAAAGCTTACCGGTGGCTTTAAGGAAGCAACTTTCGAAGCTGCCAGTTCTTGGCCGACACATGTTAACCGTTTATGGATGTTCCGCAAGTGTAAGAATATTTTGGTCAGTTGTGGGTGGGTAATAACGGTAGAAAAGTCTAAGTGAACCAATCTTACGCCTGTGTTCCATTGATTGCAGGTTAGACGTAAGAGTGTCATTGTTTATCAAACTAATTGCTCTTCTTTGAACTGACGCAATCAAGTTTATAAATGTGTACTTATATAAGTTGTAAGGATACTATGATTGTAGAAACATAAAATTAACCTGCCTACATAATAGAATTTTAATAATCCATTATAAAGGAGGAAAAATTTAATATTTATTATACAAATTGACATAAATTTTAAACCAAAAAATCCAATAAATTATTTATTAAGAGATCTATAAAATAACATTAAGGTTATCAACTGACAATACTTGGTAAAACTGCATAATTATAATTTTAAATTAATTTTAATTATTGAAGATGATCTCCATGGAGTCCGAAATCATGTAATAATTAAAATTAATTAAAAATTATACATCTATAATAATCACAGATGTAATTTTTTTTTAAGTTTCTTTTTTTGTGGGAGTGAAATTATTTTATGTTATTGCTCATTAATATTGAATACAAAAAGTTAAGTGTTTTAAATTAAATTAATTGGAAAAATGAGAATAAAAAAAAGGATGGTAAAAAATCTGAAGAACTAATCAATAAGTGGTTATTTTTACCTGCGTGATTTTTTATTGCTAGTATTGCTCTATCTTTCATATCAGAAATTACTGTTTTATGTCTTTGTAATATAAATAATTCAATATTATGTAATTTGTGTGGTCCTGGTTAGTGTAATTGTTATTATTGCGTCGGAAACATCATATTTTATCCACCCTGAAACACAGTGATCCTAGTAATGGACTAAAATAAATATACATGTTCAAAACTCGTAAATTGTTTATTTACTAGCTTAACCCTTTAGATGCGGCGTGCCTATATATCGGCATGACACTTTATGTGGCTAGAGTGTGGTATGCTGATATATAGCCAATGCCATACAAAACCGCTCCCGCTATGTAATAATATGAAAATTAGTAAAAACATATTTAGGCGAGGCCTATATATCAGCATGAGTTTTATTAAAAAAGGATATAGAGTATATTCATTGAAGATTAATTAACTTAAAAGGTTAAAAAAAAATGGATTTAGGTGTGTACCAAAGTATAAAATAATAATTTATCATAAGAATCAAAAATATCTTTTTTTTCCATGTATTATCGACACTTCTTATGAAACAATAATAAAAACAATAGCTGCACCTAAAGGGTTAAGTCATAGATTTTAGCCAAAAACAGCGGTAATAAAGAACTTTTCTATTAAAAAAATAAAAGAAGATACTATACAAGTAAAAAAATGAATTGCAAAATTAAGAAATTTATTTTATTTTACTACCAATAGTATTAGTTTATACCCAATGAAATATAAAAAATATATTTTAGGATACTTTTAATTGATTTTCTGCTTACAGTAAATAAAAACAATAAAGATCACACAATTTATTTGTTGGTTATGTTTGAAACAATTATGTTTTTTTTTTACATAAAAATAGATTTTTAGATATGGAATCTTATAATTTTATTTAAATAATAGCCCACTTAAAAGTACTGAAGGACTGCGAAATGCCTTATGTTCATAGGTTCGATGAAAGGAAAATCCTGATCTATCTCCTCCTCGTGGTGGGGGGCAAGCGACAACAACAGCCGAAATAAGCTAACACCCAGCTAACCTTGTAAGGTGAAGCTGGTTAGGACACTTTATTGTCCTGGAGGTAGTAAAGGGTCTCCAAAGGCGGATAAGCCTTTATGGTCAACGGCATTAGGATGTGGAAATAAAGGGGAAAATACCACATTAAAGGTTCAAAAGACATCCCATGTATCAGCGAAAATGATAGCATCTCAAGTAAAATTTTCCGGAGATGAAATAGTACCCCAATCGGATCTCCGGGACTGCTGGAGACAAAATCCAATAAAAATTAATTTAAGAAAATAAATAATAAAAAATAACATTAATGCTGCGGCGATTTATTCTTAAAATCAGTTCATCTCTTAATATAACAGTTGCAAATAGTTTAGGAATAAATAGCAAAATTAATGATATTTAAATAAATGTAAAAAGCTATTTAGAATTTTACCTTAAAGTTATTTTATCATAGTCTCCATCAGATAATTAAAAAACAGGTGATAATATTTTTAGACGACCTAAGTTTAACAATATTAGTTGACTAAATTATTTTTTAGAAAAACTAAAATATATATATTTTTTTACATTTTAGATATTGCAAATTGTTTAGTCAAGAGTTGTCTTTTGACAGTGATAGATTGAGGAAGGCTACGAGTTAGTCGAAACTGCAGTCTCCTAAACAGAGGCTTTATCTTACGTGATCCATGTAAAAACAAGGTAAATAAATATTTATTATTGTTTAGTCACCTATTACCAATATTCACATCCACTCATTACATGGATCATGTGGCTTACAGTAAGCAAAATTAATCAAGAATCAATAAAGTGTGCGATATTAAGTAATAAGCCTGTTTTGCGACTGCGATTCATACTTTTAAATAATAGTTTAAATATATTTTTATTAAATTAACCCTGACTTTAACCAGAACAATTTGAAGTTCTCAATGCGACAGTATTGCTCGTGACAGTTTAGGATAGACATGATGACTTCCTGTTGTTTTTCTCAATTAATAATTTGTGTCATGATTTAACAATCACAAAAAGTGTTTTTTTTTTTTTTTTTTAATAATAAACTTGTCTTATTTTTTAGTGTGTAAACCCAGGAAGCAGTTAAGAATATTATTTCCCTAATGAAAAGGATTAAAGGAAATAAAATCGTTTTTAAAGATACACGTCACTTAGAGCAGTGCTCCGCAACCGGTGTGCCGCGGCACACTGGTGTGCCGTAAGCCGATACAGGTGTGCCGCGATCAAATAAGGCAATATTATAAATCAATAGTTTTACAACGGTCCTCAAGCTTCCAGCGCCTTTCGCCTATTTATGTAGACATACAACGAGGTACTTGCTTTATTAAGTTCTAAATGAACTTTAAAAAAATGTGAAATTGATAAAATTAATATCTATTTTTGGCTTTTGGTGTGCCGCGGTATTCAAAGTGAGAACTTTGGTGTGCCGTAGAATCCAAAGAAGTACTTTGGTGTGCCGTAGATGAGAAAAGGTTGCGGAGCTCTGACTTAGAGGATGATTAAACAAACGTTTTTTTTTTTATTATAAAAAAACGACTTTACTTAAAATTCCTATTTGTTACAAATAAATATTATCAAGACTTAATGCACAATTGGAAAAATCTTTACGTATATACTCCTCTTTGGCACTGAAAAGATTGCCGACACGTTTGGAAATGTTTCATCACATGCAGGGAGGGGTGCGGCTGCTCAGTTGGCAGCACTAAATCAAAACATTCATTTTATAAGCCTAGAATTATGTTTATTGATTATTAAAATAAACCTCAGAAGAGAGGTATATTTTTGGATTCCCCCGCATTTCATCCCCAGACAATTCGTTCAACGACTCATCGCTAACGACGTGGGGCGCACTGGACGTCTGGTGCACGGGATAATTCCACACAAAAAAATAATTAAAATTTGGTGCATGGGACAACTGGTGCACTGGATGTCTCACTAACGTAACCTTACTTAACCTTTCCCCTGCCAGACCAATTGTGCAAGAAAGACCCCCATAGGCCAGCCGTTTTCAATGTCAGAAAAGTCATTTTAAAAAATCAACAAGTGCTTAATATAATGTTATTTAATGTAAACTTACCAAATTTGGATGTTTTTCCCCTTTTCCATTAGAATAGACACACTTAATTGATAAATAATGTTGTGATAATTTATACGAACAGGGTTGTCGCAAATTGTGTAGTTTAATAATGATCTGGCGAGTTAACTCGTCCATGGCCTGGCGGGACCTAATGAGTTTGGCGAGTTAACTCGTCCGTGGCAGGGAAAGGGTTAAGTTATTTCGTTAACGAGACCTATGGATCTCTGGATTCTACAATCTCTGGAAAAATACTTAGGTGAGGTTAGCGAGACATCCAGTGCACCAGTTTTCCCGTTTGAATGAATTTTCTGGGGACGATAGGTTGTGACAGCATATTTTTGTGTAACACATGAATAATTCAATTATTCCAGTACAATGTATTAAAAAAACTAAGAAGACATCTAATTATTGTATGTGTCAATGTTGGATTACATTAACTATTTTATACAATTGAATTAAAATCAACTTTAACTAAATTCACACGTTAGACACAAATGTGCTAAAAATATATGTATTTTTTAATATAAAAGAAGGATTTATTGAAATTCCCGTTAGTTTTTACCTTTTGGTTTTAATTAGTGATAATATATATCCCGTTAATATGTTCATAAATATATCACATACTTGTTTATTAAGGATAATTAACCTCAGCAAGCTCGGCAGTTTGGCATGAACCTGTGAATTTAGGTCCTTCAGTGCTGGCTTCAATGGTTTGGTAGGAAACTAGTTTAAAAATAAATTTAGAAATTGAATTGATACAAAAGTAATTTCAACAACAATGTCAAAAAAAATATTAATTTACTATAAATTTGTAACCATTGTTTATTTTAGTAAAATGAATTTAAGATTTGATTATTTTTAAGACTGATGCAAAGTTTGCTCGGCAGGAAACTACTCTAATTGCATATGAGCTGACGATAAAGGACAATTATGTAAATTTATAATTTTCTTGATATTGTGGCTTTTGGGTTTAGCCGTGTGTGGCGAATTTCTTCTCTCCGATATTTCGACCGCCTTATAATTTTCTTTGTTACTAAAAAATAATTACACCTTAAGTCAGAAAAAATATTAAATACCTTAAATAATTATTATAAGGAAGTAATTAATGTAATGGATTAAATTTATTGTTATTTAATCACTGCTTTACTTCAATCATATAACGCAGAAAGATAATATTTAATTATTACAACTATAATATAAATAAACATTTCAACTTTTTGAGATTTTTTAATAGAAAAACAATTCGGCAGCTGCTATAACTTTCCCTGCAGGATTCGGGGACCAAATGTATTTTATTCTTTTACTGCAATAAATTATTTACAACAATTTGGAAAGCATCCACAACACATCCACTTTATCACATTCATCAACTTGCCTCTCATAAACACCAAAGTTCCAACTTTCACACTCAATTAACCTGTTTTCTCAAAAATTTTCAACTATTTGATCTCCATTCTTTGGTCTTTACTTTACTTTCTGACTATTTGTAATTCTGCTCAAGTCGCACTTATAACTTTACCTATGTATTTAAGTCACCTTTTATTTACCTCGCATGCATCTTTCTACCGTAGATTTACATTTTCTTAGATATTACATGTAAAAAAAAACATTACACATGCTTATTAAAATAATAACATAAATAAATAATCAATAAAATTAAATTATCTTGATATACAGTGGAACCTCGACATACGAGTTTAATTTGTTCCGCAACCTTGCTCGTATTTCAAATTACTCGTACTTAAAGTAAATGTACAAAAGTCACAAAACACGACCACAACCTATCAAAGATGCTGTGATAGCGAGAGCACTGATAACTGATTCTCTGACCGTGGTCTTGGGCGCGGTTCACATGCAATCGGCCGACCCGCTAAGCCGATTGCTCGTATTTCAAATTTTGCTTGTATTTCGAAGCAACAAATCGCTTGCTCGACGGCTCGTATCTCATAAAACTCGTATGTCGGGGCACTCGTATGTCAAGGTACCACTGTATTGCTATTAACAAAGATGTTTCAAAATGTAATCACTTATCAATTTTGTATAATCTTGTTAATTTAAACATCAGTTATTGGAAAATATTATTCTAAGCTTGCAAAGTTAAAAAATAATATTATGCATTGATATGATTAACTTTGTGCAAGAGGATACAAAAACACAAGGAAAGACATTCTTAATCGCGTTCTAATCACCCACCCATAAATATATTTAAATATTATATTCCACTATTCTCACATAAAGTCGATAATAAAAAAAAACGAAATAATAATCACGTATTATTCCAAACTGTTATTTTTTGTACTACCAGAATCATCATGAAGTAAAAAAACCTTAATCTACTTAATAAACTTAACACATATCACGGAACTGACGTAATTGCGCTGAAACAACCATTCTTCATGAATGTTGGCGAGATGCAATCATTTCATATAGAACAAACACCCAAATAGGATATGAAATCTACTGACGCGTTACAATAATTTAATTTAAAATACGTAATATAAAAAAAACAATCTATATGATTTGAATCAGGTCACCAAAATATGAATAAACACAACAAACCGGTGAACACCGGAGTCTGTGTGAAACACAAGTCATCTTTGTCCGAGTTAACCTTTAATAACAAATTGGAATTGACCAATTTAGTTTACAAATGACAGTTTGTGAACACACGGATACATCGGGGAACACAAAACGTACAATATTCATTGAAACAAATGCCAACGCGACAAAGACCCGGTCAGACGGCAGCGTCGGCAGGCCGCCAACCAAACGTATCGAAAATCTAACACGATATTCACTATAAATACTTGATCAATATAAAAAATTATCAATTCAAGGAACTTTTCTGCATTTCCCACCGTCCCGGAGCTGGCGGAGCGTCAGTGGTGGAGCTCGGATTCTTCCCCAAGAGTCAGAGAGATTCTTCAAGTCTTGATCGGCAACACTTCGTACGACTCTTCGTCCACTTTCTCTGCGTCGGTGGAGAGAGCTTCCCTGAGAGCGTCCACACAATTTCTTGGTATAAGAGTGCCTAGAATTAAAAAAAAAACAAACAATTATAAAATAGATTACTTTTAAACTATGATACCGGTTACCCTATCACAGTATTATATTTATTCATATGATATATAATGCATCCTATCCATGAATACAGCAGTCACCTTTGAGATGGAGCCCTTAAAATACCTTCTGGATTTAATTGACTCTGTTCAAAGAAGAGCAATTTGTCTGATAAATGACACTCTTGCGTCTAATCTACAATCAATGAAACACAGACATAAGATTGGTCTATTCTACTGTTATTACCACGGTAGTTGCTCTTTGGAACTCAATAAATTTATTCCTCCTGCACCCACCCACAACCGACAAAAACACTTGCCGAACATATCCATACAAGGTTAATGTGTGTTGAACATGAACTGACAGTTTCCTAAGTTCCTTCCTAAATGCCACCTGTGGTAAGCTCTGAAATGCTCTTCCAGCATTTGTGTTTCCTCCTTCATACAATCTGAATCTCTTCAAGGAACAGATAAATATACACTTGTAATCTTCCCAACCCACACACAAACAAAACACATGTTTCCCGCATGAAGCGTGTAGCCGTGTTTGCTGAGTGTGCTCTCTTGCATGAGATGGGAAATCTGCCCTATGGCTAAAATGTGTAAATAATAAAGATGGTATTGTCCCGTGTACTGACCAACAATCTTGAGTCCCTCGGTGGTCTTGAGGCGGATGACCTGCATCTTGTTGAGGGACGAGCGAGAGCTGAGAACGTTCTCTACCCGCGCCCACACGGACAGCACGGAGCCCGACAGCACGTGATAGCTGCGACGGCGCAGACCCACCTACAAATATCAAACATGAAAAGTCATACACAATACCTTACATGATAACATATTTATTTTATAAATATAGCAACATTTACTTGCTTACATAGGTCCCTTAATCCCCACTCCTAAGCTCCACCCATCCACCTGCAACTCTCTTTCTTTTAAGTAAATATATATTTACTTGTTGATACACTTATTCACGTTACAACTGATGAATCCTTCATTGATGGCAAAACTGCAGTCTTCCAGCAAGTGAAACAGTGTTCAGTGTGATCCATGTTAAAACAAGGTATGAAATACTTATCTAATTAAACTACTAGATTTCCAGCTTTGCACCTGGATGTCAATATGAGATGAACTAACCTCGCAGTCTTGTCCCATGGAGACATTGCGACAGTTGGCTCTCCAGTAAGCGTGGGAGCACGTGGTGACGCTAGCCTCATGTTGGCTGCACCACGGCTTCTCGGCCTCCGTGGAAGACGATTTCTTGTACTTTTTCTCAATCTCAGCCAGGGACTCATTCCGCAGTTGCAGACCTGTGTTTGGTCTGAAAATTAAAATCGCATAAGTAAAACATTGCCATTTATCACATTCAAATACTCTAATTGCTCCAGCTGACAATTCTTGTTTCTACTTCAATTTTTTTTCTTCCCATATCCACAATATAGTCACCACAAAGTGCCGCCACTTAGTTCTGTCAGCTGCCACTGTCCATTCTTTGTCCTAGTATATATCTGCACCTGAAAGTCCACTTGGAAACATTCATGGTTTCCGACACCCTCCATAGCAGAAGTCGGAGTGCTGGCAGCAGTAGTATCTGAGGCATACTTTGGGTGATTTGTTAATTGGATTTATTAAGGAAATGGGATGTTTAGCTTATGAGGCTTGGAACATTTTTCCTTAACTTTTTGAATGCGGCGCCATTTTGGTAGATTTTTTAATAGATTTTTTGGCAAATTATAAAATAGATCATTTCTAGTAAACAAATATATCAGATATTGCTTAAAGTTTTTTAATGGAATCCAATATATTTTATATTGAGTTATATTGTAGACGACAGCTTCCAGTTCCGCTGACGATCCGCTCTACGGGCGTGTATCGGTTTTCCGCTCTTCACTAGACCATCTTCTCCCAGTTACTTGTAAGGTAACTAGTTACGCCATCAATCTGAAGTGGGCGGACAGCCTCATTTCTCCAGATTTCAGGCAGCCGGCGCGGCTTTACAGGAGGGTGGGAGGTAGAAATGAAACGCAAGAGATTCAAGTCTAAACTGATTTATTTAACGTTCAAGTCGGTGCTTTTATACATTAATTTTCTGGTACCTACTTTTGCGGCCGTGGGAATAGTTTCGGTCGCACGGGTCTGTATTCCTTTCTTAGGGTTTTATTACTATACGAAACGTTCCCGGAGATAGTAATCCTAGCCATAAACATCGGTTTATGTTTTTATGGCTAAAACTGAAACGTATCCTAGGTCCGTTCGCACGCTTTACTAAACAAAGGAACACTTTCTGAATATTTAATATTTATGACATCTTCCCGAGAATAGACGCATCTCACGCTGGCCAACAAAGGGCGACGTTTTTGGCTTATTTAATATTTATGGCATCTTCCCGAGAATAGACGCATCTCACGCTGGCCAACAAAGGGCGACGTTTTTGGCTTATTTAATATTTATGGCCCCCTTTCTAACAATCGGTCGGGGCTCACGGACTGTTTCTTTATTGAAGGTCCGCCCGATAATACTCGTGGGATGCAAAGTATAATAAACCATCGAATTCCTATATCATTACAAATAACACATAACTATCAACAGCTGTCGTCTTCAGCGTGAGACGTACGTAACATATATAGTAAGGTAATTTTGAACATAACAACAGTAGAATAAAGCTGTAATATGCGGCTACAAATTCCATGTAAATGTCATGACCGCTATAGAAGTTATACTCAGTGAATTGGTTAAGAGGTGACTTAACCCCATTCTTGTTGAGAGACTAATCTTCAGCTGTAGTATTCAAGAATCATGATTTGTTATAAAATAATAGATAAATTGAATCACCTGTATACTTGGTACATCTGGTCCTTCTTGGATATCTTCTCCCCCTTCTTGTTGGCGGGCAGGTCCAGCGCCACGGCCAAGATGGCGGTCTGCTTGCCGTTGCGCACTTGGTGGGACAAGTAGAAGCCCTCGCGAGCCCCCGTCAGCTCGGCCCACTTGTCCGTGGCCTCCTGCCAGCTCATGCCGCGCTGAAAGACACATAACATCATCACTCCAGTCAAATACAACAACAAAATAGACATGAAACATTTTATCAATCACAAAATTCTTCAGTACATATATTTTTTGATCAAATACTACTAGTCTTACCAATGAGTTATTTAAAAAAATCTTGATTATCACACTAGCAAGTCGCATTGTGATGATATATGCTGATATATATGAGGTCATCGCATGTGCGTTCTCCGTGGCGCCATGGAAGACGGAGCGGTCGACGAAAGAAACAATGTCTCCTAGTAGCACTACTGACAGACAGCGGTTGAGGAAGGTGCCACTCCCCATGTGACGCTTAAGAGCTGGTCGAGGTTAAGTCGGTCCCGCTTTAGGAGCGCTCTTCCAGGCCGTGGTGCAGTTCTTATGTTACATTAACGTGTGCCATAGTTTTTAGTTCAATTCTTGTATTTTTGTTGTATTTTAAATAAAAAGGAGTAAATTGAACAGTTGAGCTGAAGTGAAATTTTCCATTGGTATCAATATGGAGGCTAACCAACGAATAGACACGCTTAAGTGGCAACGGCCAGGACATATGTCTATAAAGATATGATGGTCGATGAGAAGAAAAGTGTTAGAGTAGTGTATAAGAACTGGCAAACAGAGCATTGACGAACCCCTCTGCAAGACTGATGGCGGAAGATTGAAGAGGATGGATACTCATGCAGGAGACCTACATTCAACAGTGGACAGACACAGGCTGATGATGATCAATGCATAGAAGTGTAGTGTTACCTCTACGTGCACGAGGTGCAGCTCCGTGGGCGCCACTCCTGTGGCATGCTTGCGCATGAAGCGCACTCTCTTGGCCCGGGTGACACACTCCCCGGCTGCTCCGAGGTCCAGAATGCCGAGATCGAAGCGCCCGGCTCGCCGCGCCTGACCGATGATGGCATTGAGAGTGTCCGTGAAGTATTTGAACAGTCTGTTCTGCAGCTCCACAGGCATGCCCAGTATCCGGTTGAGGAACTTGGACATGTTGTTATGGTCCTACAAAAGAAGTTCCATCATCATGATCAAAATGCTTATCATTCTTGGTATCCTACAAAATTTTCTCCATTAATTACGTAAACATTAAATCTTTTTTTCAAACCTTATCAAGGGACAGAACTCCCGGCATGGCCTCGCTGTTGACGATGAGGCCGACGCCCACGAGCGCGTTGGCCACGTCCTGGAAGAAGTCTCCCTGGTAGTCCTGCGGCGGCGGCACCAGCGGGGGCTCGTACTTCATGATGGTCTTCATGGTGGCCTCCAGGGCGCTGCGCCCGTACTTGTTGTCGATGTTGAACTGCGACAGGTCGCGCGACTCGGTGGCGCGCCGGTCCCCGTGCGTGAGCGCCCCGAGCGACTCCAGCCTCTTGGCCACCGTGGAGGCGAAGCGCCGCTCCCCGGCCAAGTCCGAGATCAGGAAGATGTACTCGGGGGCGTTCACCTGATTGGATCGATGGGTTCGTCCTGGAATTATAAAATAATCCTCATATAACATTTACCCGCATACACTTTCCGGTCGAGCGGGTTCAGTGTCTAGATTGAGATTGTGGAGGTTCAAAACCCACTACTCTGCGATTGTAGTTTTTTTTTTCTTCAAAAACAACCTTTTTCATTTCGAAAACATTTTTTTCATTTCAATAGCAACCAGAAATATAAATAATAAATATCCATCAAAATAGCCACCAAATTGTATTCTTGTATAACTGTATTATATATAAGTAAAATACCAATAGTGTCAGAGTAAATTCAAATTAACAAAATATAAGATACACTTTATAAAGTGTAAGGTATTTATTTAAATGAGATATATATTATGATATAACACTCCCATCTTGCAATATATACAATACAGAGAAGAAAATAAGTCCCCTGACTTCCCTGACACCTGAGAGTTCTCACTGAGCTATTTAAGCATTGCAAGTGCGCCCTCAAAATTGCGCGTTTTTTAAAAAATATGTTTATTTGAAATATTTAAATTTAAATAACGCTAATCTCACCAAACTGCTGGATGGCTCGATCTGCCGACCAGGGCAGCTCCAGGGTGATGTGAACTCTTCTTCTTTGATTTCTGACTCTGAAACACAACACATTACCATATTATTTTTTGGCAGTAAAGATTATATTTTAAACTTGGCTGCCAATGGATTTATCAACAATTATGGTAAAAAATTACATATAAGAAAATTATGGAACCATAGTTAAAAAGTAATGAAATTTTAACATTGTCCATGTTTTATGGGAGCAGTGACCTGGAGGATAAAAAAGTTGAAAGATTTTTAACCCTTACGCCACTAAATCTTATGTATGGTTTTAGCTTGAAACACACGAATCTGAGAAGTCCCTTTGTGATAAAATGCTTACCTGAGAGCGCCAGGTGAAATTTTTCTTCGGAATTTTTTTATAAAATACTAGTTTTGGTGGATTAAAAGAAGTATTTTTTTAAGCAAACCATGACATATTATCAATATAAATCATTACACAGCTTACCATAAAAAAATATCAAATCAATTGAGGCGTTGTAATAGGTTACTATTGTAATTTGAATTAGCACTGTTTTCACAAATAATTAATACGTCCATTTCACCCGAAAATCTCAATAGCAATGAGTATAACTCACGAACCGTCCAGTCGATCGTTTTCAAACCTGTTTCTTTTGGTAGGTTGGTAGGACGACAAATGGCTTTAGTAGGGAAAGTGCGAAAAATTTTGCATTAAAAATTAATGAAATTTTAGTGATGCTCTTCTGTAATGTTCTCAGTGGTTTAAGGGTAAAGATACGGCTTTGTCGCTGCATGTTACATGGTTAGGTAGCAAGGTTGGTCCCCACCTGCGGTCGCTCTGCAGCGAGATGCCGCTGCTGGCCGCCTCGCTGATGATGGCCACGTCCTTGTCCCCATTCATGAAGCGCTCCTTCTCCGTGAGGTTCAGCGTCTCCAGGGGCACGTCCACCTCGGAGCGGCTCTCGTACATGATCTGCCCCTCTTCAGTCTGGATGACGCGACCCTTTCTACCCGTCATCTAAAATCATGAAATACATACTTCAGATTTTTAACATCTATTATTATTCTTTCTTCGTAGTATCAATCCGGTGGATTGGTTTGCAGCAACAGAATCTTGCATCTCGATCTCCATTCCTCTCGGTTATTATTATTATGGACATAAAAATTTCATCTAGATGCGGATGGCGGAGGATCGAAGAGGATGGAGACTCATGCGGGAGGCCTATGTTCAACAGTGGACGGACACAGGCTGATGATGATGATGATTAAAATTTTCATTCTGACATTATTCTCTTAACAGTGTCCAAAAAAATATAAATCCTATCTAGCATTCACATTTATTTGACAATGAAAACTTAATAAAAAAATTAAGCCCATCGTCTTTTCAATGCGGATGTTTTAAGTGTTTTTAGTTTATGGTGAACTTTGCAGTTTCTTGACCTTTATTTTCCAGCTATAGTCTGTTGCCATTTTATATTAATAAATTTAAAAAAAAAATAAGCCAAATGTATTACTTATTGAATTCTGTCCTGGAATCAATTGGTGACAACGCACATATTTTCTTACTTGAAAATATAATACAATGTTTATTATTAATTTATAAATCAATTAATAATTCCATCAAAAGAAGCCTCCCTAAAAATGTTAAAAAACGAATTCAAATAATAATAATTATTGCTCTTCTGAATCATCTTGAAATGTATTTACAAACTGTCCGTTCACAAGTTCTAATTCATGCATATTACAACACACAAGTTAAAAATGAGTCACAATTACCTCAGCAACATTTTCTGGTCCGCCGAGCTCGTCGATGAGCTGATCCAGCGTGTTGGCCGGCAAGTGCTCGCCCAGGCGCTCGATGGCCTCCAGCAGGCGCTCCTTCATGGTGCAGGCGCGCTCGATGGCGTCCCGGGGCGGCGGCTGCGCCCGCTGGGGGCCGAGGTACAGCCCGTTGGTCCCCACCGGCGTGCCCGTGAGGCTGCCCCCTGCCGTCTTGACAGTCACGCGGTTGGCAGCGCCCGGCCCGGCGTCATTGGTCTTCCTCTCGATGTGTTCCTGTATCTTATCCTGTGTGGAAGTAGCTTTCTTCTTGGGCGACGGCGCTTTCTTCGGCTTCTTGCCTACTTTTTTTTTCCTGCCGACCCAAGGTTCTGTAAAAAACATGTGGTATTCAATAAAATTACTATTCTCACAAGTCAAATTTCATTTATTTACTGACTGAAGTAAGTTCCAAGTAATACAAATTAATATACAGATATTATAAATATAAGATAAAATAACAGGTAATACAGAATAGAGACAGACATGCAAAGTCAATAAAACAGTGTTAAGTTCAATCAATTACATAAAGAAAACAAAATAATAGGCAATATAGTATGGCAAAAAGACAGACATGGAAAAATTTATATAAGTTATAATATTTTCTTTAACAGGTGTTGAATTTTTCGAGATATAACAACTTGTAGTGAAGCTGGGAATTGTGTTATAAAGGGTCTGCCATCTAACGTTTTTTTTTTCAACTAGTGCTTATTTCGTGAATGGTAACACTTAGCTCATGTCTGATTTGACAGATAATTAGTTTTATCCTTCCGCTGAACGAATATGGTTGTGTGTACGCTTGCAACAACGCTGGGAAATATTGCGACATTACTTTGAAAATCATGGTAATGTTGCAGAATGTGTGCGAAAATTGCGTACGGACTTTGGAAGAAGAGAATCACCGTCAGCTCCGTATGTTCGTTATCTTGTGAAAAAAGTGAAAGAAACTGGCATCCTCATCGATAAACCAAAGTGTGAAAAGCCAAAAACAGTGCGTAAACCTGAGAATATTGCTGCTGTGGCAGAAAGTGTGCGTGAAGCGCCATCAACATCAATTCACCGTCGTTCACAACAATTGAACATTTCGTAGACATCACTGAGACGAATTTTGCATAAAGACCTTAGTATGACGCCATACAAAGTCCAATTGGTTCAGGAGTTGAAGCCAACTGACCATCCAATGCGTTTTCGCTTCGCTAAGTGGGCCTGCGATCGACTTACAAAGATGCCGATTTTGCCAAAAAAAATCATCTTTTCAGATGAAGCCCATTTTGATCTTGGCGGGTATGTAAACAAGCAAAATTGTCGCATTTGGGGCACAGAAAACCCGCACGCATACATCGAAAAGACGTTGCACCCAAAACGAGTCACTGTTTGGTGCGGATTTTGGTCCAGAGGCATAATTGGGCCATTTTTCTTCGAAAATGAGCAAGGAGTGGCCGTTACAGTCAATGGCGGTCGTTATCGGGCCATGTTGAACGAATTTTTGTTCACAAAAATTGAAGAGGAGGATATTGGCAACATTTGGTTTCAACAGGACGGCGCTACGTGCCACACAGCCGAAGCTACACTCGATGTTTTGCGCCGTTTTTGAAAAAAAAGTTATTTGGCGGACCCTATATATATGCATATAAATGTAAAGTGAATGACGTTTTGCAATAGAAGGTCACAAATATGTTTTTTTTTCATTCATCTGTTTCAATGAGTGTCGTAGAACTAAATAGACATTAGTGAACTTTTTTATGATAGTATCCTTTTTATTTATGTCAGCAGTCTTATATTGGCCTCTATAGCTCGTCACAATATTAATTACTGTAAGATGAAGGTTTTAACAGACAAGTAACTATGAGTGGGAAATATGTTTTTATACCCAGATGTCTATAGAGACCTGGCTCTCCAAATGCTCCATCTTGGAATCAGATACATAAGGGTACCACTTACAAATAAAAATACAACACAAGAAAGAACGTTCATTTAGTGTAAATTGTTTTATTAAAATTTTTCAAACACGTGACATTCACATGCAAGCATACATATTTACCATTTATACCAAGCAGATTGCAAGAGTGGGGATTTAATGTACAAATTTACGTTAAGTCTAAATGCGGCCACGATGATATAGACATAGAATACTAAATGCGGGTATGAAGTATTGGTGTGAATTAAAGTATTTACCATCATCACTGTCACTGCCGTTGTAGAAGGGATTGAAGTCACTGCTGCGGTCGCTGCCCGAGTCTCCCGGCTCGCGGCCGCCATCGCTGGCTGCTCCGTCAGAGTCGCTGAGCGGTGAAGGAGAGCGCGGGGGCGTGGAGGGGGGAGACTCGGAGTTCTGAGAATATCTGCGCGGCCGCTTGACAGCGCGACCGGAGGAACGCTGGTTCAAGGCCGCCGCCGCAGCTGCCGTCGCTGCAGCTGATACTGCAAATAACACAACACATTTAAATGTCACCGTATATTATGACATCCCCGTTAATCAAATAAATCGCCTGGATTGTCATCAGAACAAGTTGAGAAGAGATGAGGAGCAGATGCAACACAAAGAACTTTTCGAGAAGAACATTGAAATTTATTTAAGACAAAAGATTGATAGACTTCAGACCACAAACAATGAACGGTCTCCTTTGTCGATACCCGGGCCGAAAGTGAAGCAGAGCGCACTGCAACTTTGCAGCATCATCTGTTCATTCTTGCAAAATTCTAATCTTGCATCATCAACTTCAATAAAGTCTATGCATTCTGTTCTTCATTATATTTTTTTATGTTGCATTTAGAACAATGATCCGTAAAACAAATTAAATTTAAAAAAGGCTGTCTACATTTTCTTTCCATAACCACTGACAAATTTTTAACACAGAGTTCCACATTCTACATTATGATGTGATATGGAGGGCGAGAGCTCAAGAAGCAGACGAACAAGCAGCCATAGTTTATGATATCGTTCAGCATCTGGAGATTATGTCCCAGCCAGGTCGTCTGACTTTTAAAAATAAAGCTAGCTTTTAGTTTGAGTATCTAAAATCTAAATGTAGCCTTATGGTCTATGGTAGCTTATCCATCTACACCAAATTACCACATATGACAAAGAACAATACTTTTATATTAAAATATGTTGTTTGTACCTTTCCTCTTGACCGATGCCCCTGCTTCGCGACCGTTCTTAGGTTTCTCTGGAGCCGCAGCGGTCTTGGGCGGCGGCTCCAGGCCGAGCAGGCGGTGGATCCTGTTGCGGTCCGGCGCCGGGAAATGTTTCTCAACCAGAGTCTGCATAACACCCCTACAAACAATTAATACTTACATCAAATAAACAATTACTAAATTATCTTATTTTTAAAATAGCAGACAGACAAGTTTTTATATCAGTCACAGTTGATAACAACTTTAGTTTTATGCTAGTCCGACATGTATGTAAAATAAAATTTAAAAAAAAAATACAGAATGCTTCATAAATAAAATGTCTATGTTTCTGTCCTAACGGTGTTCCATGTTATGAAATTTGGTGATTAAAAAAATTGAACCCAAATAAATCACATGGGTATTTGGTAGTTGCATTATTTGACATGAAAGCAGGATAAACTGTGATAGAGACTCTTCTGAACCGAAATTGAGTGATAAATACACAATAATAATCATTGTAACAATATGACCACGCATGTCCTTGTAGGGTTAACCCTTGTCCAGTATGATACACAGCACTGCCCATTGCAGTTAACAGAGGAATTCATCCAACAATCCAAATACACACAAGTCTTGTACTCTGGAGTCAACTGTATAATCCTCGGCACTTGTATGCGGTGAGTGTGTTCAATAGAAGTGTATTGACACAGAAGGGATAAAGAAAGAACTTCATTGGATTAAAGATGTTATGTTGGCATTATTTATCATGGGAGAGCGAGACTCACTTGGCCGTGGATACGAAATCGTTGAGTTCTCCATCATCCCTCTCCAGCTGCTCCAGGGTGCGCGCCTCGCCGGTGCTCTGCAGGCCGATCACCACACACTTGCCACACTTCACAGCCTCACGGGCCACCACCACCGCATGGTTCACCTGAAATCAACATTCAAGTTAGACGATGCACAATACAACTAATTCCCTCACGTGTAGAGTGAGAAACATTGAACGAATACCTAACTCGAATGATGTGTCATCGCATTTTGCACACCGGGCGTTGTCAGGTGAATTGAATCACGTCTTAGGTAGAGTAATAAACATCCAAATATGACGCAGATACAATAGCTGCCGTTTCTTTAAGTCCCCGAGTTTTCGCCCTGGAAGCTGTCAAACTATATATGTTTCTAAATGGACCTTTGAGAGTAGAGATGCCTTAGGACAGAGCTTGGGCAATGAGAGTCGACAGAACTGTATACATGCAATTTGTGATGATGGTTAACGAGTAAATACGGGAAAAATATACATAGTAGAATAATGAAAATGTTGGCCTATACTATATTATTTACTATTATACTATCTTACGATATTCAGCCAACCCCAGAGTCTCGGACATGTAGTTTGAGATTCGGTTTCAGCAGTTAAAGATATTCTTTGTTATTTGGCTGCTAAAGATTGACCCTGTCAGACAGTTGATCACAAAAAATTATACAATCACAAGCAAGATTGCGTTGACAGTTTACAGAGATAGTAGAGCAATAGATAGATTCCTGAGGCCATTCATAAGATTAACAGTCTTCATAGCACAGATAAAATTATTTCCATTAGTATACAACCAAAATTGAATTTATAGTCGCAATAATAAAAGTAGGGTTAGCAATTAAATCGATTGCAGTCGTTACAAAACGCAGCGGCACGACTAGTCTACAACGCGCCCAAATTCTGTCACATTACTCCAATACTACACCGACTGCACTGGTTGAGAGTTTCGGCTAGAATCCAGTATAAATTATGCCTCTTAGCTTACAAGGCACTCAACGGAACTGCACCGGGCTATCTGACAGAACTTATCAAGCCTTCAGAAATAAGCGCGCGTGGAGAGACACTCAGATCGGCTAGAGCAAATAGAAGCACCCTGCAGCTGACGGGAGGTAGTCCTAGCACGGTCTTTAGCAATCGGGCTTTCAGCTACGCTGCACCAATGGCCTGGAACTCACTACCGGAAAGCATAAGAGAGCTTAAAGTGGAGGCATCCTTCAGAAGCAGACTCAAGACCCACCTTTTTACTCAGAGAGGCAAAGAAGCGCTTTTGGAATGATCATTCGGTCATAAAAGAGCGCTATACAAATACTAATATAATAATAATAATAGGGTTCACGATTTGTACATAAATATTAATGACTAAGTTGCTTACCTTCGCTGCGATACACAGGTACTTGAAGAACCTCTGATGTGACGACCAGAACTGCCCCCACATGGTCTTCTTCATCCTGTTCTCGGCGTCGATGAGCTCGGCTGCTTCAGTAAACCTCTGCATAGCTTCCACCCACTACAAATGTAAGCAGATATTTTAAGTATAATAGAAAAACAAAAAGAATTATCAATGTACCAGTAAGATCTGAACCGAATTTTTAATTATTTGATTCAAAAACAAGAGATATCGTTGTAGTCTGATTGGTTTGAATTATACAAAGTTTTTGTTGTCTTCTTCATTATTATTATACTCTTGAATACGAGACATCATGATGGCGTCAATGATCTCATATAATTTGACATATCTCCTCCATTGCATTGGTGCTCTCTGAAAAATTGAAGTGGATGTATTCATTTACCTTCCACACCACAGAACTCCATTGACTCATTTGTAATATACAAGTGTATATTCATATCTCTCCTGCTTTGTTTTCCCTTCACTTTAGATGGTTCAGGATGGTTGAAAGCTCTATGATACTCTTGAAAAAATGGTACTTACCAATGCAACAGATTTGTCGTAAGTCTCCTTGAACTCTTTGGTCAGCGGCACTTCCTCGATCTTGAAGCCCACGCCATGGAAGGACAGTTGGCGGGCGATGTACATCCCTCGGAGCTTCATGTCCATGGCCACTATCTCCATGGCACCGACACCCCTGGGAAATAAAAATAAATTCATGAAAAAATCAATGTCGCAACAAAATACTGCCAGATGTATATTATACTAGCTGACCTGGCAAACTTTGTACCGCAACAGAATTAATAAATACAGTAACTTCTTAGGTTCTCACAGCCAGATTTGATATTGTGGCTTTTGGGTTAGCTGTGTGTGGCGAATTACTCTTAATATTTCCAATATTTTGACCGCCATTGCAGTGGTCTTCTTCAGAGTTGATGACTTTGTGTGTATTTTAACTTTACTTACCTTGTGAGTTTGAGAACTATTATAAAAAATATTTACTAAGTGATCTTTATAGATTAATCACAAGCCAACTAATTACATATAATACTGAAAGTACACAATCTACATGTTGGGAAATGGCGTCTATGACGGGGGTTTGAATAGAAAGCAAGTATAATATTGAGACATATTTAGACTTTTAAAATCATATTAAGGAGCGGCTTCTCAAGCGGTGTGGTCATTGATAGAATTTACTTTAGTCTGCTATGAAAGTTACCTCTTTTCCACTGCGGAGATAAAGTCCATGAAGCCGTTGAAGGGCGTGCCCTCTCCCCACATGCCGAGGCGCACCATGTAGGCCATGTTGCGGGGCTCGGAGGCTCCGGTGGCTGAGGCGTACACCACGCGGGCCTTGGGCAGCTTGTTCTGCAGCTCCAGGGCCGTGAGCCCCGTCTTGGTGGGCTTGCTGGAGCCCACGGGACACAGGTTCTTCGCTTTGTGGCACTCGTCAAAGACAATCTGATAAATTACTATTAAGGATAATAATCAACGATTGATACACATACAAATTCACAGCAAACACCATCTTGTATGACATTTCTCTCATCAATAAATTGGAAAAAATAAATAAATGGCAGATGCTGGGATAATAAACTTTTTCAAAATCAATAAATATATTTTGGTAAACAATGGAGGTGTAAAGTCGAGCATACCATAGGAGTTTATGCTCAAATTCAAAATGTTTTTTCAAAAATTATTAATCATTTTACAAACCCCAATAAGTGTTGATAAATATATCATTAATTTGCCAAGGTTGGGGAAAAATTGTGCAAATTTTGGCATTGGCCAAAAAATAAATGTGATATGAATTTATATTTATGAGTTAAAAATAATAAGTTAAATAATTAAACTACAAAATATATTTTTATATTAATTATTCATAGTAATTATAACATAATAATTCGTAAATAATGTAATCATTTAACAGATTTCATTTTAAATGCCTGTATCATTTTCTGCCGCCTGGTAAGCTTAACACCAAAATGGTATGCTTAATAGATTCAAACACTCTAAATGGGCAGCATTCTAGCTGTCGTTGAGGCACTCGGCAAAGCCCTTACTATCTCTCAATACCCGGTTCGTGTGAGAATGTTATCACTAATAAAACTTCCTGTTATTGCCTTTAAGTTTAGAAAAATAACTATTAAAACATCAGAAAAAAAAAGTATTGAAGAAATTATTTTTTTCATACACTTTGTACGGAACGGCTTTTTAGATTTATGATGGTTCCAATAGATGACATTGTATACATTATCATAGCGCCATCTATGCTCAAATGTTTTTAGTGTTCATTTGAACTTGATATTAAATTGAGCTGAATTCAGCTAAAATAATTAATTGAAATTAGTGGTAGTGGAAAGTCATCTCTTGAACAGCGCCCATTCAGTGAATACTCATAAAAATGGATAAGACGCAGCCATTCTTCAAATAGTAAATGTCATAGAAGTTTTTTAAAAGGATACACATCCATCGTAGTTCTCTCCGCACCACTGCAGCAGCTGCTTGAGGCGAGTCTTGTACTTGCCGGCCGAGGCCTGAGACTCGCCGATGAGAGCCGAGTACGTGGAGAAGATCACACCTTTCTTCACGTTCCCATTTATGGCTGAGGAGATCTTGGCGTATTTGAACTGAAAACCAATAAATGATTCGTTTATGACAAAAGCATAAAATTTTTACTTAACACATTGATACCAGCTCGATATAGCAATTTCGGCCTGGTGCTGAAAAGCCTCGATATGCAATCTTTTGTCTATTTTTTTGTTCACTCGTCTGATACGCACATATAAAAGTGTTAGTTTTAGATTGAAGTGGTCATAAGATGCGGCGCGTATACGCCATTTTGTTGATTTTGCCAGTTGCTCCAGATCAATCAGTTCACAAACTAAGTGCCTGTTCATCATTTTTTTTTTATTAAAATACTTATTGGTATTGGAGTTGACTTATTGACGACAATATGTAGACCAAATGCCTGCATATATTGATAGAATTCTACATTTACTATATATAATACATTTAGTTGGCTTGGACATGACAATCCTATTTCTAATCCCTCAACATAGCCACGCTGAGAAGAAGACCTGGAAGACCACAGGCAACCTGGACTGCAACTGTAAACAAGGATCTGAAAACTCTGGGTTCGACTGAGAATGCAACGCAGGACAGACAGACATGGCGAATGTGCACAAGGAGAGCCGACCCCAGTTGATGAGAAATGGCAAGGCTAAAGAAGGACATGACAATCCTATTTAGTGCGATATGC
The DNA here is from genome assembly GCA_022606575.1 of Glossosoma conforme. Taxonomy (NCBI): domain Eukaryota; kingdom Metazoa; phylum Arthropoda; class Insecta; order Trichoptera; family Glossosomatidae; genus Glossosoma; species Glossosoma conforme. The sequence continues at coordinate 2,128,678 of JAGTXR010000046.1, forward strand.
AAGCACTGCTGGGGTTAAGATTTATCTATAAACTTTTAATAATTTTAACACTAAGAAAAAATTATTTATGGGCAATATATAATGTTTGCGAGGCGTGCTAGTAATAGATATAAAAAACTGTTTATAACCTTGTTGAGGGGATGTACATCTATCTTGGCGCCGATGTCTCTGAGATCGCGTTCTGCGTCGTACTTCAAGTCGTTGGAAACTGAGATCCAGAGGGCTCGCTTCCTGCCCCGCAGATAGTTCTCGAAGATGATCCCCGCTATAGTGCGTCCCTTGCCCACACCGGCACCATCGCCTAAAAACGGAAAATGCTCATTGTTATATACCTATCATCTCGATAACTTCAAAAGTGAGACAAGGAATTAATTTTTAAGCCACTTGATCAATAATAGTTAAAACATTGAAGCTTAGCATTACATAGAAAAGATTTTTTTTATCACAAGTTAGGTATAAAAGGGTTAAAATTAAGTTGAATAAATTTAAAGAAAACGATTTGTTTATGGATTGGTTTATATGTAAGTATATATTAGATAATTCTAGAATTGATGTCGTTTTTATAGTAAAACTAAATTTGATAATAAAAAAATTCTATACTATTTTTTTTTTGTAATATGCTGACCTTCTTCCATGATTCATCAATGTTCATCATAGAATTTGCTTTGATTTCCGTCTTTAGAATTGCTTCATCCACTAGATTGCGCCGTCTACTTCGAGGCTTATCCTTCAAATTAATATTGCCCATTCGAAATTTTTTGAACCAACACTAACATTTTTTTGTCCAGTATATCACCGTAAATCCACAAATGGATTCTGTTTGATTCTGCATTTGTTTACAATAAAACAAAAACAGCAACTAGTTTTTTAAATGCGATTTCAAAGGATATATCCTTACATTGCATGTGTCTATAAATATGAGGTAGAAGAGTTTATTTTTAAGAAAGGCAAAAGGATCATAAAAAAGAAAAATATACAACACAGCTTTAATGGTCAACGGACACAAACATACGAAGGCAATTACCTAACAAATTATATATTTTTATTAAAGATCGGGCTCCAAGACAATAGTCTGTTATAGTTACCTATCAAGAATCCCGCCCTAGACCCGTCCGGCAGCAAGTGTGAGTGCGCTTGAGCCGCATAGATGGTGGCCTCTAACTGCAGCGCGCTGAGCTTCCCCGTGTTGATGGTGGAATCAGGGAGGATGGTTTTGTACCAGACGTCAGTGGCCTCCACTGATGACAGAGAGGCTGTTTCAACAACAGGATCCGGATGCTTTTTTCCAAGTTTAGCTGCAAAACAAAGCATTTTTTCATTCATCAATTGTAAATTTGACCGCCTCACACCAGAGGTCAATGAAACCTCTTGGATGATGCAAGCTCATATACATTATTATCAACTGCAGAGAAAATTCAAAGAGAAACAGTTTAAGATCACAATGCCTGATTAACCTTTATTTGTCCCGTAAGGGACCAGTGCTTATGGTACATTTCGCTATCGGATTACACTGATTTATGATAATATTAATAAAAATATGAATATTAGCTTACACAAATAATGACTTTGAGATACTGATCCATAATTTTATTTTCGGTTTCGATAAATATTTTTGTCATAATGAGTTATGTGAACATCTTTGTTAAAAGATCGGCTCTTGTGATATACGTTGTTATATTATGAAAACCGTAATAAATCTAAAAAAAAAAAACGTATCCACAACATTTTTATAATTATATGGTATTAGATGCTTTAAGTTGCTTTAAGTTTTGTGTATTTTTAAAAGTTTTAATTTTTTAACTGTAATGTGTAATTATATAAAATGTGATAAATTTAAAATAAACCATTTGTAAATTATAATCAATCTTCGATTTTAACAATGCTTTTTATTTTACCCAAATAGGATGACTAGTTATAGAGATATAGTTATTTATATAATAGTTTACGGGTTGCGCTAAATTTCCGAGAAAAAATGCTTGGGTAGTGAGCTACCTATATTGCGCACGGCGCATATCTGCATTTCAATAAATAGCTTTGGTATTATTAATTCAATTCCGAGTTATTTTGCATAAAATATAAACCAAGTCATTTTCCCACACATATAAATAAAATGTTCATTTGTGGTCTGTATGGAACTTGTGCATTAATAATTGCATCCGAGTTAAGCAATTTTTTTTTTCCGATGGCCGAGACAGAAACGCCAGTGAACAGAAGTTACAATTACATTTATTTGTTGTGTATGTTTCACACTTGTAAACCAAAAAACATCAAATAGATGTCGGTTGAACTGTGAAGCAACGACACTATAAAAATATTTAAAAAAATGTTGGACTCACATTTAGAAGGCATGTAATCCGCATATGTTTCAGCAACACCCATTTCCTCATCATCAACTTCCTCCTCTTCTCCAACCATCTTAAAGAAAAATTAACCAATTATTACCAATCAATCTATCAACCCTGAAGAAGACCCCTGCAATGGGGGTCGAAATGTTGGAAAGAAATAATTCGCCACACACGGCTAAAAACCTAAAAGCCATAATATCAAATCTGGCCGTGAAAACCTAAGAAGTTATTTAAGGAAAATGCAGAAAATAAAATGATTAAAAAAAAAAAAAACCTTATATAACTTCCAGGCAGCTTAGTCCAGTGGTAAAGCATGTGTTCGTCATTAAGCCGCCGTCGATTCAAAACCTGACCAAGCTTGATTTTAAAAAATTGATTCTTTCAAGTCTAACATGCTCCCAGAGGGTTGAGCCCTTAAGGACAAAAAAATCTCTCATTTCCTTAAAAAACGCTGATTATTAAATACCCAAATATTTCTCTTAGATTAGGATAATATGGACAGCAACCTTCTGATCTGCCCAGGCCGGCTTGTTTTGCTGCAGGCCGGCGGGCCAGCCGCCGGGGGCTCCCAGGGCCCCGCCCAGCATCCCGGCCAGCGGGCCCCCCAGGCCCCCGGACAGGATCTGGTTCAAGTTCTGCAGCAGGTAAGGGTTCATGCTCAGCCCCATGCCTGCCATTTCCACTGCAATCAAACAACAACCAATAAATACACACTGAAACTGTGAAACATTCATTTCAAAATGCCACTATAACATGAATATCACTAAAATAAAATCCTTATGTAGAAGAATGAAACGAGTAAAACTTTATACTATAGCACCTAGTTTTAATTTATTAATCACTACCAGTGTCGGTGAAATGTCACCATCGTCAGAAGCTAATTAAAACTAAACCTAAACGCAGAGCAGTTGATCAATAAATTAAAACTCAATGGTTTTGTACAAAATTTTACTTGTTTTTATCTTTAAATATGACAAACCACAAAGTTAGTGTGTTCTAAAAGTATTTCCTAATGTAGACATTACTTCTTGTGATTATTTATAATATTATTGTATACATTTAAATCAGTGATCATACCAATTTCAATGCTTTAAATTCTTAAATAAACTTTTAAATTTTTTAACTATTCATAAAATACAAAAAACTATTAATGGTAAGTGTCTTGACACTGACAAAATGCGAGTACATCATGAGGTTGTTTTCAGAAAAAACAATTTTCTCATTATGCTGGAGAAATAAACCAATTCTTCAGACACATTAATACAATAATTACTAAGCATGACAATAATAATAGTGAAACCATTTAATAATAAATTATATAAAAAATATATATACTGATAAATTTAAAAAAAAAAACCTCAATTAGCAGATACCAAATACATAAATAAAACTACAAAATCTATGAAAACTGCAAAAAAAAAACCACAAAAATTAAGCAAAAAAAATATTAATTGAAAAGAAAAACAACCAAATAACACATTACACTACATAAATTCATGTAATTTTACCCGCACCTGTAACAAATGAATTTATAATATTTTACTTCTTAAGAAATTCTAAAACCAAGGTACATACATGCTTTTAATATACATAATTGTGCACATCACCAAGAATCAGTTGATATGTTAATAAGTATCATTAGTATTATTCTTATTAAGTTTAATCCAATAAATCAAAACCTAGTCAACTTAATGACTTCGTGTGACAGATAATATTTACAAAAATATATGTATGAGAATATTCATATAATTACTGTAATGAATTATTTTTATTCCAAAATAATGTGTGGAAATAATTTCCATTTCGTCATCGTCATGTAATGATGACAAAATTATTATTTATATTATGAGTAGATCCAACAGTTCTGCTTTTGTCCGGAATTATTTTTTTGGGATGGTAGGTTAGAGAGACACTGTCCTTCAAATAGCTCGAAGCTTGATACTTGTGACTAAGTGATAAAATGTAGGAAACAATAAGGTTCATTTTTCGCCCGCTGGAAGGTTAATGAATGCAATAATTATTGATTATATTTTAAAATCTCCAACACCAGCTTTGGTTATTATAGGTTTAGATTACTTTAAAACACCGTTCATGCTGGAATAGAAATAAAATAACTTATTTTACAACATCAAATGTTTGAAAAATATTGATATATCCTTTCACTGCAGAGATAAGGAATCAATATGTAATGTTAATTAAAATTTAACACATTTAGTTATATTTCATATCAATTAACTCAACAGTTGCACAATATTTTGCAATAAGTAAACCTGTTAACCGGGTATGACATAATATTCTGTCATTCCAAGAAAGCAACTGTAGCGGGTATGACGATATATTCCGTCAAGACACTTCTGAAATTACACTCTAACGGGCGTGACGAGCTACGGCTTATTTTATTTATTCATAATATACCATGTACATCTGTCTAGGCATCGAGTTGCACAGACTCGTCGCGTGTTTTCTGCATGAGCAAAATTAAATTCCCCGATTAACAGGTTAAGTTTCATCTTTCAAAATAACTACCTTTTTCTTACAAGATTTTAATGTGAATAAAATACTTTATGTAGAGTAGCCGGAAAATTTGCAAAATTTTGAATAACGCATAATTTACGATGTTGATAACTTTCAAAACTATGTTTCCATCTTTTTATCTTTTTATGGACACGGGAGTCATGTTCTGACATGTGTTAAAGCAACAAAATTAAATTATTGAATTACAAAAAAAAACAGAATCAAATAATACTTAATCAAAGAAAATTATAGATTGTCAAATTTTCTACAAACAAATTATAATTATGCATTCGAAATTATGAAAAAACTGGAAAGAAAATGTCAAGTATGCACAAAGTCATGGGGAAAAATGATTTATATCTATGTTTAAACAATGTTCAGCGAATAGCTTAACTCTCCAATATTTCTACATCAATTGCAGGGTACATCTTATTAATAACTTCATAGGTTTTTACAGCCTAATTAGGAATTGTGGTTTTTGGTTTGACCCATGTGTGGTGAATTTCTTCTCGCCGATATTTTGACCGCCATTGCAAGGGTCGCCTGCAGGGTTGACTTTTTTTATGATAACTAGAGACCCGTATTTTAGCATCTATTTTTTTCAAAATTAGCGCTATGGAGCATTTTAAAACATGGATTTTAGCATCTATTTTAGCATCTATTTTTGTATGACACAAATATCAAATAATTATCAATTACACTAAGTATAAACATTTTTTTATTAAAATATTGACAAATATACATAAATATTATTAATAATTATTAACCTCTCCTCCCCGGTGATGTCTATCGACTACACATTGCTTGTAATAACTTATATAAATAAAATATCTCTGTAAATATAATACACACAGGGTTCAGATTTTAGGTATTCCTTCTTAATACATTTACGTATTGAAAAAAAAAATATTTATAATAATAGGCACTCATCGGGAGCAGGAAATATTTTTCTAAAATCCGGAATAAATTCACCACTACAATCAAGACGCGTCAACTGTCATGAATCATTCGACCTGTCGGAAGCGTGTGCGAAAATAAAATTAAAAAATAACCAGATGAGGCGGCATCTATACTCCTCACTCTCGCTGACGTACTAATATGAGTGAGCGAGACGGGAAACCTCAGTTGGTCGGCTTGTTCGAAATGATATCTATGCGCGTGGGCACATCGATATATCGACAGGCTAAGTAATGTTAGTATCTCTCGGAAGTTCACGCGCGAAGGTGCGTCTGGCCGTTTGAGGTCTTCGTCTGATGTTTTTCATGTTTTTAGCTATTAAATGTCAATTATTACTGCTTATTGACATCAACTATTGTAAAATTAAGCGATATCTTTGAATATTTTCATTTTTTCGAATTTCTACTCATTTTATTCACTTTAAATCAGAATGTGTAACGAGTTGACACCATCGGAACGCGCGGAAGTTTTTAACATAGAAAGCGAGGGTTAAACATACTAATACATTAAACAAAATAATACCAAAATAGGGCAATCATCAGAATATAAATTATATTATTGAAATTTTCAGGAATAAACTCTAACAGTCACCAAATTCATTTATAGGAAATTTGAGGAGAAACCGACAACGGAGAGTTTAATTAAGTTGTTTGTTTAGTCTCCATAATGGAAATAAAAAAGGGTTCAAATGTACACTATTGAATTTTATCTTGCAAATAATAATATCTAACTAATATTTCTTAAAATTAATCACGGAACATGTTTCAATGGATATTTTTTTTAGATTAGTGCGACGATCAGTTACTATTAAATAATATTTGCTGAAGAATCTTTCACCATCAATACTATTCACTGCACACCAAATTGATTTGATAGCAGTACAACTAAAATTCCCATTCTTAACTTTTGTGGCCAATAAAAGTTGTAAAATATCTGGTATTAAATCAGTTTTTATAATTTCCAAAATTTTGATATCCTTCTTTACATTGAAATTCTAATAATTGATTAAATGATGGAAAGTTCTTGTTTAACATTAATGGTACATTTTTAACCAGCTACTGATGGATTAAAAAGTTGACTCTAAGTATCGTAATATAAATTGGTCTTATTTATCACTAAATGAGACTTAAGTTTAAGAAGACTTTTTTAGCAGTTTCAGTTAAATAAAATTCCAGTTACTTTTTTATTGTTTCTCTGACGAATGAAAATATTTGTATTGTTTCAACAGAAAAAACTCCATTAATATGATTTTGTAGGCTCCATTTTATGTCGTCAATTTCCCCCCATAATAAATATACGAAAGGATATGTATGGGCAATGTTTATCAGTGTAAAAGTATTGCCATAGGCATTGTAAAGCGTGTCCATATAAGATAGGTGTGTAAAAACCTATCATTTATATTTATAACAGTGAAATTCATTTCATGAAACAAGCAAATTGAGATTTTAGCATCTATTTGAATATTCTATGAAATTCGCATTTATTAGCATCTATTCCGAATTTTAGCATCTATTTCAAAATGCTAAAAATACGGGTCTCTAAAGATAACCCATATAATAGAGGTCGAAATATTGGTAAGAAGACATTCTAAAAAAGTCACAATTCCTACATCATATTGATATGAGTGATAACATTCTAAGGTCAAAATATTGAAAAAATTCACAAGACATGGTTAAACTTAAAAGCTCTAATAAATCTCTGTAGAATTAAAAAATATATATATAATACAGCAATACCAAAGAATAAAATAAATAGCCTTCACAAAATAAATGTTAATTCATGCAGTCTACAATCCAGTGGATTATGGAAGAGATACGAAGAGAGGTTCAAGATCGGCGACGAGCGATGGACTCACTTTGCGCGAGCAGCGAGGCGGCGTTGTGCGCGGCTGCATTCGGGTTCATCTGCTGAGCGCCCCCGGGCTGGAAGAGGCCCCCGGAGGCTCCCATCAGCGGGGACAGCCCCGGCACTCCGCCCATGCCCACTGGAGACCACACATTCACCATGTCACATGACCGTAATAACAACAACCGCTTTTCGAGCCATCTCTTCAGCGGTTCATAATGCAACAAAAATTCCACTTGGAAACTGATTTTGGATGTTAAGAGTGTAATAAATTGTTGATAACATAAAAGTAGTCAGATTCCAGACTACAACAAGAATTCAAAGTCTGCAGCTCCATTCTTGGATACCTAATTAAAAGTCTTGCATTCTATAGTTAAATATCCAATAGCAATGGCTAAAGGATGGTTGAAATAAATAATGAGAACTTGTAAAATTATGTTTCAAATTTATATGTGTACATTATTTGTACAATATAATTTGGCATAATTATTGTATGTTTTGGGATGTCCACGACATATCAAATTTCAGATTGAAAATCAAAAAATGTAAACCATTTTGAAGTAGCATTTGTTATTATTTTGATTGTACATTTCAAAGTATTTGTAAAAAGTTTTGAATACCATATTATCAATAATACTAATCCACTTACTTTGGTTCATGCGTATCATTTCGTATCCGGGTGTCGAGTTGTTTTTTGTGATGAGCCCGCCAGGTATTTTTATATTTTTATTTAGCATTGTCCCAACAGGTAAAACACCTGAAAATAAATTAAATAATTTAAATAAAATAATATACGAAGTGTTTTCTTGTATTCTTTACAGTTTAGAGACACTGAGAACCCAAAATAATGATTTTATGAGAGAAAGTAGCAATTAAAAGGCTTGAAGTAGATTATTCTAAGATTACAAGTGTTACACACATGTAAAGTTTGCAAGAAAATTAGATGTTATTATTATATTAGATAGAAGCACTACAATTGATTCATTGGGGAGCATATGAAAATAAATTATGTTTTGAAGTGGATAAATAAAATAATCTACAGAACAGGGGGCAACTGCTGAACTTTTTGGCTAGTACCTTTCTGGTCCACAGAGCACTTGTGAATTACGAGTATAAGGTCAGTTCATTGAAAAAATTAAATTTTATATTGCGAAAACACAAATAATTGGTCAACAACAAAACTTTTCGGAGTAATTCTGTGCCTGGGATATCTCCACAGTGCACTGTTAAGAAATCTCAATCTAGACTACGGAATGAGTGGAAAAGAACCGAGAACATGATGCCGTGATGCTTAGTCTTGAGCAGTGTGATATATTGCTCATGAATACAGTATTCACTGTCTTTTTCCACAAATTTAAACATTTCACTTTAGAATTTTCTATTAAATTAATGTTTCTCACCTGTAGCGATGGTTGTATTAGGAATTTTAGGCTTGATTGTGTAGGTCGGAACTGGCTCTTCCTTCTTGACTTTTTCTGGCAAACCAGCGGATGCGGCCAAAGTTTTTCCTCCACCTAAGACGTGCATTCAAAAAAATCAAATATACATTTTAAGAGCTCTATGCAAAGCTTATGAACGCTACAGACAACATCCGAGCCATAATAGTTTAATGGTAGGCGTCATTAACCTTTAAACACCCAGTGGTTTCCTTACGGGACCGCAGTTTTGCATCGTTCAATGCCCTACTGTCCCATACAGGACGTGCTTATGGTTCATTTCACAATAGGATTACATTTATTTGTAATAATAGTATTAAAGTAATTTCATTGAAGAATCTTATGTGCGACGAAACATTACAAACATTGGCCTGCTAGGGCATTGAACGACACAAATTTGCAGTCTCTTATGGGACCACTGGGCGTTTAAAGGTAAATACATACTTGAACCGATGATGCTGTTTTCCTGTGTTCAGATAATAAAAAAAACTCACCCGGTACTTCCAAATTATCGGGATCGTCATCTTCGTCAAAGTCTGAATCATCATCTGATGGTGGACTGTCTTCCCCGTCTGAATTGAATTTATTCTTTTTAGACTGTAAAGAGAAAAATATAAAAAAATACATAAAATGACAACAGTTGAAAAAAGACTTGCTGCATACATTAAATTTGGAGCATTTTGTCTTCAAATCAAATTTATAATAAAAAGATCCGCCAACTTCATTATGCACATAATAATTTCAATTCAACATTAAAAAACAGGCAATTAAGTAAAATATTTGCTGTCGCTATCTAGTTGGAGTATAGGACGAGCATGTGTGCAAGAATCTACAATTATGGTAGGTTTATAAGCGGAATAATACATTTAGCATTAGTTATTTAATCGTTTTTTAAAATCAGGTAAAATATCATCAAATTATCTATGCATAGAATGTCTCCTTAAACATTGATTCTTTTATATAGTTTATGTTACTTGTGAGTATTAAAATGACAAAATCATTATTTAATTCACGATATAATAATATAACAAACATTAAGTAATAGTAAAATAAGTCATTAATTACTTAATTACTCTTGAACATTATTGCTGGTTTCTATTTCAATGAAGCTCATAGATCAGGAACCTTGAATAGATTTGAACTATCAAATTATCAAATTATTTCATTTTACATTACATACTGCTGAGTCACACTTTCTTATTAATACTAAAAGAAAAATAATGTAATCGTATTTGGCTCGACACTGTCATTTGTATTTATACAGTAACATGCTGAGGTTTATCATTAGATGTCCACGAAGATAAACATACCATCTGTCGGTTGCAAACAAAAAAGCAATGTCTATATTAATAATGTGATAAAATATAATTCGGACCTGATAGGAATCAAATCATTGATCCAAACAAACAATTCTAAGAAACAACAAAAGTCCAAGTGAGACGTCTCAAGATTTGGCTTGGGTACGAAAACGAGAAAATCAATACAGCCACACCCAGATTAATTATTAATTAATCAAATAGACGATTCGACGCAAAATTTCAGCTCAAAATCACCAAGAGATATGAGAAAACACAATGTTATGAGACTGTCGACAATGCCTTTTTTGACACTTTTTATTGGTTAGATTTTTTAGCGACGAAAAATTAAAAAAAACTACACTTATTAAATATTTAAAAGCTTCAAACGTTAGCACTGAGTTTTTGAAATGATTTGAGTTTTGAATTCGGAATCGCCGATGGTAAAACGGAAACGAAAAAAAAAACAAATGTAGAAAAATATCAAAACAAAAAAACAGCGTTTACCATTTTGCCTTTTGTCGAAAAGTTGTTGTCGCGTTATCGCTGCGATAATTGTTTATTTTATTTAACGCGTGATCGCGGTCCCGCTTTTGATTCGCGGTTAGATGAGACTGTCGCGAATCACTTGCATATTGACAAATAATGACGGGTGGTTTTCGTCGGTTCGGTCAGACGGTGAACGCTCCCGCCATGTTGGAGAGCGCAGAAGTATAGCGCATGTTCCGTAATCGATTTCTAGGTTATGTAAGTAATCAAAAGAGTTCAGCATTTTCAGTTCGCGATTCCCCCACCAGAGTATTTATATTTTTCATGTTGGTTGTGGCTATTCGGCATCTCGCTCTTGCTCGAACAAACTGCATCAGACAGAGCGAAACAACGCATTCCATAGATGAAAATTTCGTGTAGATGCAGAGTTGTATACAAATATCTTCTTCTTTTTTTGTTATAAAATAACTTGTATTTACAGACTATTTAATTCTAAAAATAACTTCTAGACATCACAAGCTTTGGAAAATAATGCTAAATCATTAAAATATAAAATTAACCTTTTTTAATAAAATTTTCCTCTAGCTCAATTCATAATTCAAGGTTGACGCATTCACAAAGAGTTCCTTTTTTACTTTATTACTCAAAAAACGTTATTATACTAAACTTATTTACAAATTCATTATACTATTAATTCATTAAATGAAAATATTAAGAACTCTTTCTTTACCACCAAAATTGTTATTTAATTAATAAGAAACATTGCTTTTTTTTTAATGTGCATTTAGAAAAAAATAATGAAAATTCTACATGTAATAATACTTTATTTACTAGAACTTAATATTACCCCACAAATGAGGGTAAAATACACAAAAAGTAAAATCATTTCATAAATCCTAATGCAACTTCAAGCACATCCTGCATGTTCATTAGGGTGAGGATTTTTAATTGGCATAATTTAAATTGTATCAGCTTCAGGAGTAAAATATCATTTCAACAAGAGCATAAATCAGTCTATTAGCAAATAAAACATTACTCTCAGGTAATGTTAACTAAAAACACAATTTGTATTTTGTTTTTGTTGTGTTTTTATGTAAAGAAGTATGAGAAATTGATACAATTGTAATACTTATAATCAGATGAAATAACTATCTTGTAATACTTATCATTTATTCATAAAGACTAGAAGTATAAAATATTTTACTAAATAGGAAAGAAAAACACGATCCTTATATCTTTGATATTACAACTTATCATTTATTTTTGTTTTTAATGAGTAATGTCCACAAGTATATTGTCTTAGATATTTTAATTTCCTGTACCATTGAAAATATTATCCACGTTTAAATAAAAAATATTTCTATACAAAATTACCTGCTTTCATAAATACATTTATATAACACTTTTGACATCAATATAATTTTTCATCATTCTCTTGTCATTATTTTTATCACCATTTGAATATTTAAGTATGACAAAAGATATTATAAGTTACATCTAATCTTCAGTTCTTTGTTTGTTGATAAAACATTGTAATTTATGAGATTCGCATTCCATAGATTTTTCACTTTTATCACAACTACTTATTAGAAACAGTTTCAAATTGAGTGAATCCAAGGGATTGGTTTAACGAAAAACTGGTTTTCACAACATTTATGCACATTCCATCAGTAACTATTGGTATGATCACGTATCAATCAGAGATGTGGTATATCTTTGATTTCTTCACTATCCGATTTTTCAAAACATAAGCGCCATTTGTAAAGCTCCTCTTCTGGTGGTAAGGTAGTTTTAAAAACACTGTGAACATAGTTGTATGCTTTATCTGACAAGAAATGCAACGTCACTGCAAACGCCTTTAATTCAAGGGTATTCTTAACGGCATTTGTATTCTTTTCCCTTAGAATTAAAAACTTATTATATTTCTTAGCTTCAGCCATCTTTCCTCGTTTAATATCTTTGAGTACTCCCATTAAATGTGAGACCCTTCTTTTCGTTCTAAAGATGGTCTGATTGAGATTATTTATTTGTTTAACTTTTTGTAAATAGGATGACTGTAGGTTTTGTAAAGATTTAATTTTGCTCATTTCACGGGCGGGAGTCGCACTGCTTTCTTCTTTATTAAACTCATCTATAATGTCTTCGCTGAACTCCGGTTCTTCTTTAATATCTATGTCGGTATCACGATTTTCATCGGAAGAGTAATGGTCGTCTTTATCTGAAGAAAATTCTTTTCGCCTTGCTTTTGATCCCACCTAAAATTAGGATATTTACAACTTCGTCAACAAGATCATTAAAAATAATAACATCTTTCCACCACTGCAGAACACAAATGTTCAACATTCAATATGTATACTGTGATTCTAATACACGGAGGAAAATTTAATATCAAATAATGTTACATTAGGTACTTATTAAAAGGTTATAATAAACACCATTATAGCTATATTTTATTTCTTACATTTGCAACCATATAAAATATCTTATTTATTATAATTATGCAGTTTCATTAAGAATCGTCATGAATGTAAAATTTGTATATATGTAATAGTTTGAAAATTGCAATTTAATTGCTACATATTTCACCTTTGAATTAGTCATTTTTAAACCGAAACCGGTAGACCAATAAAATAAAAACTCAATGGTTTTATAAAGTGTATTATTTCATTATTTAGTCATTTTTAACTTAGAAGTAAACTCAATTCATCATCAATAAGCATAAAAAAAAAACAAAAAAAATAGACATTGTCAGAATATTCTATACTTTCAAAACAAAAATTACATAACCAATAAATCAAAACAATACAATGTATTAAATCAATACTACTGATTTAATAGAATCATTACCTTGTGAAATAGTTTAATTGATGGTATAGTTGACTTCTTCAGTCGTATAAGGGCCCCTGTTTTATCAAAATCATTTGTAGAAAAGTGAATGGAACAAACTCTGGCAAATATTGATGGAGACCACTCTTTTTCTCGCCCAATTGCATCGATCCACAGTTTACACAATTTTTCATCTTTTGGAAAACTAAAAATAAATGTGAAATAAATTAAAAGTTATCTTTCATTTACACAAAGTATTTCATTGTCTTCGAGTATTTATTAATGGGATAATATTTTTATTGCAAGACTTGGCTGTACTTCAAACAGAACAAACATAACCTAAAATTGTGTAAATAACAAAACTAAATAAAATGAATTATGTATTTGACAAAAATAATAACTTAAACGGTATAAAACATAATTATTAGCATTGAAACAAATCTTTCATTAAATAATGACATGAAAAAATTACATTAAAGACACTAAACATAGCAGATTAAATTAATCCATTACCTGTGAAAAGTTACTCCTTTTTGGCCTTTCACAGATTTATTCTTGCAATCTGGTACACTGCAATTAACCATGATTCATATTGATACTTTATATTGAGAATTTAATTTAAGAATCAGTGTGTAATGAAATATAAGCAACAGTGCGAGTACAATATTTTGACAGTTAAATTTTGAAGTCTCAAATTACATAGCCGTCTTTTTTCATATGTGATTAAAAGTAGTTTACATACATAATATTGTATTCGTATCATATACGCTGCACGATTTTGAAAAACTTATAAATAATCGCCATCAAAATATTGTAACATAATCTATCAAATACGTAAAGGGAGAAATTATTTGTATACTCAAATATATTATACGTTAAATACCTATCAATGATCATTGCTTTTTTGTCTATGTAATGAGTTTGACGTTGTAAACATATTAATGTCATTATTTTCTTAAGTCTTTCGTTAAAGTAAATAAAATAAACAGATAGTACTTTGATATTTTTCTATAATGGAGGAAGTGTCACCTTCCCTGTGTGAACTTTTTTTGATTCCCGAAGCTCAAATAAAACATGAGCCCGAGGGATCCAGTCACAGCGACGACGAAATTGTTCTAGCTAAATTACAGCCGGCTAAAAAAAAAAGAAAACCTAAATTGTACATAAAAAGAATGCAATGCAAAAACGAGAACGAAAGAATTCTTTCCAAAAAGCTTCACGTTCTATCTCAAATAAAGAAGTTAAAGCTTAAAAATAAAGTACAGTCAAAAAAAATAGACAAGCTCGAGAAAATATCTGAAGTGTATAAAAAAAAATTGATACTGTTAAAAAGTGTAGTGAAAAAATTAGAAAATGCGCATAACCCTAATCATCTTCTCGCTACGACGTGTAACAAGAAGGGAAGCACTGACGGTCTGGTGTTGATACAGGGTATCGAGGATACAAGGAAACAGAGATATTCTCACGAGATAAAGTCTTTTGCCACCTCCTTGCATTTGATATCCCCGAAGGCCTACAGTTACATGCGTGAAGTATTCTACCCCTGCTTGCCAAACATGAGGACACTACAAAGGTGGGGCGAGAGCTTTGACGTCCTCGGTGACGAGAATGGTGACAATAATGCAGATAGTGATAATGATTGATTGTTTAAGTAACCGTGAGGTCTGGTGCTAACTTGGGACAATGTGAACATCCTGGCAACTGACTGAAGCTCATTTCGGGGAGTTATGTAACCATATTCTCTTGCTAATAAGTGTATATGGCGAATGAAGGAGAAAAAATGATTGAGTTTGTAGATTGCGGTGAAATATATTATCTATATTGTATTACAATATCAGCTACCTAATAACAGTCAGATATATATTTTTAATTATAATAATAGCAGTATTTAAATAAAGCAATTAACTTATTAAATAGTAGTTTTGGAATCACTCACATCAATAAAACACTTATAAGTCTTGTATATGATTAAAATAAATCCTTGTTTCAAGCATTCCTTTTTTGTAATGTAATTACTGTAAGACTTATAAGTAATATTAAATTAAAATATACTAAGATAGCTATATTTTAGGCCTGTGTAAATATTATCTGCGTAAATGTTATTTGTGTAAATATATCTGTCTGGAGCATGTGCTTCAGTTGCTGCAAGAGTACATTACCTACAGCGACCTTTTTTTCATGCCCGTGGGCTCCTGCTGTCCTGGAAGTCCCTTGGGAACTATACATAGAATGTAATCAGAAAAGATCCAGGAGGCAGAGCTGACATGGGATGAGGCAAGAACCATCTAACAGCGTTGTGGTTGCAGTTTATGCTCCATTTAGTGGAGTCGGATATAGTATGATAATAATGTAAACATTACATGTAATTAATTCATAGAATAGAATGGTTAGATATGCGTAAGTAGATTTTTTTATCATATTTAGGTATTAATTAATGATAAATATGATATTTCAGATACCAATAGAAATTAATTGATACAAAATAAATATAAAATAATACTTAAGTTTTATATAATTTTAATTAAAAAAAAAAAAAATACATATTTCGGACTCCCTGGAGTCCATCTTCACTAAGTTTTACCAAGTATTGTCAGTTGATAACCTTAACGTTAATAAAATAATACATTAAAACATAGTTGGTTTCCAAGATCCGCGGTTCGCATCCCGCTTCTGCCGTTATTTTTGTGCTTGGATTGACGCGTTGAAAAAAGAATTTTATGTATAGTATATGTATATTTAAGTAATAATAATATTGTAATATAGTCAATGATCTATAAAAGTAGATTAGAATATTGAAATAATAAAATAATATTCTAATAAAAAAATTAAAAATTCATACATTAAAACATGTTTCAATAGTAAAATATGCTGAATATCATATTTTGAAAGATCGTTAATTTTATTCAATATACTTCTTCAATGTATAATATGACACACTAACTTGATTACACAACCAAAATAAATTATTGGTTGTATAATCAAGAAAATTCGCTATATTTTAAAATAAAATAAAATTTTAACAATTGAAATGGGACGTTCAATAAATAAACATAAATCTTTACGGCAGCTTACTAAATTAGTAAATTGATTCATATTTTTATTTTTGTACTAACACATCTTTATCAAAAAAACCCCAGAGTTAGCTCATACAATACTTGTGAAATATTTTTAAAATAACTGTTTTAATAAAGAGTTAATATAGACAAGGCATACAAATATTTTGATGTCTGATGATGTGAAAACAAATAAAAACCATACGTATGTTTTATTTAATTCAAATATCATTTAATATTTACAATGTGAATTTTTAAATTTTTATTAGAATATTTTATTATTTCAACATTCTAATCTACTTTTATAGATCATTGAATATATTACAATATTATTATTACTTAAATATACATATACTATACATAAAATTCTTTTTTCAACGCGTCAATCCAAGCACAAAAATAACGGCAGAAGCGGGATGCGAACCGCGGACCTTGGAAACCAACTATGCCCAGGTATTCATACCGCTCGGCGAACTGCGCCATTGCCCTGCCTAGACTGACTTGCGTTGAAACTAGTATTTATATCATTGTTATCATCGTACGATAGATGTCGCTATAGTATATATTCAAAGTATGTATATTTTTATTATTATTCTATCAGTCTTCATTTATTCACAAGCTTAATATTATTACTTTCCGGCAGTCTATTTATTTTAGTAAGTACCACTCGGGTCTCGAACCAAACTATAGACTAAATGGATGAGATACGACTACTTATAGTTCCGACTCGGACTTTATAACCAATCATTTACCTGTGTTACTGATGGATAATTTTTACCTTCTTGATATTGTCTCAAGGAGACATTATTATATGAATTTTTAAATTTTTATTAGAATATTATTTTATTATTTCAATATTCTAATCTACTTTTATAGATCATTGACTATATTACAATATTATTATTACTTAAATATACATATACTATACATAAATATACCCGAGTGGTACTTACTAAAATAAATAGACTGCCGGAAAGTAATAATATTAAGCTTGTGAATAAATGAAGACTGATAGAATAATAATAAAAATATACATACTTTGAATATATACTATAGCGACATCTATCGTACGATGATAACAATGATATAAATACTAGTTTCAACGCAAGTCAGTCTAGGCAGGGCAATGGCGCAGTTCGCCGAGCGGTATGAATACCTGGGCATAGTTGGTTTCCAAGGTCTGCGGTTCGCATCCCGCTTCTGCCGTTATTTTTGTGCTTGGATTGACGCGTTGAAAAAAGAATTTTATGTATAGTATATGTATATTTAAGTAATAATAATATTTACAAATTTAGACTTTTATCAGAAACATTCAATTCAAATTTATTTTATTAAAAACAGTTTTAATAAACATTATTTATAAGCTTTCCTAGAACTGAAAATCTGTAATGTTTTTGTATAAATAAATATATAATTCAATTGTATTGTTTTATTTACTTCTTTCATTCATCTCGCCAACCTGGTCAGCCATCAGACACGACATATAGAATATACGCGGAGTAACTACAGGAGAAAGTTTTGATGAACACATGTAGTTAGGAAACTAATATACTAATATAAAATCATTTTTGAAGATTGTTTTAATAAATTATAAATTGTTTTTGATTACAAAAAAGAAATATTGTTTTTAGTTCAAATTGTCTAGCATGATTTTATAATCATGACTTTTCAATCCAACAATGTAAATGATTTTTTCAATAAAAATCTGTCATGAATGCAAAATTACTAGTTGTATTCGATTATTACTTCAAAACCAATAAACTAAGTACATTCAATCTAAATTTTGAGAAGTGTTTCGATATATTTTTGCTCCATTCATCTCTTCAAAACTTTAAAAAATATATTTAGTACATACATATTTCACATACATACATACATATTTATATCACATATACATACATATTTATACATAACTTTATATTTCCTTAACCCACGAACACAACACATGTTTCCCGAATGCAACGTCCAGTCTCCCTGGCTGAGCGTTATAGAGTGCACTGGTCTCCACCGGTTTTGCTCTGCTGCATGTCTTTACATAAAAAAAGTATAGAATAATTTGATGGTAAAAAAAAAACGAGCTCTACAAAAATAAAACGAATAAAAAAAATCTGCCTTGTTGAAATCATATTATTCCACTCCCGAAACATACCCAAAAAGTGGAATTCCTCACTGCACGGGATTAATTTAATCTACTCTAGGTTGCGTTGTTGAAGCCTCAATTTTAATACAGATGAGATAATATAAAATAATAATAGGTAAATTCAGTACATAAGTGTTAAGCTGTAATATTGCAGTTTGTAGTAAGAAGAAGACGAAGCCGCTTAGATGTCATCTGTCATTGAAAGCTTTATAACGTGCGTGTTTTGAAAAATGTTTCAATAACATAATCAATTTCAATATATAATAATTATCTGAATTAGTGATGACTTCTCCTTGTCGAATTGGCTGTGCGCACCATTATTTATATTATGAAGTGCAGGGATCCTTTTTTTTTCTTGCATAAATATTGCAGATAATTTGATATGCAAAGTGATATTATTATTTATTAAACTTCTACCCGCATTATAAATCATCAAGCAGGCGAAGATGGACGAAGTGAATAATTCTTATTGTCAAGTTTTCTTAAGCGACGTGCTGGTTAAAGAGGAGCCGGGCGATTCAAGCCATGACGAAGAAGTGTTCAGAAGAAAAAAGTCGAAGAAATCACGAAAAGAACATGACAAGCGAGACACACCGATTTTGGATATGAAGAAGATGACCTACTCGAATAAAATAAAAAAACTCAAACAAATAAACAGGGTCAAATCGAAAAAGATTGATGTGCTTGAAAAGATAGCCTCCGATTACAAACAGAAGGTCACGAATCTCAGGAGCATTGTTAAAAGGACTGAATACAATCAAGATTCAGTTCCGAAGCTGAACGCTGTAGTGAATAAGTTTGGGAGCAAGGAGGGGATTATTCTGATGCAGGGCATCGAGTACAATGCCAGGCACAAGCAGAGATACTCCCAGGAGTTGAAGTCTTTCGCCATTTCACTGCATCTCATATCACCCAAGGCTTACAACTACATGCGTGAAGTGTTCCATCCGTGTTTGCCAAGTGCGAGAACTCTCAGAAAATGGAGCGAAAACTTTGACGTTCTCGGCGAGACCAACGGCAATGATTCGGGCGAGAGTCATGAAGATGATCTCTCAAATTGAAAGACATTTTTTTAGCACTCGTTAAATATTAATATTTATTTATGATGATACAAGTTTTGTAATTCAGAATTTGTTATTTAATAATCTGCGAATCGTAAATCACTTGAAAATGTAATTGTAATTCAATGCAAAAATTATGTGTAATATAACAACCCCCAACACCCAGACTGAAGTTGCAAAGCAGCTTTCTGATATCCACACAACCTCTCACATCCGGCCCTGAAAATGAGAGACTTCAGCTCTGGCAACAAGTCGTATCACAGGATTTCATTACTCCAAAGGAAGGCCTCCCAACTGGCAAGAACCTAGACTGGCGGAAATCCCTGAACAGATTAAGAACCGGAGTTGGTAGAACAAAGGACAACCTTGAGTGGTGGGGAATGCTTCGGGAGGGAAAGTCACTGTTGTGCGATTGTGGAGACCTGCAGTTCGCCTCACACATAAGGTCCTGCTCCATGTGCCAAACTAGCTGCACATCCCAAGACTTAATGCTGGGCAACACATGGGCTATCGATGTTGCCATATATTGGACAGAAATAATTTGACGTTGCTGACACGAAGAAGAAGAACAACAGCTGTCTTTACTTAAAGCAGTGGGGAATGTTCTGGCAGGGAGAGTCACTGCTGTGTGACTGTGGAAACCTGCGGACCGCCTCACGCCTAAGATACTGCCCCATGCGACCGACTAGCTGCACATCTCAAGAACTAATGCTAGGGAAAACACGGGCCATTCAAGTTGCCAGATATTGGGCATAAACAATTCGCCTTAGCTGACACGAGGAAGAAATAGACTTTAAGCCATGGCCTCTTGCCATTATTGATAGCCATCCAAAACTATAAGAACCATTTATGTTTTTAGTTCGTTCAGAAAAAAACTCTTTTTTTAAATGTAGTTTGGGAATGCTGGGTTAAACAATACTATCAGTGTATCATGAAATAAAGTGAATCTAGAAATTCCTATTTGTGTACAAAAATTGTGATGTACCGGGGATGTGTACATAGTATGGTATGTGAAATGTCTTGCCAACACTTTTGTATTGCAACATTTCACTCATACGCCATCCATATATGTGAACGAGAAACACTTACTTTAGTAGTGCAGTGTCTTAGTGTTACTATCACTGTGCAAAAGAGTTTCTTGTGAATGTTAATTACAAAGCTTTTACCAGCATATTATATATATAAAATATTAAACATGAAAAATATGATATTTTGGTTTAAAATATTGTAAATAGTTTTATATTTACAATTTACTACATTGGTATTAAAATGAAATGTCAATTTATTGTTGTGCCATTATTATTCTCAACATTTTTGGCTAATGCTTTGATTTAAGCAAAAAAAATTGCCACTTGTTAGGAATGGCAGGACCTCTAATTACAAAATCATTTAATAAATATTTATTTACCTTGTTTTTTACATGGATCACGTAAGATTCTTTTCTCTTCAGTTTCGACTTACTCATAACCTTCCTCAATCCATTTCTTATCAAGAGACAACTGAGCTGCATAGTACTTCATAAGTGGTCGAACCCATTTTTTGTTGGAGAGGGGGTAAAAGTAGTTTTGAGGGAGAGGGAAAAAATGGGTTCGACCACTTATGCAACTCAGTTGTCTCCTGACAAGTGATGGATTGAGGAATACTACCATTTAGTCGAAACTGCAGACTCCTTAACAGAGACCATATCTTACGTGATAACATGTAAAAACGAGGTATATAAATAAATATTTATTATTATTTAAATTGGATCTCAAAGTGAATGCTGAAAAAATTGAAAAAAACAAAATCATTTGCTATTTATTTAGTCTACTGCCAATTAATTTTATTTACTGCCAAAACCTTGAATTAGTTAATGAACTAATAATACAGGCCATAAATTTTTTACAATATCTATTTATACTTTTTTTTCATTTATCCAAATTCCTTTGTGAAACCACAGGCAGGCACTTGTATTTGTTCTAGTTGTGAATTTTATTTGTACTAAAGTTTTCTATGTGTTCAAAGCGCTAGGTTTTTATGCAGTGTGAATGTAAAGAATGCTTTAGTATCGATGAGTAACATAAACATCGCCATTACCTCCAGTGTGAACAAGAACTTGTAGTTCTCCTGCCTATAAAAGCATATTATGTGTTGGTTATCAATTGTTCTTACCATATCTAACAAGTACCCATATAAAATGTGTTGTATCATTATTAATTAAATATAATTTAAGTATTTTTTAATAACTTTGTGAAATATTTTTTTTTTTTATAATCATTATTTTATTTCCTTCATTCACCATCATCATACTATATCCGCTTTGGAGTATATGGCATTCACGAACTGCCGCCACAAAGGTCTATCAGTCACCATATGCTTTGCCTCATCCCATGTCATGTCCGCCTCCCGCAACTTCGTCGAGTACATTCTATGTATAGTTCGCGACGGCCTTCCAGGATCGCGTGAGTCTGAGGGCTTGAAGAAAATGCAGCTGTAGTTTATGCTCTCCTGCGGCATTCTTAAAACGTGGCCCAAATAAGTTTACCTTCACCTCTTGATTGTATGGAAGGCTGCCTTGTTCGCTCTCTAATCTCGTCATTCCTTACAAAGTCAAACCGCCCTACCCCCAGTATTCTACGCAGGCATCTGCTCTCAAATCCCATTATACGGTTGTATTGGCTCTTAATGAGATGCCAAGATTCCCAGCCGTAAAGAAGATATTCCTATATTTGGATCAAATTCAATCTGAATAATCTTAAAGAAATAAATTCAAATACACAGCTATGTAAATCAAACAAGATTTTTATTAAATTTAGAGAGCAATAAATACCTAATAATAGCATAGTATCAAAGGCTGCTGGGATAGGGATCAATTTGAATTTTAAGGAGGCATGTTTATTAGGCTAAGGCGCCAAATTACCATCACGAAACTTAATACTAAATATCACATATCTATGGGAAAATAGTGTGATTACATGTTTCGCCATGATAACTTGGAGTTAAAACACTAGACCCAAAAAAAAGAAATACATTATTTGTTCACATTTTCACTTCCAGCACAGATATTGAAAATTTTGTCAAGGCGGGTGGAGCTCATCCAGTAAAAATAAGTTACGCTTTTTTACGCAATATTTTCAGAAAGAGGCGCGTGAAAACATTCAATATTTATTTAATTAAATGAATCAGTTCCAACAATTAAAATATCACTGAAAAAGTACCTGCGCGTAAAAAATACCAGTGCAGTAAAAAAAATCGTAAATAAAGACTAGGTGTATATGAAAAATAATACATGAATGATTATCAGTTAAATATTTAAATGTAATCAAAAATACGTAAAATACTCATCTTATGATGAAAAAAATATTTATTTTAGGTTTATGTTTTATCCATTGAGATTTTAAGATTTATCCATTAACTACCTTGCTATTCAAATACAAATTTTTAAAGTGTTATCGAAACGTCACTCGTAATATTCCGTCGAATACCTAACTCATATAACATTTCACAACTCTATGGTCGTATTGGGGAGTTGGTATCTCCACGGTGAGAAAAAATAATGATGCGTCTTGAAACTGTCACTTTCCTAGCCATAGTATGGTTGGCATAAAAATGTATTAAATAGTATGGTACACGTCTGACTACAATCAAACTCATTTAAAAGACTACCGAACATAACTGTAGTTTATTTGAGACAAAAATGCAAAACTTAAGTAACGTATTATCATAGAAAAGACCCCTTGAAGTGCCGACAAGGCTTAAATTTACGCAAAAATGGTGCAGTGTTGTGTGAAGGGTTGCACGAAGAACAGCAATGAAAGTAATAAATCAAGACAATCGATTACGTTTCACAGGTAATCAACACATTTTGTTCGTCGCATGCTATTGCAGAAATTACCGGCCGGCACCGTCCGACCAACATTACTTTTTGTGTCTGTCAACAAGGTATTGCATTGAGCGTTGACGTTTATTTCGAATAGACTCCAGGGCCGAATTGAGACCATTTTTTTTATTATGACGCTTACCATGCTACATATGACTAAACGCTGCATGTGGAGTGTTGATCGGCCAACGTCATAGACTACAGCCCGAAATTCACGTATCATCCTTTATTATTGCAGGAATTTACTATGAATGGGTGGTCTTTACGGGACGGCTTTCGTCTATCACCAAATTTGATTAATAGGCTGACTGAAATTTTACGGGTGAGGGATCAAATTCACACCAACCGGGATATTTTAGAGTTCAGATATCGAATAAAAATATTTTTTTTTAATCTTCGTCGGGGATCGAACCTACGACCTTTGGATTGCAAAGCAAATGCTTTGACCATTGACCCACCGGCAAATTAATTTTATATATCTAGTTTATATGGTTTATGTACAATTTTAGGTTTAAACTATTGCATTTTTTCGCTTTGTTGATTAGAAAATATTTGCCATAAAAGTGAAAGAAACGTAATATTCCTTCGATTATAAAAATTAATGAACTATAAATAGAAACAAATAATATTTTAGTAAAAATCGAATGTTGATTAGTATATTTAAATAAACGTGTCATTATTGTTTTGATATTATAAATTTACTACGTATAATATTCTGAATGTAATAAAATATACTTTGTTGTTTATTTTTATTGTATTTATTTATCAGGATACCCAAAGACCTAATTCGACGTCACAAATGGGCAAGGTTGATTGGCGGTTTAAATTGGGTGCCCACAGACCACCATGTCGTTTGTTCTTTGCATTTTAAACGGTCAAATTTTTATAACAGCAAAGGTGGTTTGAGACGTTTGGACCGCACAGCTTTGCCATCATTTTTACTGCCCGGACATGCGGTAAATGTTTTTAACTTCTTTGTAGTTTAGCATATATAGATATACTCAAAATATGTGACCAGGCTTAAGTTGTAGATTTCTGAGGATGTATAAAAAATAAATACTATACATAGACTGCAATAAAAAAGTTCTCAAATTAATAAAAATATCAAACATTTCATGAATTTTAGAGACCCGACGGGGAAAATTCGGACAACTTTTCCGATTTTAATGGAGATGATCCATTGTCATCTCACTCAGACGATGCCTATGGAGGAAGTGATCACGCCGAAGATTTTGATTCTCCGCTGAAAACTGAAAAGGAATTGCAGGAATCTACATTATCTGGAAAGCGAAAGAGTGCGAGGTACTGGTTTTTTGTTTTGTTTATTATAGCTGCGTTCGTGATGAACACAGATTATATTATTTTTCGAGATAACGTTAAACTATAACATGTTAATAAAAAAAAATACATTTGGAATAATTGTTGACTTCTCTACATTTTATTTTATCGTTGATTAGTATTTTAGCACATAAAAGTGTATTTATAACATTATTGTGCAGTCAAGTTTTTAAATTTAATTTCAAAATCCGCTCCTGAAATTGACCTCCACATATACTAACCTAAAATTTGTTTGTATAGAACTGAATTTACTTATATTTACATTTTGTTAGGGGTTGATGTTTACATTTCTTTCATTTTAACATAAGTATTTTTTTTGTTAAGTGAATCTACCGTGTTACATACATATATGGAAATAAAACCACTTCAATTCGTGCGAAGTAAATGCTTTGCCGTCATTTAGGTACTAATATAATGGGCTGCATCAGTTGTGAGACTACAGGAGCCACGGTTTGCGAAATTTACTTTCCTTATGGTACTTGGTAAAGACAAAAAAGACCCATGACTGATAATTAATATTATCTTACTCATTAATTAATTAAAAAATGAACTCCCCTAAAAAGTAGGGGTTGATCTTTTGATAGAAGAATGTTCTTTCAAAAAGAGGTTGGCGAGTCACCTTGTAGTTTACAATTAGAATGATAATGTAATATGTAGTTAGAAATTCAATTATTTTGTTAAGCAGAATATATTACATGGGAGACCAGAATTGACAATAAATTCGTAATTAAGAATTGTTGACATATTTCATAATTAAAATCAAATACTAATTTATATTTATAAAAATGTTAAGGTGTAAGGGTAACTGACAATACTAAGTGAAACTGCATAGTTTTAATTTTATTTTAAAAATAAACATTAAATTGAAGGACTCCAGGGAGTCCGAAACATGTTATTACTAGAGAATAAACGTGAAATCAAAACAAAATATTTTAATTTTTTAATTAAAATTAATATTACATTATAAATTTGTATTTAGTTATGCACAACAATGTTGCTGTGATTTTTATGGGATACTTTCTTTTTATATTAGCTTTTTTGCATGTAAAATAAGTTGACGGCTAGATTATTTCTCACATAAAATCAACTCAAATTTCACCCATTGTTTGTCATAACAAGAATTTCTCAAAACAATTATGCACATACCTTGGTTATTAATTGCAGGTATTAATAATATAAATGTTGAATTTTTTAGGTCAACAGATAACAATGAGAAAATAGACCCTTGGAATTCTGACAATGAATTAACACTGACCATTGATCCCGACAAATCCATTCTTTCTGAGATATTAGAAAATGAGGTAAGTGCAAAGGAATATTTTTATTACATCTAAACGTATTTTTCCAGTCCATTATTACATTCTAGATGTAAGTAAGTACTAAATGTTTTTTTGTGACGTAATTGCTGAATTAAGTTATTATTTTTTAGGTGGGATCAAAAAAAAGACGAAAAGACACCAATAAAATAAATCACGATTTTTCTGATGACAATCATGATGACAACGTAGACATAAAAGTAGAACAGGAGTGCACTGAAGAGATTAAAGACGAATTCAACGAAGAAGAAAGCAATACGACTCCCGCACGACAAAATAACAGAGTAAAATTTTTGCAGAACTTGAAGTCGTCTAATTTACAAAAGGCTAAACAAATAAAAATTCTTAAGCAGACAATTTTCAGGCAGAAAAAAAGAGTTTCCCATTTGAAGGGAGTACTCAAAGACATTAAACGAGGGGAGACAGCAGAAATTAAGAAATATAACAAGCTTTTGATACTAAAAGAAAAGAATACCAATGCAGTCAGGAATACTCTGGAATTGAGAGCTTTTGCAGTCACGTTACATTTTTTGTCAGATAAGGCATACAATTACGTTCATGATGTTTTTAAAACTACCTTACCCCCAGAAGAGGAGGTATACAAGTGGCGCATGTGTTTTGAGGAGTCAGATAGTGAAGAAATTAAAGATATACCACAACTGTGATTAACGCTTACACAATCTCTTCTTTGGTTGCATAACAGGTCAGGATGCAATAAGCACAAGGTCCATTAAGTCTGAACTTAGTTTATCAAAATACAAGCTTAAGCATTTATGTCAGGACTTTTTTTTGGAGCTCCAGCACTCCATATGGAATCACTTATAACTACTGGCAATATCAATACTTTGAAAGCGGGCATTTTCCTGTATTTTGGTTCGGTCCCAAATTGATTGTATTGGCAAGTAGATGTACAGGATACTGCTGACATGCAATAATGTGTATTCCGTCACGGTTTGGTGCCCTTGTTTATAATTTTTTCCGCACCCCACCGCTTAGCAGAACAAAACGAGAAAAAGTGATTAGTTCACTCGTTTCCCATAAACAATGTGTTAATTGAATATAAATATTAAGAAAATCTCACTGATCATAATATAGGGGTCAAGCTGGATAGGACCCTCACTTATCAGAAACACTGTCAGTCTGTTAAGCAAAAGGTGTCCACCAGAAACAACCTACTCCGAAAAGTGGCAGGTACGAAGTGGGGAGCCCAACCAAACCTGATCCGCACAAGTGCTCTAGCTCTCTGTTTCTCTGCTGGCGAGTATGCTGCGCCAGTATGGGCGAGGTCTGCCCATACCAAGAAAGTGGATATTGCTCTGAATGAAACGTGCCGGGTGGTTACAGGGTGCCTAAAACCTACCCCAATATCAAAGCTATATCAACTCTCGGGCATCGCCCCACCAAACATACGGCGAGAAGTTACTACCAAGAAGGAGCTCACCAAAGCAACCCACGACGCACTCCACCCTATGTTTGGGTACCCATATTTGAAGATAACCACACGGCTCAAATCCTTTTCCTCTTTTGTCGATGGTATTGTTCTACTTGATCTCTGTGATCTTTGACACGTGTCATCTTCTTATTCTTTTGTGTTATTTTTATTTTTTATTATTTTCTCTATTTATTGTATATTTATGTATACTCTGTTTCTAAATATTTGTAAAAAAAATTAGAATTTCGATTCTGTATATAAATAAATCAAGAAGAAGTTTCCTACAGTCGACAACGGAACTGGTGATACCTGAGGCCACCCTGCGGCTGAACATGTGGAGAAGCGCAACTGAGGGGAATACTTGGATTGCCCCGAAAGAGAACCTAGCCCCTGGACATGACCAATGGTGGAATATATGGAGGTCCCTTAACAGACTTCGGACCGGAGTATGCAAGACGAGGACACAAATGAAAGCCTGGCAGTTTTACAGCGGACCGACTGAATGTGACTGCGGTGTGGAGCAGACCCTGTCACACCTTCTGGAGTGAGCGCTGTGCCCGAATAGCTGCACCCAGGAAGACCTAATGATGGCCAGAAGTAACGCCATCGATGTCGCCCACTTTTGGGCAGACAGGATCTGACCCTGTTGTTTCCGACACGATTATATATATATCATAATATAGTAAATATATGACTGAAGGGTGGAAGAAACCTTGGAATAACTTGGCTTATTCATAAATAAGCAAAGGATGGTAAGAAAGATGAGAGGAAATTGTAAATAATTAGTTTAGTAGTAAAAAGTGATATATTATAATTAAGGAAGAACGTTTGTATTTAAAATTGGTTAAGACATGCTTTAAATAATGCTTTTCGGAACAAGACGTACGAATTTACAATTTGATTTACCAATAAATATTTGCCAATTAACCTTCTGATAATAGTAATGAATTGTGAACCTATTTTTATTTAGGAATGTATAGAAAAAATATAAATTTAAGAATTGAATTGAATTTTTCTTCGAATCTTCCATACCAGGTTGCAAAATGTATTGTTTACATGTGGTAATAAAAATCAACCTCAACATATGATTTTAATTTATCAATTTCATTCTGAAGATAGTAATACACATCAAAGAAGGTCTGACCATAGCAGTGTTTCATTTATTTTTATTTTTTATGTAAACACATACACAAAAATATCGACAGATGGTGAAAGTAATGATAAAAGTCTCTTATGTGGATTCTACGACTCTTACCATGTTACATATGGTTAAGGGCTGGATGTGGAGTGTTGACCCGCCACGCCGTAGACTACTGCCCAATAATCACGCATCATCTTTATTATAACAAGAATTTACTATGAATGGGTGGTCTTCACAGGACGACTTTCGTCTACCATCAACTTTAATTAATAGACTATGACTGTAATTTTACGAGTGAGGGATCAAATTCAGTCCAACCGGGATATTTTAGAGCTCAGAAATCGATTAATAATCTTTTTTGTTTTTAATCTCCGTCGGGGATTGAACCTACGACCTTTGGCTTGTTAAACAAATGCTTTGACCATTGAGCTATATCCACCGGCATGATGGGTTGTAAATTATAATAATCTGTAAACTATACAGATCATTAGGCTTGCAAAGTGGTGTCTATTTCATATAATTGAGTAATCACACTATTTTTATTCCTGATGCCGACAACCATTAAAAGTGTTTTAAAGTGTCTGAAAAAATAATTAAATAAAAATGAGATTCTGTAAATGAATCAGGAAAAGTAATAATGTACATACTCAGCAACGTAATTAGATTTTTTCTAACTACAATGAAGAAAAAAAGGGTTCCAATAAATGTTTGTCTTCTTATAATTGTAATGACCTTGGGGGAGACCAGACATTCATGACATTCTTTAATATAATTATATCCCTGCACTTAACAAATGAATTACTGAATAATATTGTATTCTTTAAAATATACTTTATTGTTTTCTCCTGTGTAATCAAAAATATATCACTTCAGGTCTGTTTAATAAAATTGAAACTCGTTGAAATAATTTCATTCATATAATTAACCACTTCCCCGGCGTTCACACGAATATGTGTAAGAAAAAGTGCTCCGATTTCGGCGCTCACGCAAATAGGTGTAATACCTCAAGTGCGCCCATATGAGCATTTTAAAATTGTCATTTGATTTTCGGCATTTACACAAATACGTGTTTCATATAATTTCACGATTTCTAACATTGAAAAAAAAAAACAGCTTTCTAAACCGGTTTTTGGTCTATTTACATTCAATAAAGACGCTTGTTATTCTTTTAGCATATTTGAAGAAAAATTATGTTTTTGTATTTATAAGTATTTTGTGTTATAGATTATGGAATATTGAAAACACATTACATCATAAAATGAATTGTATAAATTGTTGTAAATAATATTCCATTTCGCTTTTTATTTTTTTTTATTATTTTTAAAGATATTTAAAAAATAGACTTCGAAGGGTTACAATATATAAATATATATTTATAAGCTTCAAAAAAAAGAAAATAAAAATAGTTTTTTTTTGGAACATTTTTGCCAAAATAATTTGCCGGGAAAGTGATGGCTCAGGTTATTGAGTTACACATCCATATCCTAATCCCTTGCTAAAAAAATATTTGCGCAATAAATTACGAAAATATTAAATTTCACAAAAATATATAGCAGCACTTTATTTTAATAATAATAGACAATTTAAAGTTTTCTTTTTATTGAGGAAATGCATCAGGATCCGTCAGTCTAATGCTTACATTCTACTTTGAATATATCAATCTATAATAATCAAAATCTCATAAGTAGAGGGTAGAAGTGCTCAGAATTATTTTTAATTTACAATTTTAATAGGAAAATGACATTCACTTTTTCTGTCAACTTTGACAGTTACGATACATATGAAATGAGGTTGTAACAACAAATATACTCATACATATTGAGAAAATCAATTGCCGTGCTCCTTTACTTCAATTTGGCTTGATTTTGTACTAGAAAAATCAAATTTCCAATAACAAGACATGTCCATAGTAGTTCTTTGTTTGTCAAAAGATGTCAAAAAAATGTAAAAATATTTTTTATCTGTAAAATGATAGATCTTACTAAAAATGCTAACAGTCATTACTTATAACATTAACATATGTAGTGTCTTATGATGCTTGATTAAATTTAAGTGTTAAAACGTGTACATACACTTCGTCAATAAAATGTGAAATGTCAAATTCCATCCAAGAAATGTACTGTGTACATTTTTTAAGGATGTATAAAGAATATTATCATAAATCAAGTAAAAATTATTGAATTTATATTAAATCATAGACATAAAATGTTGTGACAAAACTCATAACGCGATTTAAAACAATAAATATGTTTGGGTAACCTAAAAATACACGATTGCTCATGATAAATTACAGAAAATATATTTAAAATAATAACGGCGTATTTCAAATCATTATTTATTTGTTAATTACGTTTCCGATAGTCAAATGTTTCCGATAGTCGAATGTTTTCAAAAGGAATGGAAATGCAATTTAGAAACGTTCGATTTGCAAAAATGACAACTGAGCGTCGACGTGTCAAACTCACATTGAAAAGGCGTTGAGGATTCAAGCATCGTAGAATGCATCAATTGCCGTGGACGATTTCTGAAAAATTAACCAGTATATTAATGGATTCGATAAACCAAAACATAATGCGTAATAAAATGATGTATTTAGGTCTTGCTAACACGTAAAGACCTTGAATAAGAAAATTTCAATATAGCGAGAGTCGCATCGAGAAGACAACCGCGCCGAAGCGCGGCTAGCTTCACACTGATACCCGGTATACGACAGTCAGTCTAGCTTACATTTACAAGTAGGCTGGATGCGGGTGCTTACTATTTCGTAATATTCGTAATATCTAAAAAATAAAGACTCATCTAATATTAATTTACATTCATCCCACCAGTTCGGTCACACTATTCACACAAAACTGTAATTTCAATGTTCCAAAACAATGAGTGCGTGTTAAAAGTGATATATCGAAGATCGGTGACGCCGTTTCAACAATGGATCCTACTTGGTTGGCGTCCATTGAAAATGCATCGCGTTATACCTACTAATATTTTTGAGATTCGTTATTTGTAACGATATTGTTGTTGCCATCAAAATTGCAGGTAGATACCAGTTTCATCAATTGCTTGAGACGTTAGTTATATCATTAATGCTGTATATGTGATATTCTGCAGAAGTGACTTACGAGTGTTTATTTTACTTTGCCTTATTTTACTTACCTTAAAAGATGTTTGAGAAAATAAGTTAATTTATTAATGTGTTAGATACTGAAATTCCTGTTATTTATGACTTCGAAACATAAAAACTGTTTTAATAATTTTCGTCATAATATCACATATCGACAGTCAGATTTACATTTTTTTTTAAATATGCTAAGAAATACATAAAATTAACCTTTTTTTTTATTAATAAATAACTAATATCCTCACATTTGCTTCCAAACCTGTGCACACAATTTTTCATATTCATTGTTATAGCGTTAACCGCCAATTCGGTGTTACTACATGTTTCATTTTTGATTTATGTAAAGTTTCCATGTGGTAGCAAGATATTTAGGTCTTAAAATGGAAATATTCATTTTGTAAAATCAATCAAATCGTGTGAGTACAATATTTCAAATTAAAACATTTTTATTTTCTTAGTATCAAATTACACATATTTTCTAGTAATTTAAAGGTTAAAGGTAAGGTTTTATCGTTTTGTTGCAAGCTTCACACCGCTCCATGCGCTGGCAACTTCGCGGCGGTGAAATGTGCTTTGGTTCTTTGCACGCGGGCAGTCCGTGAACTAGCGACCGACAGACGAGATGTTGGGCGTTAGACTCCTAAATACGTGCCAACGTAATAATTTATAACCGAATATTTTTTTACGCATAGTGAATTTTAATAATTTCATCTAGTTATCGATGAAAAATGTGTTTCTTCATACTAAGAAGGATATGGACGATTAAAATATTCTAGCGGAAGTGCATTCTAATCTTCACATTGATACTTTTGACGTGTAGGTGGTTATTTGACTTTTTAACGATTGTATTTTAATAAACGGCTTTTTACACATATAATAACATCGATTTTTATCGATTATATTGTCCTTCTCAATCACATTTACTATGTTTGGTCGGTGTAAATGCGTCTGTTAAGTCAAAAGTCATCATGAACAGTCCATTTCGTAATAATCATCCTTATTTCGTCGGCCATTTTGTTACTTCAATTTGATGTCTTTTGTCTCCTCAGATATCAGATGTATTCTGACGTTAAAATATTTTTTTGTGCGTTTTATGCGTTTTATGCGTACATTATCCATATCAACCGCACACAATTACAACTAGTGTTTTGCTGCGTATACTTTAACTTCGTATATCAATAAAATTTACATTTGGTATTCGGTAACTCCAATTGGTAAGCCATAACGTGGCCAATGCATATAAATTTATTCTGTAATTCTATAGGGAAACCTAAAATTAGAAACTTATTTCACCTGCGTTCACACTGCGCAAAAATTTGTCGTTTAAGACTTATTTGAGTACTAAATTTAAAAATATCCTAGGAGTTATTTGCCATTTAAGCGTGGTATTCCCTGCATGCTGTCTACTTCCCAGCCCTGTCAAGTTACTATTACGATATACTAGTAAAGCTTTGGTAAAATAACATTTTTACTTACGTAGGTCGAAATGTGATAAGGATGATAAATAATATGAGTCGTCACCAACATTAATTTTGTGACAATTTTACTACTGGCGATCGTCATAATTATCACAACAAAACCGAAACATATTACATTATTGGATTTTAATAACAACAAAAATGATGAAGCATAAAAACGTTAATTTTAAAAAGTGTCGGTGTCCTCGATATAGTTCAACAGCAAGGGAGCGATAATACTAGCAGCTGCCTAGGGTGGTCTTCCTAAAAATTGCATACTGCTAACCTTGTCTCCTATTCTTATGGACGAAGCACTATCAGAGAACGTTTAACAATCTACTCTTTGCCCGGATCTCACGGATAGGCGTCATCAAAAGCAAGGAGAAACTGCTTCAGAAACATTCTGTGTCTAGTAAATGCCCGAGTAAGATGGGATTCCAATAATTTTTTTATTCATTTCAAGATACGCTCGGTGGGGGAAAAACATACTTGTAAATCCTACATAAGTCGATGTTTCTTATGCGGCATTTCATGTGACAAAATAATCCCCTAGTGAGTTACAATATACTAAATGTTGTGGCCAGTTTTCCTACGTTTTTGTCCAGTTTATCTGCTTTCTTGTTTTCTGGAGTACTGCTATTTGCACAATGGCTGTTACGTGTGTTCAAAGCACGATGATTGAGTGTAGCCGTGGGAGTTACCGACATTTACAGTGTTTTATGTTTGACAAGGAGTTGCTTGAAGTCCGGAAGCCGCCAACATGGTGTGGGAAGGATTATTCGTAGAGTTCCCTATTCCACCATGTACATTATATCCATGGATACAGAAAAATTCACCCCTCAACAGGCTGTGAAGACATGAAAAACAATCGCGCTAACCATCATTAGACGACAAAATACTGCAAACGAACCATAGATATCTCTGTAGCTACCTCTTGGTGTACATCACACGCGTGTGCGGAGACCCCAAGCTGTAGCGCTGGATATCTGCAAGGCATACGATAATGTATGGCTGTGCTCTTAGATTGAGAACTCCTCGAGCAGCATCAGTGCTGTGGTAGATGAGTATTTTTGTTGACACAACTTACAAATCAACTCGGGTGTTCCTAAAGATTTAGTGATTTCGCCTACTTTTATAATCTTGCACACGAATGATTTTATTCAGTTTGCGAAAAATTATAGTTACGCAGATGACAGCACCGTTAAGGGGAGCATAGTCTTACAAAATCCTCCAAAATCTTCGAAAACCTAAACTACATAGTGCCAGGGAAACTCTTGTACAGAATTTTAATATCATTTAAGGTAAAAAATAATATAAATATATAATGCATTCGGAAGTCTAGTAGTAGTGATAATAATAAACTTTAAAAATTCATTTTAATTATTTTTTACCATATTTAACCCTTTCGCATTGTTGCGGCATATGCCGTCATTAGATTCCCCGACCGTTGCCATGGGTTGGCGTAATATATCGTTTTGCTACTTTCTTAGAATAGTTTTTTGTGCATCATCTGATAGCTGAAGGATACAAGAACCAATGTGATATATGAAAATAGTCCAGATACGTACATTTATGCTTCGAATACTAGTTTTATAATTGACAGTATAATTTGTATTCAAACCGAGCCGTAATGAAAGGGTTAAAAGTAAGCAACAAATATAATTATTTATGAATGCACCTAAGTATCCATTTCACACATCTTAACTACAAAAATGGAAGTCTCATATTTGAAGATTTACAACAAAAAATAGTTTTATTTTATTTTCGATCGCTATTAAGTTCCGAAAGATATAGTCAGGCCGAGACAAGAGTTTATACTGAGTATAACATAGTTTATTACCTGAAGTGGTTTCCAATGTATTTTATCTTGTTGTCATGCTAATCCTTGTTTTATACAGACCAAAAAAAAAATGAGGTCGTCCTTGTGATTAACATGTTCTCGCCTTAAAAATGCGATTTCTTTAAAAAAATCCGAGATTTTTTTTCTTGTTTCCAGTAGAAATAAGTGTCTTTATTACCAATTTAATTAATTTTTGTGGTATATTACCTATCACCCAGATCCATATATCCGGCACCGTCAACAAAATCTCCATTGTAAAAGCCGACTATATGGATCCGTGCTTACATAAATATCATTATTCCACCTATATTTTATATTGAATAGGTTTAAATAGAATATAAACACGTAAGTAGTGTAAATTAAATTAATTACAACAATTTTTGTCGCTGTCAGAACCACTAAAATAATCTACACTATTTATTTCTAATATCTAAAAGTATTCCCTCTTTTTCTTGATATTTGTTTCATTTTTGCGTTCAGACTTTCGTTTTGATGGACCAGCTTCAAAATATTCATGGTTCAAAATATATACCTTAATTAAACAGCGAAAAAACACAAAAATAAAAACGTTTTTCAAAAACCACCACTAAATATGCTTAAAATGAATATTATATTATAGGAAACCAGTGCAAAAACAACTCTCTTTAGCAGTGCCCACAATAGACTGACGCTTTTATATGTTGATGTACGCGATCACAGATCCATGTAGTAGGCACCATGCGGTAGATACGTGTTGCACAGATCCATGTATTAGGCATGCGAGGTATTAAAAGGCTACCTTTTTTAGTTATGTTTTACTTCATTTTCTCTCAACGAAACGGGATTGCAATCGTATACATTTCTTATGCTATGGTTTTCATAGTTATTTATTTCCAAACAATCAAATTCAAAATAATAAGTTTAACCTCTCCTCCCCGATGATGTCTATCGACTACACATAATAACTTAAATATCTCTGTAAATATAATACACACAGGGTTCAGATTTTAGGTATTCCTCCTTAATACATTTACGTATTGAAAAAAAATATATATTTATAATAATAGGCACGCATCGGGAGCAGGAAATATTTTTCTAAAATCCGGAATAAATTCACCACTACAATCAAGACGCGTCAACTGTTATGAATCATTGCACCTGCCGGAAGTGTGTGCGAAAATAAAATTAAAAAATACCCACATGAGGCGGCATCTATACTCCTCACTCTCGCTGACGTA
The DNA here is from genome assembly GCA_022606575.1 of Glossosoma conforme. Taxonomy (NCBI): domain Eukaryota; kingdom Metazoa; phylum Arthropoda; class Insecta; order Trichoptera; family Glossosomatidae; genus Glossosoma; species Glossosoma conforme. The sequence continues at coordinate 2,165,357 of JAGTXR010000046.1, forward strand.
CTAATATGAGTGAGCGAGACGGGAAACCTCAGTTAGTCGCCTAGTTCGAAATGATATCGGCTCATCCATATGTCGACAGGCCAAGTCATGTTAGTATCTCTCGGAAGTTCAAGCGTGAAGGTGCGTCTGGCTGTTTGAGGTCTTCGTCTGATGTTTTTCATGTTTTTAGCTTCTTCTTCTTCGTGTCAGCGACGTCAAATTATTTTTTCCCAATATCTGGCAACATCGATAGCTCGTGTGTTGCCCAGCATTAGGTCCTGAGATGTGCAACTTGTTGGGCACATGGAGCAGCATCGTAGGTGTGAGGCGGTTTGAAGGTCTCCACAGTCGCACAATAGTGTCTCTCCCTGCCGAAGCATTCCCCACCGCTCGAGGTTGTCCTTTGTTCTACCAACTCCGGTTCTCAATCTGCTTGGGGATTTCCAGGTCGGCCAGTCAAGGCTCTTGCCAGTTGGGAGGCCTTCCTTTGGAGAAATGAAATCCTCTGGTGCGATTTGTTGCCAGAGTTGGAGTCTCTCATATTCAGGGCCGGATGTGAGAGGTTGTGTGGATTTCAGAAAGCTGCTTCGAGACTTCAATCTTGGTGTTATCTGATTATACAAGCAGTGGGACGGTTGGTTGATTGCTTTACGCATTTCTTCGGCGCATATGACTTTGCGTCTTATGTTCGGTGGTGCGATACCAGCCAAGGGGTATAGTTTAGAAATGGGTGTTGGTTTAAGGCAGCCTGTGACGACTCTGCATGCATCATTCAGGGCAGTATCCACTTGATTACAGTGGGCTGATCGACCCCACACTGGTGCCGCATATTCTCCGGCTGAGAAACAAAGTGCTAAAGCTGAGGTACGAAGAAGGGGTGGTTGGGCTCCCCAGTGAGTGTTGGTCAGTTTGCGGATGAGGTTGTTCCTTGTTGCAACTTTCTGTTTGGTGTTGCTGCAATGACGCCTGAAGGTGAGGGTGCGATCTAGAGTGACTCCGAGGTATTTTGGATGGTCGCTATGTTCCAGTACTCTACCTTCCCACGTGACACGAAGCTTTCTGTTAGCTTCCCTGTTTCTAAGGTGGAAACAGCAGACTTGTGTCTTTGATGGGTTAGGTTTGAGATGGTTGGTTTCGTAGTAATGGGACATCTCGTTGAGTCCCTGGCTTAGGATGTCTTCAACTTCTTCAAACGTTACTGCTTGTGCTGCCAAACCTAAGTCATCCGCATATATGAAAGACTTTGTGTCTTTAGGGGTGGGTTGGTCGTTTGTATATATATTAAATAGTATAGGAGCAAGTACACTGCCTTGTGGTAAGCCGTTCTTTTGGTTACGCCATCGGCTGGTTTTCCCCTGAAAATCTACTGCGAATCTCCTGTTATGCAGCATAGCCGCGATCATCTGCACTAGCGAGAAGTCACCTGTCATTCTGTACAATTTACTGAGGAGTGTGCTGTGCGACACTGTGTCGTATGCAGCGGTTAAGTCGACGAATACCACTCCGGTAACTTTCCTTAGTTCGAACCCGTTTTCGATATGTTGGGTCAGGTTTAGTATTTGCCCAGTGCATGACTTTCCGGGTCGGAAGCCCGTCTGCTGGGGTATCATTTTAGGTTCGATAAAGGGGGTGAGTCGGTTGAGTAGCATTCGTTCGAAGATTTTAAATATATGGCATAGTAAAGATATTGGGCGGTAGCTTTTAGCATCATCAGGGTTTTTCCCCGGCCTTAAAATGGCTATGACCTTGGACTTTCTCCATATTTTTGGGATTTGACTGCCGATCATGCAGGCATCAAACATTTCAAGGAGCCATTGTTTAGCCTGGGGGCCAAAGTGTTTTATCTGTTCTACGCATATATCATCCAATCCAGCCGCTTTTTTGTCTTTAGCGGCATTGATAGCACACTCCAGTTCAGCCATTGAGAAGGGTTTTGACAGATCGCTGTGTTCAATGAGAGGGTCTCTGTCCAATTTTTGCCTTTTCGTTTTATTGTTCAGCTTCCCGTTGAGGAGGAGCTGATGAGCAATTTCATTGGCAGTTGTGGCAGCGTGCTTAACAGGAGCTGTTGGATCGTTATCCATTTTTCGCAGGAGTCTCCAGGCCTTGTGACTATTTGTGGTAAGGTCAAGGCTTTCCACCATCGAGATCCAGCGTTCCCGTCTGCTCTGCTCCACTGCAGCTGACACCTTTTTGCCCAGCTGCATAGTTTCCTCTGCAAATGGACTGGTATCAAAGCAGTCAGTGTATTTCTCGAGCAGGGCTACAGTGTCAGGTTGTAAACCGGGAATAAATTTTGTTCGACATCCTCTGGGGATGTGGGCTCTGGACACTTTTTTGATGATGTTTGTAAATGTGTCGTAGTTCTCCGGTGTTGGCTTGACATGTCCGACGGATTCTTCTAGGGCATTTGTGTATGCATCCCAGTCCGATTTAGTGAAATTATATCTTCTACGGAATGGCGTATCTTTTGGCCTGATAGCTGCCATAACGTGGAGAATGAGAGGTCTGTGTTGGGAGTGTGGAATTGGCGTGCCTATTATTTTGGTGCATTATTGGCTAATTTGGCTGCTGGTAAAGATGAGATCCGGGTTGTATCCCCTCCTCCATCTGCCGCTGTTAAAAGATGCCGGTTGTTTAGCATCATGCACCAAAGATAATCGGTTAGCTATTAAATGTCAATTATTACTGCTTATTGACATCAACTATTGTAAAATTAAGCGATATCTTTGAATATTTTCATTTTTTCGAATTTCTACTAATTTTATTCACTTTAAATCAGAATGTGTAATGAGTTAACACCATCGGAACGCGCGGAAGTTTTTAGCATCGTAAGGCGAGGGTTAATGTCACAGCATTACGATATATATAATCGTGTCGGAAACAACAGGGTCAGATCCTGTCTGCCCAGAAGTGGGCGACGTCGATGGCGTTACTCCCGGCCATCATCAGGTCTTCCTGGGTGCAGCTACTCGGACGCAGCGCACACTCCAGAAGGTGTGACAGGGTCTGCTCCACGCCGCAGTCACATTCAGTCGGTCCGCTGTTAAACTGCCAGGCTTTCATTTGTGTCCTCGTCGTGCATACTCCGGTCCGAAGTCTGTTAAGGGACCTCCATATATTCCACCCCTGGTCGTGTCCAGGAGCTAGGTTCTCTTTCGGGGCAATCCAAGTATTCCCCTCAGTTGCGCTTCTTTGCAAGTTCAGGGTGGCCTCAGGTATCACCAGTTCCGTTGTCGGCTGTAGGAAACTTCTTCATGATTATCATGGTTATCTTACTATTACCATTACGATAGGACTGGTTTTATATATACGAAAATAAATTATTTACCAAGTTTTTTCTTCTTCCATATACTAAGTATTCTGAATACCTGAGACAATTCGAAAATCAATGATTTATCAGACTTACAATTAAATACCTATTCAAGTCTTCCGTCTTCGCTCTCTGTGTTGCAGTAATTTTTAAAGCTCACACTTGACAAATTAATTTTCTGGCTGCATCTTTTTCTGTTATAAAACTTAAAAATTATTTTTCATATATGTGTTATTATGTTTATATATTTATTATGTATATTTATATATTTTGGTGTTAGATATTACACATTTTCGTTTATTTAAGATAATTTGAGTTTAAGAATAATTCTTTTTGGGTCGGTCGCCTTGTACCTGCGCTTTTTAGGAGCATTTATCAAGGCATTGATTATAGATAATTATCGTTATATGAGTAGCAGGTAAACTAAACGTGGATGTAAAATCGATACAATGAAAATTATAAATAGGACTTTTTGTCTTGGCCAAAGTGTCGAAAGCGTATATTGAAAAGGCTGTTGGCGTCTGTAGAGTTAAGGTCTACACATCCAACCATCCAATTACAGTCTTTGTTGGATTATGCTAAAATGTTTTTCTATACCTGAACTAAATGTTTGGCAAAATCATTAGTATATCATTGAATAAAAGTTTATTAGCATATATTATTTTAACCCATACAATAAAAAACTGAACATATTAAATTTTGCTAATATTAATTAATAAATGTATCAAATTTGTTTCAAGTTAATTAATTATAATGGTTCTTCGTCCAGTAGATTGCGCCGTCCACTTTGAGGATCGTCCTTCAGATCGAGATCTTCCGATATATATTTTTTTGAACTAACGGCACTTTCTTTTCTCTAGTATATCACTGTAAATGTCACGCAGTGCCGGTTTTAGGGGGTGTCGAAGTGGGTTCGTGCCCCAGGGCGTCGAATAAGCTAGGGGCGCCGAGGGCCACCAATCTTTGTTATTTATTTTAAAATACAATTATAATGGGGCGCTAGAAAAAAAATTGCCCCAGGGCGCCGCAGGGTCTATAACCGTTACTGATGTCACGAATGGATTCCGTTGTTTCTGTCACAAAATATCATATAGAAGTGGTAGAAGTTTTTTTTTGTTTAAAAGAAAGACAATAGTATCGCAAAGAAGAAGAAAAATACAACACACCTCCTTGCTGGTCAAAGAACACGAGCATACTGCAGACCATCGAACAACTTCAAGAGAACTTACTAGGGACGTATCCGCTTATTAAAGTTCGTACAACATTGGATGAAAAATTGTTGCATCGATACATGTCAAATTTGTAAAAGCATACCCGATGCTATTCGACGCGTTTCTAAAAATTGTCCATTTGTAATGGTTTTTAGATAAACTTAACAAGCATGATTTAAAAATGTTAACCGATTGCACATTTGGTGTAGAATGTAGATCAACAAAAGCTCTTAACACACAACAGTACCGGCTTTAGACCCTACGGCGCCATAGGGCATTTATTTTTCTGGCGCCCCATGTTGCTTATATTTAAAAAATGTTAGCAAGTTTAATTGCCCTCGGCGCCTCTAGCTTATTCGGCGCCCTGGGGCACCGATCCACTTCGCCACCCCCTAAAACCGGCACTGACACACAAGCCAAGAGTGATTTGAAGCAGAATGTTTCTGTGAAATGTTTCCGATTAGCTCAGTGACAATACGACCGACCTACGAGACCCAAAAGTTAAAAAAATAAGAATAATTTAAAGGTGGCCCTTTTTTTTATTTATGACAACAATATTTGTTATTTATATTTTTAGCATTCATTTTAAAATTCATTTCAATATTAAATACGTAAATATTTCTTACTCTGTTTTAACACCTACCACACTATTCATCAGTGTGATCCACGTTAAGATATGGAATATTTATATTTACACAACAATATTTATTTAAAAAAAGTTAAACCTTTTCTCAAATAACGTTTGCATTGAATACTTACTTAAATACATCTGATACTGTTCTTTTGTTTGATTGTAAAAAGAGTACCGAGTGTTTACTTAATAACGTTTAAATAAATGTAAATGATATATTAGGTGTACCATGTCGTTTTTTCAATGAAACAATTTGGTGCATTTAATGTATTTATTTATTAAAATTTAGTTCAAAATATAATTGCCGTCCTTTGACATAATCTCCTTCCATCTTTCAGTCAATTTTTTAATACCACAATCGTAAAATTTAGCTTTTTTTTTTTTTTGATTATACTGGAAGGCTTTAAATGATTTATTCACGGTACCCAACAACGCCCTGAAAAGGACGCCCGTACCTTGTCTGTACGCGTCGCGCCTTGAAAAAGGCGCCCGATGGGCCTGTGCGGGACTCATTCCTCGTCATAGGGAGGACCATACCCGCTAAAAATTGCCTCCCAGTGCCTCTACCGACCCTGGTGTATCGCCGTCAGGCATTAGCTTCAAGGTCGGCTTCATTGGCCCGGCTGTAACGTTGGTGTATCGCTTAGCCGTTAGTGTCGACGTGCGAGGGTTCAGCACGCCTCCTTAATCGTTCGGCGTCTTCTTTTTGCCGTAACACTGTTCCGAAGAATGTCGACCAGGCGTCCCAGTTGGTTGGTGAGCTCAGCATGCTGGCCGCCATCCTTTCCGGAGACAGTGTGTCAAGGTCATTGGTCTGGCCCAAGAGCTTTTCCCTCTCTTTGTTCCACGCGGCGCAACCAAATATCGTATGCTCCGCGTCGTCGATGTCCGCATCGCAGTGATGGCAGGCGGGTGTCTTCTCCTTTCCAATTCTATGGAGGTACGCCCCGAAACAACCGTGGCCCGCCATGCCCTGCGCGACATGGAATGTCATCGTTCCATGCGCCCGCTTGATCCACGGCTCGATCTCGTTGATGATGCGCAGAGTCCACTTCCCTTTTGGTGTGGCACTCCAGCGTTGTTGCCAGGCTCTGAGCATCTCTGGATAGGTGAAATGCCTTTCTTTTCCAGTCTTCCTCTCGCGCAACTCTTTTGCCACCAGGTCAATCGGGGGTGTTAACCCGAGCACGAGTGCAGCACCCTCCGAAACGGTGCAGTATGCACATACTGTTCGTAATGCGCCACGACGTTGCACTCTTGCCAGCATCTGCCGTTTTGAGTCGTTGCCCTCCACGGCGTGGGCCCATAACGGTGCGGCGTAGGTCATTACTGACTCCGCCGCTCGTAGGAGTAGGCGCCGTCGCGTTGGCTTCGGGCCGCCAATGTTCGGCATAAGGCGAGCCAGCTGCCCGATCACTTGTCCCGCCTTCTCGGTCACCTGGGTGAGATGGGCCTTGAAGGAAAGCTTGTCGTCGATGACCACCCCCAGGTAAAATTTAGCTGGTTTCGATGTAAAATACTCAGATATGCCTTTTGTGACATCCTCATAACTGTTGTATTCTTTTCAGTTTAAAAGTGTTGCATTGAACGAAACAAATGATAATCCGATGAAACAAGATCCGATGAATATAGTAGGTGACGTACGTTGTCCAATCTAGGGCTTTCATTTTATCTTTCGTAATTTTTGAGGTATGCTTTATATATGATATATATAAACGCACTAGTATATCACAATAAACTTGGGCCTTAATTGTCTGTCCTGGTTTTAATGTTTCGAAATAAATTATTCCCTTGCAGTCCCACCAAACAGACAAAATAACTTTTTTTGCAGTGAGCCGGGCTTAGGAGTCGGTTTTGGTACCTGACCCTTTGAATGCCATTGATTCTTGCGTCTTTGGTTTGATACAACACCCATTTTTCGTCACCAGTAACAATATGTTGTAGAAATGGAGTTTTGGTATTTAATTCCAATAACTCAGTGCACGCGTTTAGACGCTCATCTAGATTCTCTTCACTTAATTCATGAGGTATCCATTTTCCTTGTTTCCACGTCTTGTCGATTTTTCGATATGCTTTTGCACGCTTGACCAACATCCGAGTTGCTCCGCTAGTTCTTGAATCGTTGAAGTTGGATTTTGCTGAATTAGCTCAGTTAAAACATAGCTATCCACTTTACCAGGATGACTACTTTCAGGGTTATTTTTTAGACCGAAATTTCCGGATTTAAATTCTTTAAACCACCTCTGGCATTTACGAACATTCAAAACATCTCCCAGTAAATCACAAATATTTTTGTAGCACGTGTTGAACTTTCTTTCTTCATTAAATGGTAAAGCATAATATTTAGAATAAATTCCTCATTCGGCACAAAGCTCTCCATTTTATATAGGGTTGTAATTTTTTTGTTTAAAATTCTTAATACAGTCCAGGTATACGTAGTCAGAGAAATAATACAAAACACGTTGTAAAAGTTTGACTGCCGAAGCACAACTGACCACGCAAAAGCGATAACATCAAAAACGATATTCTTTTCCGGTTCACCTATTATTACTACATCAGTTTATCAGGCACCATAAAGTCAAGTTATCATAATTATTTAAATGTAATATTGGTTTTAATTTATTTTTTGTTTGTAAAATATTTGCTTTATTTTGAGTTTCCCTTTCAGAGTAATTTTATATAAGATGGACTCCAAAAGTGAGTATGATAATAAATTATTGGAAATGCAAAAATATTTGCCTTTCCTCGACGAATTGCTCAGTTATCTGGAAGAAAATCGAACGGGCTCTACCACGCGTCCAATTGGCGTCAAGTACGACAAAATAATGTCCCTGAGGAGTTTCCTGGTGACTGACAAAAGGTAAAACATAGTTCTTTAAAACAAATTTATGTCAATTTTACAGTACATGTATTCTACTTGCGATGGCCTTTCGTGTAAAAAGTAAAGCCATTCTCACATTATAGTAAAAGCGCGGTATTCTTATCCCAATTATAAACCGAAAAGAGGTTTAAACATTATGTCGTAATTTTAAATTATTAGGAAATGTATTTTAAATAGGAATATATTTGACTAAATTGTAAAAAACATATTGAATTTTATGTAATATCGACTGTTATTTTTATAATGCACTCCCTTTTATCAAAGTCCTTTTTAGGTATAGCCTTCAAACTCCTTAGTTTCGGTTTCTATCTCTTCTATCGATTTAAAACGGTGTCCACGTAGCGGTCTCTTGAGTTAAGCGAATAGCCAATAGAAAGTCACATGGTGTCAGGCGAATACGGTGGTTGCGGAATGATATGCATCGAGTTTTTGGCGAAATGATCAAGAATTACGAGCGCAGTCTGAGGTGGTGCATTATTGCGATGCAAAAACCAAGAATTGTCATAAATCCGGTCTTTTTGACGTACAGCATTACGAAAATGACGCATAAGACCCAAATAGTATTCTTTGTTGACCGTTTGGAAGGAATTCATAATGCAACACACCACAATATTCATAGAAAACTGTCAACATGACCTTGATTTTTGACGTGGTGTTTTCGGTCTCGGCTCACCTGTGTAGTGCTAGCTTTAGACCTTGTGACGCCCTGTGGAAACCAAACCTGGCGCCCCCTGGATTTTTTGGTTGGGAGGCGAAATCTTCAGAAAACATCCCCTGTAGGAGCTAAGGCCGCCCTTAGCGCCCTTAGTTCATTCGACGCCCTGGGCAGCCGACCCACTGCCCCACCCCCTAAAATCGGCACTACACCTGTGGCTAGGTATTCACCCGATTGATCGGTTGTTTCCGGGTCGTAACCATAGATCCAAGTCGCATCTCCAGTTGTGATGAGTTCCATTTGTCTTGATATTCGGAAAGTATTGTTGCACACGCTTCAACGCGGCGATGTTTTTCGAAGAAATTGAGCGTTTTTGGCAACATACGAATTTTCACTTTTCTGAGGCCCAAATGGTCACTCAAAATCGTTCTCACTGATCCTTCCGATATTCCAACAAGGCCAGTAAAGTCTCGGAGCACCAATTCTTAGATTTTGTTGACGTGTAAGTCGTTCTGGCCGTGCCTCATCTTCAACGCTTTCTCGATCCTCTTTGAACATTTTGTACCACACATAAACTGTTGTTTTAGATAGAGCTTGCTCACCGCCGTTGAGCAAGCGTTTTTTTAAATTGAAATACGAGCAAAATTTGAGATATCAGCAATCGGTTTAGTGGGTCGGCCGGTTGCACACGAACCGCGCGTCACGCTTTCCCGCGTGAATCTTTCGACCAAGCTCAGAGAGTCAGTTATCAGTGTGCTCTCGCTGTCAAAGCATCTTTTATAATTATTTCGTTTTTTTTCGATCGATATTTCTTAGTGGAATTCCATAATATCAGATATAAAATAAAAGATTCTTTAGAATTTATTCCACATATATTTTTATGACGACATGTTTCAGCCAAGTCGGATGGCCATTTTCAAGGCCATCAGGTATAGCCTTAACTTTTCGCGGCTTGAGTACCCAAAACCCCTCGAGCACAACATATGACGCAAGGCTTTACTACCTCCTTGCTGAAATTGAACGGTTTTATCGTTTCAGAAATTTAAAGAGCAACTAAATAAGTACTATTTTAGTCACTTCTTATCATCTTCATTTAACTTTTTTTTTCAACTAGTTGTGTAATCTTTAAAAAAATCCAATTGCTTATATTTGGGATTATTATGCTTCGAATGCGAATGACGGACGAGCTTGGAGGGTTTAATGGTCTCATTTGATAGATTGCTACACACCAGAGCCGTGGACATGTTCACTTTGCAAATTTATAGTAAAACCAAACATTAAATACCATGCATCATAATTCATTACACAGTTGCCTTTTCTGTTCTTAGTTTCTGCCGTACACTCTGAAATATAGTATTAGCACGTAATTTTTTTCTCTCGATGAACTCGAACTTGGTTATTTTTTGCGATTTGCCTTCATTTAGAAGAACATTATTCTCATCTCTCGATTACTGTTCTTGTTTTCAAAATAGTCAAAAGTACTTAAATACGTATGGTTTCTTCTATGTACAATTTTACGCGAAAAAGGAACAATTGATAATTATTGCAAAAAAATATCTCAACTCCCAGATACCATATCTGAAGGAAATTCCAGGTTCTTGGCCGTAGATTTGAAACGAGAGTGAGCCAAGAGCCCTTTGAAATATATTTTTAAAGCTGAGAATATTTCCAGCAGATTTTAGATTCTCAGGTGAAAGAACACTTTCACTACAAGCACGCACGTGTCTAAAATTTGACGTCGCTTGTTATTTTTATTACTTCCCAATAAGAAGACGATTTAAAAAAGGACCACCTTTCATTTGGTCTAATGTCACAAATATCAAGTCATCACACAAGGCTTAGGGCAGTTAAAAGTTTCCTTGTTATTGAAAGGTTATAAGTGTCAATTCTCAAGCTTAGTTATTACAAAATGATCGGTAATAATACCTCGGCGCGTGTTACCTTTTTATTCAAATGCAAGTGTAAAACAATATAATTTCTTTCTCATTGGGACTTTTCCAAAATTGTAGAATTGTGTATTATGGAATTCTTGGAAATATATTTAGGTAGGCTTTTGTATCTAGTTTCACTATTTAAGAGCAAATATTTCCGTTCTCACTGAGTGTATCTGAGATCAGTTATGACTGTCTATTCTCAGCTGTCGCACGATATAACTAATTATTATTATTCAACAATAACTAAAAATACAATTAAACATAAAATTGAAAAAAAAGTTTAATATTTATGTTTGGCAAATATATTTTAAAAATTACATATTGTTCGCGGCCCAGCTTAAAGTCTCTCCAACACATGGACCGCGGCCTACTGGTGGGCCGCGTTCCATGGGTTGGAGAACACTGATGTATAGTATGGCATGTAGAAAATCATTTTAGGCGTATAATTTGACAAAATAATTTAAATATCTGTTTAATATGTTTTTTTTTATTTGACGACTATAAAATATTTGCAAATATACAATACATCAAAATAATTATCGTAAATATCTATCTATTAGGTCCTGGCCTATATATCGGCATATCGTAGTTCAGAGATATAGTGTTATGCCGATATATAGGCATGGTGTAGTTAAAGGGTTAACAAGTTTAAAATTGAATGTGTTTAACTAGTGATGTATTATGATGGCTTATGTGAAAATGTATGGATTGCTTATTACATTTTGTGTTTCAGGATGAAGATGGAAAATCTCATAAAATGTGAAGGAGTGATTATAAAACTGCAACAGAAAGTTGACTTGGTAATTAAATTTACTATGCAATAAAATAAATGAAATACACGTATTTCAATATTACAGTTTTTTTTTTAATTGGTCAAGAATAATAATAATCTATATACTTACAGGCCCCCACAAAAGAGTCGCCCCTTCAAGATGCTGCTCCTTCTAAAAATAATAACTCGGCAGTAATCGAAAATGAAATAATAAAAGTTGATGAAATGGCGAATCCTTCACAACTCATTAAAAACATCGAAAAACTACCCAAAGTAGACGAAAAACCACCTAAATTAATCAATATGAATTTTTATAAGGAACTGTCAGAATTAAAACCAAAGTCTAATAACGAAGATGTCACAAATTCAAGCGATAATGTCTCTAAAATTAACAGCTTGCAAATGTGTCGAGCGAAACTGAAAGAAGTCGTTTCCATGTGCACCAAGACGAATGAGAAAATCGAACCTCTTAAAATAGAGCCAAACAAATACCAAGAAGCTATAAAATTGATAACGCGAGTTTTCCATTCGGACAAAAAGGAAGTTGCCGATATAGTGGAAAACAAACAGAAAATTATTTCAGATAGTAACAAGGAATCCTCTGGTGTTCCGCGAAATATTTTCAAAAACACCGTGAACAGCGATATTAAAGGCGATCGATCGGGAAATGAAGATACATCTAAAAAACAGCAAGAAATAAAACCCCCACCTTCAAAAAGAAATTATACCAGGGTCTTAAGGTCTCCAGACAGGACTGCACACGCTTCAGACATTGCAAATGATTATTCAAAAAATAATTTACGTCATATTAGAGATATGAAAGAAAAGAAAAGAAGAAAATCAAAAAGGAGTCGTAATAGAGAATTCAACGACCCCAAAAATCATAAAACGGACAGCAAAAAACAAAGTAATAGCATGCATAACAGAAAAAATATGGATATGGATATTAAAAATAGCTATAACTTAGATGCACTTAATACGATGAGGCAAAATATAGTTAAGGAACTAAAGATATGCGACACTCCAATGAAACACGACTCGGATTTAGATGACATGTCGGACTCTAAAAGCGATCTTGAAGATAAACTTAAAATTAAAAAATCTTTTGACAAAAAAGATAAAGAGGAAGGTGAAATTGGTGAAAGCGAAGAAGAAGAAGATGAAAAGGTTAAATTATTATATAACATATCTGATGTCGGATCTGAAAACAGTAAAAGTGATACATTGGATAAGGGCGGACCTTTTAATAACCCCGATAAATCTTTAAAAAGTAATTCTGGTAATAAAGATAAAAAAATCACACTTGAATCTTCATCCACTACCGAATCCAACAAATCTTTTATCGATCCACAAATATCGGAAAATCAGTATATAGGCATACCTGTAGATAATAAGGTGGTTAAAACCACCGACATAAAGTTATCATTACTGCCAAGAACCCAAACACGTGGAACCAATCCCGACCCGACCAAAAATGTGGATAATAATTGTGTTTCTAATATTATTACTGCATCGTCAAAGAAAAATAATCACGATTCTGAGAAAATTACAAAAAAAATAGATTTTTCTGATGTTCAAAAGTTGAATGTTGAATCGACTTCAAAAACTATGAAAAATAATTTGGATACAACAAATAATTCGGATAAAATTCTTGATATTAAACCAAAAGTATCCCCATTGAATCCCAAAATAGAAAGTCCTAGCCCAGTTAATTCCCAAAGTGATATTCATTCATTCAAAACAGATAATATCAAATCTTCTTTTGAAATGGATGTTTTGAAAGCTCTCAATAATGAATTTAGCGATGTGAAGTTGGAAACAAATTTCTTAAGCAACATTTCTTCGGAAAAATATCATGAGAATAAAAAAACAGATTTATCTGTACCCTTATGTAGCAGTACATTAGGCGGGAAATCTAGAAGGATAAGTCTTGAAACATATAAAGAAAAACAAATTTTAACATCGGCTCCAAAAGTTTTATCCGAAAATCAACGCAAAAAAGAATTTGATAAGAATTACGAACACGTAAGTCGAGTTCTTACCGCTAAAGAAATGGAAAGATTCGGATCAATTATAAATAGTACGGTAGAAGACACGATTGCCCACAGTGAAAAGGTTAAACAAGATGCATTCGACCTCGATATTGAAGAAAATATCGATATGATTTTTGCTCATGAGGGTTCGCGAAATTCTGTGGAACCAGCTTCTCCCGATTCGAATAGCAGCTTTAAATTTGAAAATTTACCTTCGCCTCTTCCTCTAAAAATTGAGTACGATGATGAATCGTTCAGTCATTCTAAGTGCGACAGCGAAACAGGATCAAAACGAGATGACCTAGCGAATACTGTGAAATCTACTCCTACTAAAACTACTGAAGTGATTCGCTCTCAGGCAAACGTGTATTCGGGGAATTCATTTCCGTGTAACACGCCGACCAGAAATATACCAGATTTTTTAGAAAATGTAGATATCAATACGTTTTTGAGTGCCTTTACAAACAAAGAAGATAATAATAAATATAAAATTGAAACTACTGGTATGAAAGATTCTAGTAACTCAACGCCGACGTATCAAAATACTGGCCAACCAATTTTCGGAAATTTCCATGTAAATAATACTCGATCGCCTGGTATTCCGGGATTAGACGTTAACTTACTGGCGACGTCGAATTTCGCGTATGGTCTGACTAATATGTCGAATCCTGGTCATCTGGCTTTCCAGCAAGCCTATGCGCAACAGCAGCAAGTAATACATGCTCAGCGACGTATGTCATTACAAGGAGAATCCATCCCTTGCTCTCCGTTCTATGGAGACACTAATATCTCTCGGTCTATCCAGGGAGATGGTATCCTTGGCCAGCCATTTCCACAAGGATACAATCGTGTGCCAATGTCGTTCCAAACACCCAACCTTCAACAATCATTTAATAGTGAAATGAGTATGGGCCGAACTTGTCCCCAAGACAACAGAGAACGAAACTTATATTCACTAGAACAAACTCAAAGGCAATCTTTTCAAGCTGAATTTAATAGTCGAAATCCTCTTAACGCAGAATCGACTCGGCAGCAAATCGCGCCAAGAGAATTTATCCGTGGAAGATCAATGCATAGAGAACCGAGCCAAGGGCGATCTCTTCAACGGGAGCCGAGTGTTGGACAATATCTTTATCAAGGGCAAAAGTATCAGCAAGAACAGAACCACTGTGGATCATTTCAGCAAGATCCAACGTATGCAAGACCATTTGAACAAGAACATAGTCAAGGTCATTTTTTGCAACAAGATCGTAGCCAAGGACGATCATTTCAAAGCGAACATATCCAAGGACGACCATTTCAGCGTGAGCAGAGTCAAGGCCGATCGTCTCAGCGTGAACAGAGTCAAGGACGACCATTTCAGCGTGAGCAGAGTCAAGGCCGATCGTCTCAGCGTGAACAGAGTCAAGGACGATCATTTCAGCGTGAAAAGAGCCAAGGACGATCGTTTCAGCATGAACAGAGTCAAGGACGATTGTTTCAGCGTGAAAAAAGCCAAGAACGATCGTTTAAGCGTGAAAATAGTAAAGGACGATCATTTCCGATTGAAAATAGCGATGGACGATCGTTTAAGCGTGAGCAGAATCGAGGAGGATCATTTCAAAGGGAAAAAAGTCAAGGACGATCTTTTAAGCGTGAGCAGAGCCAAGGAAGATCATTTCAAAATGAGCCGAATCAAGAAAGATCATTTGATCGCGAAAAGAGCCAAGGACGATCGTTACAGCCTGATCGAAGCGGAGACACTTCAGTCCGGCACGACCCGAGGATTCAAAGAGAACACAGTCAAGGTCGATCTTTACAACGAGATCAAAGTCAATCGTTTAAGCGGGAATCTAGTCAAGGAAGATCATTACAGCGAGAACCTAGTCAAGGACAACCATCCCAGCGTGAACTCTATCATCGGCGACCATTTCATCGAGAGCCTAGCCGAGGAAGATCATTACATCGAGAACCTAGTCAAGAAAAGTCGTTGCAGAGTGAACCAAGTCAAGGGCGATCGTTTCACCGAGGGCCAAGTCAAGGAATATTATTTCATCAAGAATCTAGTCAAGAAAAATTATTGCAATCAAATAAAAGTAATATTGGCTTTCGATCTTGTAGTAGTGAGCGACAATCGCAGCGACATGAAGGCCTTGACAGACATTCGCAGTATTCAAAATCGTACAAAAACGATTGGAAATCTGGGCATTCTGAACACATTTCAAAGATTTCTGAAGGATTAACAGACCATGTATCGGGACAGGGAGATCGCTATGCTTCATCGCCGTCGCTGTCATTAGTTTCAGATGATTCAGTTGAGAGTATTCGCAACTCTTCAAATCATAATAGTCCCCTTTTAAACACGAAAACATTAAAGGATCCTCGACTTTTTAGATGTAAAGACAATGATAGATCTGAAGAAAAGTATGATGCGAATAAAGGCTCAAGACAGTACGACGATGATTCATTTGACCAAAAGGATAAATACGAAAAATATGGTTCCAAATATAAAGAAAAGAAAAGCCATAGACGCGAATCCTCTCAAAGTGGAAGAGACGTTAGCAGAGGCTCTCGCTGGGACTCCGTCGAAAGAAGTCGCAACAGACCAAGCGATAATAAAACATTAAAGGGTTATCCATTAACAAATACTAAAAAAATGTTTAGTTTTAAAATACCAAAGATTAAACGAGATCAAATTGAAAGTAGTGAAGAGTCGAACGACACAGTTGTTACAAACTCTTCACAAGTCACAGTAGAAGACGAAGATGTGAAACTGAAAGATAATTTCATTGAAGAAGCAAGTCGAGTTACAAATAATCGTGTCGCAGATGTTGACCTCAGGGTATTGCCCAGCAATGATAACAGTACTGAAGAACTGATTGTAAAAGAAAACTGCAACCTTGGCGATACCGACTTAAGAATCCACAGCAATGTGATGCACAAAAATACCAATGAATTGATAAACTCAAAGGGTGATGTTGATTTTAGAGTTCCAATTGGCGGAATAGATATAGCTGGTGTGAAAAGTGATGAAATATTACTTTTTACCAAAAAAGATATCGATCTACGTTTGACGAACGAGATAACCAAACAAAACGATAATATATTTTTTACCAACGATTCCAAACAAACTGTCAGTGAATTATCAAATGTAGTAGTTGATAGTGAACCCAGAGAACTTACTCGAGAATATCAAAACACTAATGTTGGATCATCCTGCACTCAACTTATAAATAATATAACATTGACTAGTGTTAATTTAAATTTGAACATTACAGAAGGCAATCTCATTAATAAAATTGCACCTGTCAACCACGAGTATTGTAATTTAGATACTCCAATTAAAACTGGCGATAAGTCGGAAGCTACCGCAGCATTGGAGTCAGAGAGTTCAGATACACAGAGTAAAACTAATGTAGAGGTTGTTTTTAATGACATTTTATCCGATGTGGCTGGGAAAATCAAGGAATATGACACTGAGAGTTATTTCGAGAGATTTACTGAAAACGATCCAGAAAACATGTGTGTTTTAAATCTTATGCCGGAAGAATTAAATCAGCCATTGAATTCGAATCCAATCGTACAAAAAGACGATAGCATGCAGGATAACCAACCTAAAGCATTAGAATGTTCACCGAACGACTTGTCAAAAGAGTCTTCCGCTTTAAATCGCGAGGAAAATATTGAAAAAATGTTTCAGTCGTCAATACTGCTAACAAAGATAAGTCATCAGAGGAAGACGATAAGAAAACCGACGAGAGTAAGGACGCTTTCCGTGTGGCAACACTTCTTAACGACAAAAGGAAAATATTGCAGATGATTTCACTCCTTGGTAACAATTGCTCCGAAAAAATTAGAAGAAAGCTTGAAAAATTAGTTGAGATTGAATCTGACGAAGAAGATTCAGATCCCAAAGAGTCAACTAGTGAGGCAAATTGTGATTTTCAAAAATGTGACAAAGGTGATCAGACAGCAATATCTGAAAACGTAATTATTGATAAATCTTTGCCACCTGAAACTGTCATCATACCACAAAACATTGAAATTTCTGAATCGTTAGATACGAATATTGGAGAACCGAAATGCATAGCAGAGAAAAACGAACCACCCAAAGAAAAAAAGAGAATTTTAAAAGGTAACAGAGAGTTGCTATCGCTTCAGGAGGATGTGCGAAATATGTTTATCAGTCAAGGAGTATTGGAAGCTAATGGATTACGACTGTGCAGACAAGCAGCAAAAAATGTAGATAACTCTACACCAAACGAACGAAAAAGTGCAAAGTCATCTAACACATCCTCTGTCCTAAAAAGTCCTGAAACCGATGATGTTACTAAAACCAACAAAAAGAAGGTTCCCGTTAAAAAGGCTGTCATTAAAAAAAACAAAAAGAAAACGCTGGATGACTCTGGTGAAACACCAATGGACCGTATAGACGTCGGTAAATTACCTGATGAAGATAATACAACTTGTGATGATTTGGCATTGCAGGTTTATGAATATAACGATAGTATTGATGATACCGATTTGTTTCAACCGAACAAACCTGGGCCGAGATCAAAGAAAATAAAATGGGAACAAAAGAATAATAAAATCAACAGTAAAGTGTGTTACAAAACTGTTACCAAAGACTGTTTTGTAGAATTGGCTACTAATATTTCGGATAAGAAACATGTTTCAAAAGAAGATATTACTACTCCCAAATCCTCAGAATCTCCAGAAGATGGAAAGAGTGTATCTCTCAGCCATGATTCAACGTTAAATGTTATAAAACTTAGTAAGAAAATGCAAAAAATAAATAAAAACAAAATTAAAACTGTAGGACGAAAGAAAAAGAAAGCCGCGTGGAGTGCGGGTATTATAAATAAGAAAAAATACAGAAACAAGACGTCTATTAGTCATAGTAGTGATTCAGAAATGACTTCAAAAAATAACTTATTGGAACATGATTCGGACATATCTTTGAACATTAGTAACTCGGAAGCATCAATAAAAAAAGATTCCATAATTTCCAAATCAAAAAATGCCGTAGCAAATAATTCTAATAACAAAACAGAAGAAGACTTGACAAAAAATAATGAAATCATGAAAAACGATGATTTAGATATGCCCTCAAATGATGAGAAGATACCCGAGTGTACTTTACAATCCAGCGTAAATGATATACAAAGTAATGATTTGACAACCGATAACATCGAAACATGTTTCATTTCGGAAGCGTCTAGTTATAACTGCAGTATTTGTAATAAATTTGAAGGTTTTGACATTGTCGCTCATTACAAAAGTTGTCATCCTCATTCGGAAGTGCTTATATCGAGGTTAGAGCCAAAAAGGCGAAAATAGTTATCGAACAATCTTTGCAAAATCAACCTAAAGTAGTGAACATTAAAAAACGGAGAAAATTGAAATGTAGATTTTGTGACATGATTTATCCGTTTTCCTCATTGGATAATATGTTCAGTCACATAATACATTCTCACACTGGAGAATATGCTCACAAGTGCACGGAGTGTAGCAAAGATGCAAGTGACGTCTGCACGAGCTTATGCAACAAATCTAGCCGCTTGCCGCCTCCTTTCGATGTCTCTTCACAAGTGATAATCGGTTACATTTGTAGCATTTGCAACTATACTCAAGTATCGTTAGAAAATCTCAACTATCATGTGTCATTAAAACATGCCGGCGTATTAAATTGTAAAACACACAAAATTATATTGTCGCCATGCGCTTATGCTCCTCGAGGTAAACAGAAAAACAGAATCTCCCCGACTCCTCTTGAACCTTCCATAACGGCAATCGAACCGACACGATCGTTGCGTTCAAAAACTAAAGAATCGGAAGATATTGCTATATCTAAAGAAGCTGTAGAAGTCGATATGAATACAACGATGGAAAATGACTCGGTCGATAAGATCAAGAGTAAACGTAAGAATAATGCGTCGCTGGTAGAGGAGACAACACCCGCCAAAAAAGCCAGATCGAATACTTTAGATGTTGAATCATTTACAATGGGTGAAAATGAAAAGGAGTCAGTTTCAGAGAGCGTGTTCACTATGGCTTCTAAATCCTCATCATTATCTATAGAGACGAGTGCATTCACGATGAACAGTGGAGCTGGAGCCATGGAAATGTTGGACATTAAGGATGAAAATTTTGTATTCGACTCTTATATTCCCAAAGAAACACAAGAACATAGTTATGATAATGTAGTTGTAAAAAATGAGCCCCTAGATCCACATGGCGAGGAGACTATCAAAATATCTCCACACGTTGTTGACATCTCTATTATGAAAACGGAGCCTGCGGCCACAAGTGATGTTATCGAACAATTGTTAGATGACAGCGGAGGTCTTGTAACTGTTGGCAATTTGCAATCGAAAAAAATGTTGGATGGAAATACGAAATACACATGCTTATTCGAGAAATGCGGATATACAACCAGACTGTTATTATTGTTTTCTCCTCACGTGGAATTCTACCATTCGGAGGAATTTTGGGATGGTTACTGTGGAAAATGCGAGAAGAAAGTCAGCGAAACTTCTCGTCCAACTGGTCATGCGCTCGAGCATTTGCTCAGTCACATGAATGATGACGAGCAAAATATAAACGAATCAATTGAACAACCGACAGCGGCTATTGTCTCAGCTCCTCAACCAAAGATCCAAGTGCGCCCGGAATTACAATTACTTTCAACCTCAGAAAACGTTATCGAAGAGAGCAGTAGCCCTCCGGCTGGACTTGGCGTGGAAAACCTGATGATTGCAAATGTTTTCAGCTTAAATGAGTCGCAAAAAAGTGTACCCAAACTGAATCCGACTAGTACGGAAATCGACGCAGAGACAACCCCCAAACAAAAACAAGTTATAATCAGATACACACCGGTGAAATCATCAAACTCTGAAAAAGTTATCATTTCTAAAATCACTCCCGGTAACTCGATTTTGAAAGGAATCGCGTTTTGCGACCGTCCAAAACCCCCTGCGACACTACAGGTCGCGAGGTTAAATAAACAACCGAGAAATTACGGAAGCTCTCCGCTTTCCGTTAAGAGAGCCGCGATCGACTCGCCGTTCAAATGCGCTAATGAAAACTGCACGTTTAAGACACACCGCATGGATATGTTTATAGAGCACGTAGAATCGCGGGTATGCGAAGACCGTGAAGGTCAACTTTTAGGTGAAGATGCAACAACTGTTGCAAACCACATCGCGAATGAGCATGCTGAGTACATGCCTGTGGAATCCCGAGAGGAGGTCTCACCGGGCAAAAGTCTGAAGAACGAAGAGTTTGTCACTTCCTCGCCCTTGGAGACACAGGCCGCTCGGGCGAGTTTGCCTGCGCCGCCGATCATGGTTCCCGCCCCGCCGATCATGGTTCCCGCCCCGCCGATCATGGTTCCCGCCCCGCCGATCATGGTTCCCGCCCCCGAAGCTCTTACATCGTGCGTGGAGAGATACAAATGCACAGCAGGTATGAATTATATCATTATATTTAAATTTATCCATGTCTTTTGATCTGCATATTATCACATACAGGCGCATGCCGGGTCGAAATAGGTTTGCAATTTTGTAAATGTATCTTGAATTGTTTTTTGCTAAGCCGTTAAATTCCAACAAGACCTGCAGATTAGTATGAAAATCGGAATGTTTTTTACCACCACAAATTATCTCCATACTCCGTTAATCGTTGGGTTGAGGCGCCATCAGTAAAAATTTAATTTAAAAACGCCCAAATATACGTTGTATACCAGACCTAGACATCCTTCCTTGTCCCATACCTTGCTTACAAGCCTGCGGGCTCGATTCATTAGGATTTGATCATAGGACCTTCATTTGGTAAGCAAATTCCTTGATCACTGAGCCATAATGCAGATACTAAGATGCAAAAAATACATTTATATTGGATTAGTTTTTTATATATAATAAACTAGTGAAATTTCTGATTTCCGCACCGTGACGTCATTCTACCGCTAGTTTTAATTAACTAAGAGAAAACACTTATTTTTTAATTATTTGACTTAATATATTTAAAATTATAATCTACATACCTACAATAGTATGTACAATGTTATAAGTCCCAGTTGATTTTTTTAAACCACAATTTACTTAAAAATAGCAGCCAAAATTACGCTGCTAAAATTATCACTTTTCTATTATTCACCGTGTTCCAGAGTTTTTCTCTCTCAAAATCACGTCGCTATTGTTCTAGTTTAAAGTAATCGGCTTATACTCGTATAATTATAGTTTGAATGACAAGGGAGTATATCGCGTTAGTTCTCTTCACAAAATGTAGGATACTTTTTATGTGATGACTACTAATTGGGGAGAATTGCTAACGAAATCATTGTGTGTGTCACCTGACATCCTTAAAATATACAAATCATTGTCGCGTTAAACATTTGTCATCGGTTGGTGTATCCATAGCGAATGTGAATGACGAATCAAATCCAAACTGTACAAGTGCCGCGAGCCGAGTGAGGCAATGTCTAAAACGTAATAAGAAAATTGCTCTTAAGTAATTAGAAATGTCTTATTACTTCGACTGTAATAAAATTGATGGTGTGACGCGGTAATCGATGGTTTCGATCTATGTACGAGTCTAATCGATGGATGAAAATATGGAATGGATTACATAGTTGATAAAAAACATTTTTAGCTGTGAATACCATGTTTTAAATTTATTTTTATGATTTATTTCAACAAGTATCGGTGCTGATCGGCAGGACACCATTTATCTCTTATGGATGCGTTCACTCGCATTCGTGAATGCGAGCGTAATCTTTCGCAATGATAATATTGTTTCAACTAATTCATTTAATTCCCTAGATTCGATTGATTATAATTAAAAAATCCCCGAATATATTTTGCGCACACAACTGCCTGAGTATAACAACTATTTACAATGATATAAATTCGCATGTCAAAAAATCCTGCGGATCAGCGATTTTTTGAGTTCACTGACTGACATTCATAATTAGCTTTTATTTTTCCACTCATTCTAAGTGGGCATCAATGAAAAAGTATCAAAAGTATTATTATAAAAAATATATTTGCCGATATTGTGGCTTTTGGGTTTAGCCGTGTGTGGCGAATTTCTTCTCTCCGATATTTCGACCGCCATTGCAGAGAAGAAATTCGCCACACACGGCTAAACCCAAAAGCCACAACATCAAATCTGGCCGTGAAAACCTAAGAAGCTATTTATTAATATATTTGCTCTACATATACTGTTGAAATCCCTCGTACACAATTTGGCGATGTGTATGGAGGACACGGTAATGCCAGAAATAGCGGGTTTGATCCATGACGAAGCTTCACTATTTAAGCTGTATAAATATTCTCGGTTGGTTTGAAATTGATCTCTCACCCATAAAACGAGTCATAGTTTTTTACCTGCCTTACATCCGCATCACACCGAAGGACAGTTAAGTCTCCTTGATGACGCGCTCATTCAGATTATGATCAGTTAACAACTGATTAGTCCAGTGGCAGTCCCCTCTGAACAATTGTGGCCACTGCACAGAAATGCTAAAACAAAGAACCCGCGAAAGAGATTAGAATCGCATTCACGGGTTGTAAAGAGATGGAGATGGAAGATAGATTCTCTCACCGAAAATACGAGCAAAAATTGTAAATGCGTGGAAATTTCGATTTTAACGAGTCAGTCTATCAATAAAAATTTTACTGTACTGGAAATGTTGTATTAAAGCAGAATGACGAACTACCATGATAAAATTAATGTATTATCAGGTGCCCCGGGTTGGATTTATTATATATTGTTATAGACAAGGCCGAGTAATCGGCTAGGAGCGAATGCTCTACTTATATTTGAATATTATTTTGCTAAAAAAACAATTATTTATGTAATTCTAAACACGTGTTACAAAATAAACTGCAAGTGTTTTTTCAGTAACCAAAGGCATTCAGAAAGGTTGAGCATTATTTCTAAGTGACAAAAGGCTAATGCAGGGTTGACACTAATTCTGTTAATACATAGAATTATAATAATAATACATGTTATTAATTAATTTTTCGAAAATGACAGTAAGAATAATGAGAGTAATAATATATACAGGTATATTCTTTAGTAGGTAATATTAATATTAAACGTTTATTATGATTTGGAAGTAACCAACACTTATACAGTAGGAACGGGTAGCAACATGGGCCGGATCAAATGTAAAACATGTGATTAATAAATAACTTCTTAGGTTTTCACGGCCAGATTTGATGTTGTGGCTGTTGGGTTGAGCCGTGTGTGGTGAACTTTTTTCAACCAATATTTCGACCGCCATTGCAGGAGATATGGAGATATTAATCAATAACGCTCATAAAAGAAATATATAATCTGAATAAACCAACTCAAAACTAAATACATTATTAATCCTGAAGAAGACCCCTGCAATGACGGTCGAAATATTGGTTGAAAAAAGTTCACCACACACGGCTCAACCCAAAAGCCACAACATCATGTGATTAATATTTAAACATTTTACTGGAATCGGATTTTTGAAAGAAATCGGATGATTAGTCAGATGCTCCCGAGGCATTTTATATAAAAAATACGGCATTTTAATAGTTTCTATCAAGAAATCTTATAATGAAGGCGCGTATACTTAAACATATTGCCCGCGGCTGGTTGAATACTTCTAATTTTATCAAGTTAGAACACAACGGTGGATTGCTACAAAAATGGATTGTATCTGAATTTGAATCACTCTCGAAAAATGTTTGTGTGTGCTCGTAATAAATGAATTATGTAATGCGGCAGTGCAACCCTGACTCGGTACAAATCGGTCTCCTACCCTTTGAATTCACGCTCCGTCAAAGGGACTCTACCGGCGTGTGGCGCAGTCTAGCGCTAGCGAGCCGCCGGCCGCCGGCCGCCATAACTTACGTCACATTGACGTTTATCTGTTGTGCCTTATCTTCCGAATCGTCCACAAAATTAAATCATCAAACAAACACCAAAAAAATAATCGATTGCTGAGCGCATCAGCACAGGTGACGACAAAAATAACGCGATGTGAAATTTGTGACGCGTTGTCTGCTCTATTGTTTTCGAAAAAAAAACAAAAAAGGTACGACTGTTTTTGTTCTAAATTCAAAAATCAATTTTTCAAAAAAAAAAAAACCTTTTGCGCAATTTTTTACATAATTAATAATTTATGTTAACGCCTTATTAAAAAATGTGTTTTATTAAGTTATTATTATCGGTCTTAGTGAAAAAATAATTAATTTATGTAATGTGCGCTTGTGATAAATAATAGCATTTTTTAAAAATGTTCTTTAAGGATTTTAATGGAAAAATTAATGTCATTTTATAATATAAATAGGTTGTTTATTAAATACAATGCGCGTTATTTTATCTGTGTAATTGTTCAGACATTTAATTTTTTGGTTATTCAATTCAATCGATGTTTTAAATTAAATGTTTCGTAGACATTTTAGTTCGGTTATTATGCGTTTTGTTTACAACAGCTGACAGGCGGGCGGCGTTCGGCCATTGCTACCTCTTAGTACGTCACGTATTCCTGCATTTTTCTTCCTGCCCTTTAATCGCGAATAAAATACAATATTACTCTTGTTTTTTTGCACGTATGTTAACTTTTGAATTAAAACTTTAATAATTTTATATTTCCGTGTTAACATTGTGATTTCGAGTGATTATAAAAATGAATTTCTAAATTCAAACGAAGCTTACAAAGACGATTTTTTATCAAACAAATATTTGTGTATAGGTTTCGCATATTTTTAATAAAAAAATATATTTCGATAAAAATTAAATATTGGTAATTTCCTATTATATGTAGACATTTAACAATGCGTTTTTTATGTTAGTAATTTTATGTAGTACATATACATACATTGATTAATATCTCCTTAGCTTAGATGTAATTATACATATGTATACCCATTTTTAATTTGGCAAATTTTTTTAATATGTGAATGAAAATGATAGTGTGAATTTAAAGATTTTTCACCCATGCACAAATGAATCCAGTGTAATAGTACATTTTAAAGATAGTCTGCCATAACATTTTTTTTTGAAACTAACATCTAGTATTTTAATAAACAGTTGAACTATTTAAATTTAAAGTAATATTTTAAATTTAAATATAAAAGAAAATTAAATTATTAATTATACTATATATGAATAATTGACAGCTAGGGATATTGGAAAATGGCTGTACAGTGTACTATTTTTACATTATTTATACTAATAATTGTATGAAGAATGATTATTGTTAAATCAAACCGAAAATACAAGAAATATATTGAACAAATTACTTTGGGTGCCAATTAACATATTGATTGAAATGAAAGCTTAACAAAACCTCGCATAAAAAAGACTTACAATGAAAACGATATCTTTATTGGTTAATTTTTTACTTGTAAAACTGCATTGCACTAGCACAGTGGAATAACACACCCCTAATGGGCCCATAGCATAGTAGGCTGCTGTAGTGGAGCAAAATACTTGTACATTATCTTTAAAAATCAAACATTTAACCTGAGGCCCTAATTAACCGGATCGTTTAAATGTTTTTATCAGATGGCGGCACATGTGGCGCGTCGTTCTTCACCCCGGAATGCTTCCTGAAGCATGCGGCAGTGCACCAGCAGGTCCTCTCGTGCCAGGTCTGCGGGCCGGCCTTCACGCGCAGGCCCAAGCAGCTGCTGCAGCACCTGCGCACGCAGCACTCCTACCGCCTCTACACCTGCGTGTACTGCGGCCAGGCGCAGGACACCGAGGTGGAGATCGAGCGCCATCTCAACCTGAAGCATCCCTACAAGCGCCCGCTTACCTTCTTGAGGCACAATATAGAACAAACGGTAGGTGGCCACTACCTCTTAAAATATACTCCAGTTCAGACAGCAGTGACTGCTCATGTGTTATGTTTGTGTTACTGTGTGTACTAAGTTTTATATTGATGTAGTCTCCAGAAGGTGCATGAGATCATAATCTACAGTTGACTTTTGGGCTTCTAGCTTCCTGTGGAGGGCTGTTGTGAATGATGCACAATAAAGTACTTTGCATAAGTGTGTGATGCCGAGTCGCACTGGGACGAGGCCGAGACCCTGTTTTATCGCCCAAGCAACTTGTAATCACCTTAAATAACTTCTTTAGGTTTTGACGGCCAGATTTGATATTGTGGCTTTTAGGTTTAGCCGTGTGTGGCGAACTTCCTTATTCCGACCGCCATTCTGAAGAAGACCCCTGCAGTGGCGGTCGAAATATTGGTTGAAGAAAGTTCGCCAAACACGGCTAAACCCAAAAGCTTCAATATATAATCACCTTGTTTCATCTAGGGGGCACATGGAGAAGGAAAATAAATGATGTTGACTTTTATTACCATATCTTTCCTTCATCTCAGGACCTTACACGTGGCATTTGTATAAAAGAGGCGTAAATAATAATGTCTTTTATGCTTTATAGATTTTGTTAAATGTTTCTATTATAATTGTGTTTTTTTTTCTTTATAGGGCACAGAAATTGATGAAGACAAAGTGGTTCTCTTGGATTTGGAAACAAAAGATGGGGATCTCGACTTAAAAAACAATATAAGTCAGAAAGCGCTGCCCACAAAGTCTATTTTAAAACCTGTTACGCCATTAAACAGAAGGGCAAATATGTCAAAAGTCATCCGCATTCCCCCACCGCCACTGATACCCTCATTTTCAGAGAGTTATTCTACTCAATCTCACAATTCGTCAGCCGGGAACGAATACAAAACCAACTTGAATGAAGCGGTACAGCAAGATATCATATTATTAGACAACGCAAGTCTGATAACAACTACTGTAGAGAAGTGTCGTGGTAGTGATGTCTCGGTATCAGATAAATGTAGGTTTCCGATGGATATGGTCAATTTGAAACAAACTCCTCTACTAAGTCCAGCAAATGCCGTGATTGACGCTGATTGCAATCTTAGTGGAAATAAGGAAACCGTGCCAGAGGAAAATACTGTTATATCCCTCGATAGTGACGATGATGATACGCCACTTGCATTTGCTAATAAATCAAAAATATATGATGATTCATCAACTAGCGACGCAGCCTTGTTGGAAGAGGCTCAGCGCCCCGATGCGAACATTCAACAGACGATTTTATCAAATCACAAGAATGAGCTGATATGTGATTTAGCGACTATTTCTAAAGACGACTTATTAATTATGCAATCAATGGGATTCTCAGGAAAAGACTTGTTCAAATGCGGAAATGACGATTGCAATTATTCTTCATTTACATCATCAGGATTTAAAGATCATCTGACGGTATGCGAGAAACAAAGAAGTAGGCAGCTTCCGTGCTTCCACTGCAAGAAGTTGTTTAAACAGTGTATTTCTTTGATAGAGCACATCAAGTTGCATGGAATCCCGCGTTTCCAGTGCTCGCGCTGCAACCTGTGCCTGCCCGCAGCCACGGCCCTCAACAAGCACTCGCGCAAGGAGCACAACTCCACCGCGGTCTCTATTACGCCCGTCGACCCATTCAAAATTAATTCCGACACTGATTTTTTCATCGGAGACGTAGAAGAACCGATCAAAACTAGAAAAATGGAGGGGAAACGGAAGAGAATTGTGAACAAACCGTTGGCGAAATCGGTTCCGATTTCAGTGACGACGTGGTCTGAAAAACAAAATAAGAGTAACACGTTCGGTCCCGATGAGATCGACAGCTTGCCGCTCAAACCGATTCTAACGGAATCGATCTATTGCAGAGTTTGCAGTTTCGAATCAAAAGTAAAATCAAATATGCAACGCCATCTGCAGATGCATTTGAACGAAATAGTAGTGCCGTCAGCCACTCCCGTGAACCCGGTACCGCACCTCAAGACCAACGAGATGCACTTCGACAAGATGACCAATCTCGCACTGAGCTCCAACATCGACCGGCCCGCTGTGACTAAAGGTCCCGAGAAGAAATCCGCTGACGAGGGAAAAACGTTGAATGCAGAAAACTTCCCCAAATTTGTGCCCGAAAATGAGAGGTTTGTTTGCGGATCGAAAGCGTGCCAGTACATCTCTTTGGATGAAATGTTGTTTCGACATCACTGGGAAGCCTTGCACGACGGAGAGAAGGCCTTCTTCTGCTGCCACTGCGGCTGCAACGTGGCGCCCGGCGGCAGCGCGATCAGCACCGGAGTCATCGCGGCGCACATGCGGCTGCACGAGGCCAAGCTCTTTGTCTGCGACGGCTGCGACTTCCTGCATCCCAAGGCCCGCGAGGTGGAGCGCCACGCCCTGGAGGCTCACGGAGGAGGCGCCCCTCGCCAGGTGCGCCCGGCGACGGCCACCAAGCCGCCGGCGATGGAGCTCCGCCCGTGGGCGTGCGGTCACTGCTCCACCCGGACCACGTTCAAGTCCGACATCGTCGAACACGCCAAGATCGCTCACGGCTTCCGATACCAGTTCAAGTGCGGGCTGTGTCAACACTTCTACAACACTCGCACCCTCGTCGATAATCACTTTAGTTCAAAACACTTTGGCCGTCCTGTCAACGTCATCACCAATTACTCCAAGTCCGACGGTTCCGATGAACCCGTGTTGGACAATCAGCCCATCTGGTGGAAGCAGAGAAGACGTGGTTCGCAATTCGTCGGAGAGACTCTGCCCGCCCAGAATTGTGATGAAGAAGTAACTCCCCCTGCAGCCAAGAAAACTAAAATGACTCCAAATTTATCTAAACAACAACAGATCGCTAAGGAGAAGATAGACATTGCGTGCAAGAATGCCGCCACGAAGACAACATTTGCAGGCGGCAGCGATCCCCCTCCTAGTACCAGTGCACCTCCTACGGGTGGGAAAAAAGCTGGCGGCCGCATACTTTGTGACTACGGCATGCCAGAGAACAATATGTATGTTTGCCCATTTTGTAAAAAGTTTTCTACAAATCTTCAGGCTAGCATGGAGATTCACCTTCATGAAGAAATAAAGTATAGGAGGTATGTTACGTTTTTTTTATTTTACTATTTTAACCAATTTTTTCAACTTTCAAAGCTTAAAGCCTGGAAATCTAATATGTTTGTTTATTTATCATAACTCAACAAACATAGCAAAAAGCATAAAATACAATTGAAAAAAATAATCCGTTATATTACCCGGAAACCCTCAAACACAGATGTAGGAGTTTGAAGGCATACACAATATTTGGAGTCTGTTTGAAGTAGCTTTCGAATATTTTTATATACACCATCACATACACTGAATGTCTTTAGGGACTGTAGTTAGATAAAAAAATCATCAAATCAAATTTATTATTAAATGTTATATTAATTAAAGTTATACTTGACTGTAGTTAGATAAAAAAATCATCAAATCAAATTTATTATTAAATGTTATATTAATTAAAGTTATACTTGACTGTAGTTAGATAAAAAAATCATCAAATCAAATTTATTATTAAATGTTATATTAATTAAAGTTATACTTGAATAATGTAATTTTTCATCTAATAATTTAAATTTAGCTTTTTTGTCGACAGATATGCGTGCGAAGTTTGTGGGTATAAATCCTTTGATATAAAACGAATTAAAGATCATTCCATGGAGGCTCATCGACTATCTAAAGTTACTGTTCTTCCCCCGGATCCTCAAATTGAAGGATGGGTCGAAAATTGTCTCAAACATCAAGATGACATAATGTCACGCAGTGTTCAAACTGACCCGGAGCCCATGGACATCTCCCACACACCGATACAAGAAATCGCTGATTCACCGATACAAGAAATCGCAGATTCACCGATGCAAGAAATCTCAGAACCGCTTATACAAAAAATCATTCAAGACGATCTTTTAAAAAACAAGTCTATGAATTCATCACTTAATGCGATCGCTTTTACCATAGGATCTCCGCTTCGTGGAAATACTGCAAGTGATGATATATTGTCCATTGAAGATGACTGTGAAGATGGAAAATTAATTATATGTGAAGATCTACCCCAATTGGATACTTCACCTGTTTCAATAGACAAATCACCGAAGTCGAAACATTCAGGCGTTATTCAGGGAAGAACATTTAGATGTGGATATTGTTCGTATGTGTGCTTGAGGAAGTGGTCGGTACAGCAACACCTGGGCAGACATCATCAGGGCCAGCCCAGTCAGATCATTGAAATTAGAGATAGTTCAGAAAAGGCGCCTGCGGTATGGAAGTCACCTGGCAAAAAAAAGTCGATCGATAACGTACAGCACAAAAGAAAAAGTGGCTCTATTGTTAAAACCGAAAATGTACAGGTTAAAATAAAAAGTGGCCCTATCTCTAGAACTGACAATGTACCAAACAAAATAAAAAGTGGCCCTATCTCTAGAACTGACAATGTACCAAACAAAAAAAGTGGCCCTGTCTCTAGAACTGAAAATGTACAGAATAAAGTAAAAAGTGGCCCAATTGCCACAACTGAAAATGTACAGCACAAAACAAAATATGGCCCCTTCGCTAAAACCCATATGTGTCTGGTTTGTGAAATGTCTATGGATAATGAAGAAATAGCGGATCACAAAAAAATCTGCTTTTCAAAATCAAAAGTCGATCAGGTTTTAATAAAAAGAACTGTCGTTTATAAATGCTCCTCTTGCATGCAACTGTGTCCTAATATGGCATCTCTGAACAATCATTCTGATGAATTACATCCGGGGAAAGAGTTAAATTATGTTATGCACAAATTGGGGAATCCAAAATCCAAAAAGCGACTCGTCCAAGATCCCGCAGCCGCCACTGCCGTCCGCCCGAGATTCTCATGCCGGTATTGTGTGATGAAGTTCATCAACTTCAGCGCCCTGTATGACCATCACACCAAGGATCACGAAGAGAGGATAATGGGGATTCATCCTCTATACATAGAACCGATCGCCGACACCGGAGAGTTGGATCTCGATGTTCTAATCGACAGCCCTTTTATGTGTATCATTAGGGGGTGTAAATTTGTGGAATATAAATTAAATGATCTTCTGTCACACATGAGATATCACTACGTCAGCTATAAGTGCTGCGAGTGCAGTGAAAACTTTGAGACTTATAATGACTACTATTCACACGTGTTACGGCACGGACCGTCATTTGTCAAAACAAAACAATATACATTAGACAATGTCATCATGCAAGACAGACTTCAGCAACTAATAAATAAGATAACACCTTCCATTCCACTGCTCAGAGATCTGTCGCAGCAAACCTTCCTCCACACTGATAAAAATGAAGTTCTCCCGTTAGTAAACAAGCACACGCAAGAAGCCAAACAAGAATCCTTGCTCGTCGAACGATATCCTAGGATTACAACACCCACCCATGATAATAATGATAGCAGTGACGTTGTATACTGTATAGAAATAATTGATTCACCTAAAATGGCTGATTCTCCAAAACATTCCAATGTTTCTAGGCCATTTAGAGTTAGGCAAGTCGCCCGTAAGTCTACAACCTTTGTGAGTGAAAAACCGACCGAGTATTCATATTACGGAACAAAACCTACAATACCGAAAGGAGTCACTACTACTATGCCAATTCTAGGAGCCGAGAGGAAAATTTCGGTCATGCAATTAAACGATATAGTCAAAATATTTCCGAGGGTTGTTGTCAATGATATATGCTATATTACATGACCTATGAATGCTTCAACCCCTTCAGCAACAGAAGCTGATGTGATTAATAGTAATTATCATGAAAGCGAGAGCATTACTCCACAAGAGAAATGTTTAGGGTTTGTGGACGACATTGAATATGTGGAGTCTTGCTTTAATGCCTCCGAGGAGCCTTCGCAAGACACGGCTTCTGCTGACCGGTCCACTGATCCCTTGCTGGAGCTGGAGAGCATCACACCCACACTGACCACCAGTTCGGATGTCTTAGAGAATGAATATTGGTTTTGAATGATTAGGGATCTACGATTTTGAGTAACCATTATTTATATTAGGTATAATTAAAATATAAAAATGTGTTGTATCCCGTGTTAACTAATATTGTACGAGAATTCCGACTGATAGAGGAATAAAAATTAATTATTATTTGTAATTTTCCATGTAACTATTTACTTGTAACATTATTCTGTGTAAGGCAATAAGAGTATATGAACATATTTTAAATGCTAATATATGATGTTGCGTAAAGAAGTCGGTAACAAATCTTTTTCATGTTATTATTGTAAATGTTTCTTTACTACTTTGTTAATTGATGGGACTTGTATTTCTTAATAAGTTGTATTTATGATTACTCTTCTCTGATTATTTTACATCATAAAAAAAGTAGTAAACTTTTGTGTTATTTTCATTATTATCAGATTGCAATGTGGTTTGAATATACATTTTTAATATTAATATTATAATAATTGTATTTCAAAAGTATAGATTAGATCATAAAAAAATTGTTTCTCATTATTATATGTAGATATATTTTAACATATAATTTACAGCATACAGCTAGCATGTCAAACTTTGAAATTAGCTCGTTTCAAG
Organism: Glossosoma conforme; assembly: GCA_022606575.1. Lineage (NCBI taxonomy): Eukaryota > Metazoa > Arthropoda > Insecta > Trichoptera > Glossosomatidae > Glossosoma > Glossosoma conforme. The sequence goes on from JAGTXR010000046.1 coordinate 2,198,195, forward strand.
TTAACTATGTTTAAGTTAATATTTATAAACGATTCATAGAGCTTTTAGTAAATTAATGTTATATTCGACCTAAATTATGGTACTTTTGTGTTTTTTTTGTCCTTTTTAAATCAACTTGAAACGTGATGTGATCAATCTGATCTCATAATTCCTCTGAAAGTTAAAGTCAAGTGGTCTTTATTATTTCATGATATTTTATTGTTAAGCAATAGAATCTTTGCATAAAGTTAACAGTCGAAAGGAAGCAATATGGTCGTAAATGATAGAAAAATATATTGTTTCTAATGGGGAATATAACGAATTCTCTCATAATAAATGAATTTGTTGTTTGTAAAAAAATCTTGGTGACAATATACTTCGCTTCATACTTAATTTTTGTATCTTCAATTGACACATTCATTCAAATAATAAAATTTGAATTTTTAAATTAAAATCTCATATCGATCCTGACGTATTTTTTTTACATTGTAGAATTGACAAAAGCCATTGTGAGCTTAGTGTTAAAAAATAATACATAATACATATTTAAAAATAATTTCTATGAGTTCCAATTTATGGCATGAGGGCTTAGTCATGTGAAAGATCCATCTCCTACAACGCTTCCACCATTAGCACAAGCCAGGGATAGAGAACACTTCGTCGCATAAAATTTAAGTAATGAGGAAATACGCTGAGGTAGCTACCTAGTGGCTTCATCAAACCACAATACCTCGTGATTAGAGTAGAAAACAATTTTCCGCAAAATATAAACCAAAACCAATTTGAATTAATTAATTAATACTATTATTTCATTACTATTTGTATATAAATATATTATTTGGGTATATTTATATAGATGTCATGACATGAGATGTTGTTACCGATCCATAGAGCTCGCCTTTCTGAGATGGTTCTTTGTCAATTTTCGTTGATATTATATCACCAATAATATTTATATTAATTTACTTTCTTGTTAAACGGAATCATTTGAAGAAAAAGTATTATTTGTATACGTAAATCGTTTTATTAAGATCCTCAAGTAATAATTTTGTTATTATATTATGTGTAAAGATATTTACATATTTTTCTGTTAGTCATTTTGTGAAGTACAATAAATGTTAAGTTAAATCTGTCTCTGTAATCAGGAACACTATCTGTAATTTAAATTTAAATTACCTGCTTAAAGCTGAATCATGGACACCAAATTGTTTCACAAAACATACATTACCTCGACGATGAAGGTAGCGATGGTGGTCATAATATTGATTATAAGAAAAAGCCAAAAAGGGTGATTCAATCATTGATTCCAATATGATTCTAGTTTTACAAATTGTATTGTTCATATTTTTTGTTTAGCATACTAATTGAATATTTGTTATCACATTGCAATCTGTGTAATTAGGATTCTGTGTTAATTGCCATATTCCATCTTGTGAAAGCTTTATTGCAAGTTTTTTTTTATATTTGTAGCGTTTAAGGTTTTTTCATAAATATTATATTATAAAAAAATAAAACCTTGTTTTACTTATTACGGTGATCATTGATACACTTATAAAATAAAGTATATAAAGGTGAGTATCTAAACATTAAATAATGAAGTAAATACAATAATGGCTACAATTAAAATATTGGTTCTAGTTTTCACCTTATACTATGCAAATCAACTTCTGGAGGAATAGCCAAGACTTTCTTTCCATCCATCGAATACATTTTGACGTGGAAAAAGATGAACTCCGTGGACTTTCATCACACTCAAGTGTTCACCGGACACAGAATTTTCAGAGAATTTCTAAAAAATTTGGCCTCTTGCGACGCATGTCCATGTGATCCGGGTATACAACAAACAGTGAGACACTCATGGAGTGCATCATCCATGAGGATAAGAGACGCTTTCTGTGTTGTCGCCTGGAAGTCTGCCATTTCTTGGGTGGATTTTTCTGAATTGCTGCTTAGTTCTGACGGTCCCTTGCCGTTAAACTTCACCAAGAAAATCGTCAGGGCTACGCTTAACGGTTAACGAGGCTGACATGGAATAGGCTCCTAGGTTCTTCAACTGTTTGTCAGACGTATAATCTATCCTTTTGTGTAACTTACACATAACTACATTTTTTTTAAGAAAAAAAATAATGAAAAAAAATTAAACTATACTTGATACAAATAAAAGCATAGAAAGTAGAAGTTATTAATAATTTCTTAAAAATATAGGTCCCCTACTGCACAGCAGTCTCAGGATAGAGCACATATGACAACCTAAAAGGCTGGGAAGTATTCCGATATCGCAGTATATAGAGGATCAAGACACCACACACAGTGCTTGGCACCCTTGAAACGGCAAGAGTCACAATAAATAACTGAGATTTCTCCACATCTGGAAGTATTATTATGTAGTTGTGCTTACATAAAAATACTTAAGTTACTATTAATATATCTAGAATATGTTGGTCAATTGAATGCTTAAGATATAAAAAATATATATGTGAAAAAATATGTAATTATTCTTTTTACTATTTTAATAAAAAAACACAGTCACCCATTTTATTTCTGAGAATCATTTTGCATCGACATGTTTTGACCCATCCAAGAGGTCACAGCCGAATTCCACACAAACATTATCGATCAAAAAGGCGAAAAAAGATAATAATGGGTTTTTGTTGGTTAGATTCATGGAGTTGACTGTTATTTCATGGCATGGTCCACTAGTTTCATTGCGGGAATTGGTAATCAACCGTGAAAACACAATTATGGCTGCGGCAATAACAGCGCATTTTAATTATAAATTAATACTGAAAATGTTATTATATTTACACTTTTTTAAAATAGAATATTGTTAAGAACACAGTGGAAAGAAAACACTTTAAAATATATAAGCGTACATTACCTAGGCCTTATATGTTTCAAGTAATTAAAGCAATTTAATGTCAAATTATTGTAAACGATACGTTTATTTTATATTGTAATATCTGATCGTATTTTTGTAGGTACTCGTAAATACCTAATATTTGCTACTTTATATTATTCCATATTACTTGTACTGTAGGTAGATACCAGTTATATAATAGAAAAAGGTAAAAATATACCTTTGTATCGTTTTCGAGTTAAAGAGTCGATAATTCGTTGGAAATTTAATTATTAAATTAATTACAATAATTGAAATACGTCAGTTGGAGAACAGTGTTTTAGGGAGTAAATAAATTGTTTATAATTTTATTTTTAATAAATATTACATACTTATATATCACACTAGGGTTGCCAGACGATCATCATTATTAGGTAAAATGACTGGTTTGGGTTAAACATTTTTTTTCGCTTTTACGCGATCAAATAGCCAGATTCAATTTGCTCAAAATTTTTAGGCAGGCGTTAAAAGAAACTTCTAAAATAGCTCTTAAGCCTGCTCTTGTTGAAAGAAATGACACCATTGGTTAATACCCTTTTAAGCATTAAAATGATATTTAGTTGCCTATTTTTTAAATTTTAATTTCTAAAAGAGGTGTGGTAAATTCATGAAATATATGGAACGATTTAGACACTTTTGCAACCCTTATATGTATATCGAATCAAATAATAGGTAGGTAACTTTCAGGATATAAAATATAACAAACGATTTTTATGTCACATTTTTCAAACTATTTTTTTATCAAACATTTTCATTCTCAATTAAATAAGCGAGCAATTTACATTGTTTAAAAATGAATTTAATTTCTAAGCTTCATACATTTTTGGGCTCATCTCTGTGCCATATTAATAGCGCAGGTCTTAAGAATTTACCTAGTATAATCTCCCTTTCCCCTGTACGTAATATGTCTTTGACGGAACTCGGGTGCAGAAATGTTTTGCGACGACACGAGGAAAATGGCAGTTGACAGAACTGTGGCGACCATATGTTACAAAAAAAGAAGAATATACTTGTATACGCGTTATTTTAAATACGCCATTGCGTGGTACGTGACGTATTACATGAATAGTGGTGGATTTAAGGACGAAAATGTTACATTGTGAGCAATTTATTGTTTTAAAGCAAGTTCCACATATGTTGGGCAATTTATATATAATATAAAAGTGGTTACCAAGTATTAAATACAATTTTAGAAGACCGCGCCGTTAAGTAGCTAGATTATATAAATACATTACGACGACAAAGACGAAAGTGATTGTTTTTTGGACCTGTTTATTAGCTACAAAGCATCAGACAGCGCTTCAAATATCACCTGTTGCAGTTTTATTAACACAGACGTAAATAAATGAGTATAAAGGGCGAAGGAGCCAAAAATGGAGGAAAACCACGCAAATACAACATTGATACGTATTATTTACAAGTAAGCAGTTAGATGCAGTGCTAAAGATAATGATGTTTTGAGAAACCAGTGGCGTTTAACAGTTTTCAAGCCACGGATCAGTTGTTATCTATGTATATATAATACTTTGGACAAAAATACAGGTTTTATATATTTCTATTTCGCGGGGTACACGATTTGATTTAATATTTTTATGTAGTAATTCATCTGTGCCAGATAACACGTCAAAATATTAATTAGTGTTTGAGATACCCGTAACAATTGTAAGCATCTAAATCATCTGCCTGTATCCGTTCACTGTTGAACGTAGGCCTCCCGCATGAGTCTCCATCCACTTCGATCCTCTGTCTTCCGCATCCAGGCCACTCCCGATATTCTTCTTATGTCGTCAGTCCATCTTGCAGGGGGTCGGCCAATGCTTCGTTTGCCAGTTCTTGTCCGCAACTCCAATACAATTCTTCTCCATCGACCGTCGTCTCTTCGACAGATATGTCCTGCCCAATGCCACTTGAGTGTGCCTATTCGTTGGGTAACCTCGACTACTTGAATTCTTCTGCGGATATCCTCGTTTCGGATTCTTTTAGCGACACTCCAAACATGGATTTCTCCATAGCACGCTGGGTGAACCTATATTTTATGGGCAAGACTTGCTGTTAGATTCCACGACTCTACGCCATAAGTTAATATAGGAAGGTTGTATTGGTCAAACGCCTTACTTTTAAGACATTGCGGAATTTTCGGTTTAAAAATGTACTTAAGTTTTCCAGATGCTGCCCATCCCAGTTGTATACGCCTGTCGAATTCGTTTTTTTTATAATGTCTTAATTAGTTATATTGAATATCGGTAACTGCTTCCACATTACATACATATATGATATTTTTGTAATTTGAAAATATTTTATTTGAAATAAATATGTCACAGTTGTCTTTAATATTTTTTTTTACTATTTTTTTAAATGTAAACACATACAGGAGAACACCGACAGATGGTGATAATAATTCTGAAGTCTTATCTGTGGCATTCTGTGACGCTTACCATGGTGCATACGGCTAAGCGCTGCATGTGGAGTGTTGATCCGCCAACGTCATAGACTACAGCCCGAGATTCACGCATCATCCTTATTATTATAGGAATTTACAATGAATGGGTGGTTTTCACAGGACGACTTTTGTCAACAACCAATTTTTATTAACAGTCTATGACTGGCATTTTACGGGTGAGAGATTAAATTCACACCAACTTTTTTTTTTTTATTAACTCGGTCGGGGATCGAACCCACGACCTTTGGCTTGCAAAGCAAACGTTTTGAACATTTAGCTATACCCGCCGGCTTAATTTAATAATAAGTCGTTTTAAATAATAAAATATATTTTAAAACTCATGGAATTATAGCATGAACACTCAATATTTACTTAAATTTAGATTTTTATTGTTGTACATTTTTGCCTCGTTTTCCTAATAGCATGTTTTTACCCTCAGTGATCAAATCCCTGAACAGATTAAGAATCGGAGTTGGTAGAACAAATGACAATCTCGAGCGGTGGAAAATTCTTCGGCAGGGAGAGCCACTATTGTGCGACTGCGGAGACCTGCAGACCGCCTCACACCTAAGATCCTGATCCATGTGCCCAACAAGCTGCACACCTCAAGACCTAATGCTAGGCGACACACGGGCTATCGATGTTGCCAGATAAATAATTTGACGTCAAGACACGAAGAAGAAAACCCTCGGTGATTTTAACTTTTATATACGCCCGGTTCTCAATTAAAAAAATGCCATAAATATCTTCCGCAGTCAAGAATCACTGCCATATGCAGTGTATACACAAAAATATATTGCAATATTATGGATCGGTTATGATATAGATACGTCAAAAAACAATCCGTTGATATTGTGCGTTAAAAACGGGGCAGTTGTAATGTTTAAGAATGTTTAAATGAAAGCAAGTGTTGTGCCAATAAAAAGTTGAATGAAATTGAAAAGGACGTTCGGTTTCGGTTGAACGTTGAAGTTATCGATTACGCTCCCCCCACCGCCGCACCTCCACAGCCGACACACAGTGCACGATGTTCACGACGATTCAGTACCACTTCTCGTGTGGCGACGGTCGGTTGTGTCTGTACCCGTCATGTTAGCTATATCCGTCGGTCCTGTCAAAGCCATGCCTTTGGTCTCCCGCAAAAATCTAAAACAATAAAATCGTCGACAACATCGAATAATAAATTCACATATAAACGCAATCTAAAAATATCTTATAAAACAATCAGTGTGTAACTAAATATCATCTGCTTCATAACATAATATAATACAATAAAACAATACACAGCCAATAAGCCGCGCAAATTTTAAATTATCGTTCTTTTGTTTATTGACTTATTCTTTATTTTTCAAATTTTGATTTCGTGTTAGTTTGTGGACGTGATGTATTTTCTGTGACACTTGTTTTGAGTTATTCTCCCGGCATATTTTGAGGTTGACTACATAAGGTAGGTTTATTGATTTTACAAGTGGCCCACTGGGCAAACAGCTGATGTTATTACTTTTATTACTTATTTGTGATGCTTTACTCTTTTAATTATTTGATAATTACCGGAATCTCTCAACATTGAAACTTTAGTGTCTATGTTCCATACCCGCATGATTTTTAATAATAAATATTTACGATGTAACATGTAAATAAACATAACTTCGATTGAATATATACTATAAATAGGAAGCTCTACTATAGAAATTAAATATACGTTTAAAAGTAGTGTTTTTAATTTCACATAATTTCATAATATGGTGAAACTACGAGATGATTCTTATTGTTGAATTTTTGGCGAAATACGAAAAAATATATACAAGATTTCTCATATTATGCTTCAAGGGAGGAGACACCAACGCTGTAATAGCATTCCATAGCCTAATCTAGACATTTTAAGAAATCTGCTCCTTAAAAGAGCATGAATATCAACCGTGTAGGGGTGATCAGCTATGGTCGTACGACACTACATGAATGATGTGTCATATTAATACATTTAGTATATTCTTGTCGCTTATTAAATAAAATAGTGGGTAACAAGCATCTATTATTGATTTGTTATATTTTTTAATAATCATGTCCACAGAATAATTATAATTAAGTAATGTTTCTAGTTTTTTTTAACATGCCGATTAAAATTTATTAAGCATATTTTTTTTATAAACAAGAGAGTCGCATGATCCATACCCAAGGTATATATATATATATAATTATTTGGATTATATTTTTAATTTGATTAATTTATAGTTATAAAATCATTGTATGAAACTGACAATTAGACGTATTTTCATTCGATAAAATACCACATGGTTGCTTTTTAACTTGAGACTGGGATTCTAATCACTTTTAAGAGTTCTTTCGCTTTAGCAATCTGTGCAGTGGCCACAATTGTTTTTAATGGACTTCCACTGGACTTATCAGTTCTTAACTTATCATAATATGAATGATCCTATTAATGAAACTAAATTATCCTCCTGTGAGACGCGGGTGTTTGAAATAAACTTTTAAAGTCTCTAGGGTCTGTTCGACAACTACAAATAGGATGTATAGTTCACCCTTCTATAAAGTTTTCATAAGATTGAATGATTAGCCCGATGCTCTCTAAACCTAGATCATTTAATGTTAATAGGCGGTTTAATACAAAACAACGACATGGAAAGGACCGTTATATGAAAAATCTCTGCAAAATCTAAAGGAAAAATCTTCGCTACACATAAAAAAGTGCGTTATAGAAGTGTTGACTGTATTCGGCGAGGATTTGTCCGCACAGATGGCTTGGGACGAGGAAACCATAATGGAAGCTCGTAGAATGTGTGGCAGCAATTTTTGGTGACTAGACTCTTGATAGGTAGTAGGAAACAGATATTGCAAAAGTCGAAGCTTTAAATTTTTCGTACAATTGTTGTGTAAATGTGTTTAACCCTTTCGCATCGGTTGTCGGCATATACCGTCATAAGATTCCCCGACCGTTGCCATCGGTTTTTTTATGCATCATCTGATAGCTGAAGGATACAAAAACCAATGTGATATATGAAAATAGACCAAATAAGTACATTTATGCTTCAAATACTAGTTTTATAATTGACAGTATAATTTGTATTCAAACCGAGCCCTAATGAAAGGGTTAATGCGTGACAAGTTAGTATTTTAGTATCTATGTTATTAAAGAATAGTAAAACGTTATCATTGTGTCATTTCCTTGGAATACAAGCCTCGATTTAATTTATTGTTAAAGATACTAGTAATATATTGATAATGTTATGAGCATAGATTACTATTAAACAACAAGAGTATGTACTAACAAACAATGGCGTAATATTTGTGTCTATAATGATATGTGTCAGAATAATGTTGCCACAATATGATTCAATCTGAGGAATTCATACTTTTTATTTAGGTTTACTTCTATGGCAAACTAATCAATGTCATTATATCATACAATTTAACAGTTAGTCCGTTGTTGTTAATGCAGTGCGTCGGTGTAAGGAAATCGTTGTTACGAATACTAAGATTTATAAAAGAAATTTATAATGTTACCTGTGTGATGATGAAAGCCTTGTCCGTGCGATTAGATTGTTAACAGTCAAAAAATAATTATATTTTAATATTTCTACATAGATATAATTAATTTAAAAATGTCGTCGCGTTATTATCTGATGTAACACCGCTGCACTTGAAAACCTACACAATTATCTATTTTTTTGGCCAGTAGTAAACTTAATGTTGGTTATAGCTAAGAAAGGGATCGAATGGCTAATCATCCAATAACCTTAAAAATATTATTAACAAATCACCCAAAAATATGCATCAAATACTACAGCGGCCGTGTCTTAAACTTCTCGAGCTTCTGCTATGGAGGTCGTCATACATATGCTGGCGGGGGTATAGCTCAATGGTTAAAGCATTTGCTTGGCAAGCCAAAGATAGAGGGTTTGATTCCCGACGGAGATTAAAAAAATATTTGTAATCGATTTCTGAGCTCTAAAATACCCTCTGTTGGTGTGAATTTGATCCCGTAAACGCTAGTCATAGCCTATTTATAAAAATTGGTGGTAGACGACAGTAGTCCCGTGAAGACCACCCATTCATAGTAAACTCCTGTTAATAATAACGTTGATGCGTGAATCATGGGCTGTAGTCTATGACGTTGGCGGATCACCACTCCACATGCAGCGCTTAGCCATATGCACCATGGTAAGCGTCATGGAATTCCACAGATGAGACTTCAGAATCACTATCACCATCTGTCGGTATTCTCCTGAATGTGTGTGCATAAAAAAATACACCTGCAGCGTTGAGTCATCTAAAAGTTACAAGCACTGTGAAGTATTCGATAGTTTACTACTTTTAAAAAATATAAATTTGTATCATTATAATTAAAATGAATGGCATTTCGACATGCACCACTTCAAGATACTTGACTTTGAGTTTTGTCATTTCGACTTACATATATATACTAACATCCTCCTTTCTAAAAAGGTAGTTATTCAGTCACGTGGTGGCAGGATGAGGAGCATATTAACAACACAAAGACTCTTGCAGAAGCACATATATATATTCCGAAAACTTTACAAACTTCCGGCCCAAGCGGAATAACATGCCGGGTCGGCCATAAAAAGACCTTCTGCCGCCGTCGGCACACACTGACTCGGGGCCGTGCTCTGTCACCCAGCTCCGCAAGTGTCGATCTATATAACTGACGTCACATCCGTGACCGGACTTGTCCAAATGACAATATGACAACACATGAATGTACGATAAGCGAACAGAAATAAGAGACGAAAGATTGTAAAGGGTCCGCCAAATAACTTTTTTTTTTGAAAATGGGGCGCAAAACATCGAGTGTAGCTTCGGCTGTGTGGCACGTAGCGCCGTCCTGCTGAAACCAAATGTTGCCAATATCCTCCTCTTCAATTTTTGTGAACAAAATGGCCCGATAACGATCGCCATTGACTGTAACGGCCACTCCTTGCTCATTTTCGAAGAAAAATGGCCTGATTTTCAAAGTAATGTCGCAATATTTCCCAGCGTTGTTCAAGCGTATACACAACCACATTCGTTCAGCGGAAAAATAAAACTAATTATCTGTCAAATCAGACATGAGTTAAGTGTTACCATTCACGAAATAAGCACTAGTTGAAAAAAAAACGTTAGATGGCGGACCCTTTATATCGAGGTTTCGGTACCAGTCAGCAAGGGCCATATCATGTTGATGTCAATACATACATATGCATGTACTACTTAATTTCTGGGTATATAATTCATACTGTATCTTAAGTGCAGTTTTGAGAAGTATCTGTCATTCTTACATACGAGTATTTCTCGGTAATATTATGACAAACTGGATTTCCGTCTGAAGGGTTATTAAAGAATACTCCTAGATTAACGCACACCTGAGTAATATTTACTTTGTGACACATTTATTTTTCCTGTATTACTTTTAATCTTTAGATTACAATTTGTCTAGTTTATATATGAGTATTTAAATGATATGATGAAACTAATTATTGTTTGTTAAATGTGCAGTGATACTTAAACGTTTTCCCAATGAAATTGCTATCTCATCACCGAGAACCGTACTTGGGAATATTGGATTTTTTGTGAACTTTTGCATTGATTTTTTGCTACTTTTTGCATTGTGTTGATCCAATCTTACTTATTTATTAAGCCTAAATCAGAAGTGTTTGTAACTGAATCGTAACATTAAGGAATTATTAGAATCAAATTATTTATATTTGCCGGCGGGTATAGCTCAATGGCCAAAGGGTTTGCTTTGCAGGCCAAATGTCGTGGGTTCGATTTCCGACGAATTTTTTTTTCTTATATATTTTTAATCGATTTCACAGCTCTAAAATACCCCCGGTTGGCGTGAATTTATCCCTCACCCGTAAAACGACAGTCAAAGCCTATTAATTAAAATTGGTGGTAGACTAAAGTCGTCCAGTGAAGAGCACCCATTCATAGTAAAATTCCTGTAATAATAAGGATGGTGCGTGAATCTCGGGCACTAGCCTATGACGTTGGCGGATCAACACATGCAGCGCTTAGCCATATGCATTATGGTAAGCGCCATAGAATTCCACACATGAGACACATATGTGTCTACACATACAGGAGAATCGCGGTGCGCGTGCTACGTATCAGAAAATACAGCATATCTTTTCAAGTCGTTTTAACCCACCAATTTGTACTATTACTCCCATAACTCACTCTCCATCCATTTCCAACACTTTTAATTATTTTTACACTCTATGCCTTCTCTTCACAAATTTCCATGTTCCACAGAAATTACCAGTCCGCGTTTTTGTGCCTTTTATCTGTTATTCACTAAAAACAAACATTAATTTCTTATTCATAGCAGCGCCACACCTAAAAATAGTCATGTCCCTACTTATCTACGTACATTTTGAATATGAGTCAAATCGGAATATAAATATATCATTCTATTAATACAAGAAAGTAGCACTGAGTTTATTATTCACTTATATTTTTTACTCTATAAAGAATATACGAGTACATTTCAAATATTAGTCGAATTGTACTATAAATACGAATTTTCTTCACGGAATAAAACCAAAACGAACACCCACAGGATCATCAATCAAACCTATGATATGGAGTGAATATGGTTTCGTTAGCTTTTGTAGTTTTCGAAATTAGCGATTCCTAACAAACGCATAATCTCTTTTCTGTTTCTCGAAACTCGTATGTATAATAGATTTCCCAAGAATGATTATTTCTCGCCTGTCAAAACGTCTTATTAGGCGTTGCCGTGAGTGTAAAATCAACAGAATGAATAATGCCTGAACCTTGGAGTAACGAACTCTCGTCTCTTCCTCCGTAAACCTACGCTGTAACCACAGGACAAACGGAGGAGCCGCACAACCGTGAGTAATTGGAAATAAATCACTGCCAGATCGACAAATCAAATGCTTGTTTAGCGAAATAGTATTCGCTGCAAAAAATACATCGATGTGTTGCGTAAATAATACTTGAATGAAGAGTTTTGGGTTCGAATTTGCCGGTCGAACGTCCGCGTTCAGCTTTGTTTGATAATGTCGGATGGATCGAATGGAGGAATCGACTGTGTCGCTATTATTGGTGTTTAATGGCACTGCAACGAGGCAATTTAGCAAGCTTCATGGCGGTGAGTTCATGCATAAAGTATCATGCTAAATAAAAACCGGCTTCCATTTTCACACGTCAATGTCAAATTTTCACGATAGAAGATTACACGATGAGAATTCTACACGACTATTTTATTTTTTTCTATTTTTTCAATCATACATAATATCTCGTGTAGAATTTTTTAATGACATTACGTGACACGAAGCATGCAAATCAATAAATTCTCGATCTTTGTGTAGAACCCAACATTATATTACAATTTTTAGTAAATAGATGTTTAGCATAATCAAGGAGGATAGGCACTTAGTAAGAACCATATCAGAGAGGCGAGCCCGATAGATCGGTCACTTCATGCGCCACGATGGTCTTCTTCACGACATTGTGGAAGGGATGGTTGAGGGTAGAAACTGTGGAGGGTGCCCTAGACGGGAGTGCTTGCAGCAAGTGTTCGAGGACATGAGTTGTAGCTCCTATGCTGAGCTAAAGAGGGTTGCAGAGGATTGAAATTGTTGCTGCTAACCAATCCACCGGATTGATACTACTACTACGAAGAAGTATTATTTTATAAATAAAACACATTTTAATAAATGCTGCTCTACAGATAATTATTTGGAAAATAGTCCTCGGTTGTTCTTGACCTCTTCTACCACGCGCTTCTACTTGTATACAGTTTGGTCTAAAATATTGACCTCCGGTTTCTTTAAACGTAAATATGCCCTTCAATTTTTGATTTAACACTGTCCTACTGTAGCTTTGAGGTCCATCGACCCCTCGGCCATCTGGTATAGATAATTTTAGGCGTTCGACCTTCGTCCGTTTTTAAGGCTGTCAGATTGATCGAAGGATAAGATACACGCAGCTCCTCTTATGGAAGCAGAGTTCACGGTTCTATCGCACTGTTCTCTGTGCAGCATTGGGTCACATATTCACCTTGAATTTGATGTTCTTACAACCGCAAATACCGTTTTCAAGGTAATTAAATTTGTTAACCGTGCTAACGTACGAATGAATATAAGAAAAACATTAGTACACAGCTGAATATCACTGGTATCTAAATGATTCAATAACTTACGTCCAGATGGAAGTGTTTGTAAATTGCTAACCTTAAATACTTGCGATTGAAATGAGAGGTACTAAAAAGTTTGTGTAACGATATTAACATCCCCTTTACTTAAGTAAGAAACGACTTTACGTTGCCGGGATAGTTATCGGATCGCGTGGTGGCAGAATGAGGAGCAGATGAACAACACACAGACTTTTTCAGAAGACGAAAGTCGTCTACCAACAATTTTACCTGGTGTAGAACTCAATGGTCAAAGCGTTTGCTTTGCAAGCCAAAGATCGTGGGTTAGATCCTCGACGTAGATTAAAAAAAAAAGGATTTTTAATCGATCTCTGAGCTGTAAAATACCCCCCGGTTGGTGTGAATTTGATCCATCAGTCGTGAAATGCCAGTCATAGCCTATTATTTAAAATTGTTGGTAGACGGAAGTCGTCCCGTGAAGACCACTCATTCATAGTGAATTCCTGTAATAATAAGGATGATGCGTGAATGTCGGGCTGTAGTCTATGACGTTGGCGGATCAACACTCCACATGCAGCGCCTAGTCTAATGTAGCATGCTAAGCGTTTTAAAATCCACAGATGCGACTTCAGCATCACTATCACCATCTGTCGTTATGCGTATGTGTGTGCTTACTTTAAAAAACACACAAAGATACTGCGTTCTACGAGTACAAATTACTTTAATTTAACTAAAAATATTATATTAAAATTAATCATATAAATAATATGTGGAGATAACACACATGTGTGTCTAGATTGCTGACCTTAAATATCTGTAACGAACGAGAAGACTTATAGAATTTGTCGCGACATAAAAATAAGTGCGCTTACGTTACTGATTCAATTTATTACGCTAATCGATTAAGACCCGATGACTTATTGAGCCTGCTCAAGAATGTCAAGTATCTCCAGCATCTAGCTGAGCAATAAGTCTTTGGTTACGGCTGTGGGGATCTGTCTTACTCGCTAAGCCTGTAAGAGGCTTACCCGCAAGCAGAGTTGTAGTTTACCTCAGTTTGCCGGGCTCACCTTCGTCATTGCTGTCAGCTGTCGGAGCTGATACATCTGGAGCAAGATGCTGCCTCAGATATCGAAGCAGCGCCTCTCCTGTCAATACGACGAAACAACAACTCGCATTAACCCATTAACGCCCAAACGGAAACTACGAGTTACAAATATTTTGTAACCCTTTCGTTACGGCTCGATGGAATACAAATTATACTGTCAATACGGCGTGAATTTTTCAAAACATTTTTATTGCTTAAAACTAGTATTTGAAGCATAAATGTACTTATCTGACCTATTTTCATATATCACATTGGTTCCTCCATCGCTTAGCTATCATATGATGCATAACAATCTATTATATTTAACAAAAGTTCATTATGTAACTCCATACATGAAAAATCTCACCTGTGACGAAACCTAACGATATTTATTTACATGCTTTACAGATTCCTGTAAATAATACATGTAGATTTATAAAGGGAATGCCGCACTTCCAATTTCCTACCGTAGATGTCACAAGGAGTACTGAAAGTAGCAAAACGATATATCACGTCAACCGATGTCAACGGTAGGGGAATCTTAGACGGCATATATCGGCTACCAACGCGAAAGGATTAAGGTTATTTATTATAAGACTTTGAGCATAGAAACGTATTTCAAAAGTTTTTTTTCAAAACATGTAAAACTGCGAGAATACAGGGGCGACATAAGGGCGAAATAAGTAATATTGTCCAAAATAAGGTCACAATCCCACATATTGTTGTCGTGAAAGCCTCGCAAGGACAGCAACCAGCGACCTAAGTTTACAATAATATTACCATACTCTTATGTCGATTTTTTTGTTCTCTGAACTAAACACTTTTTTCTGTTATCGAGTCCAAAACATCATCATTAAGGAAATGTTGTCATTTTGCCTATAATGACAATTTTGGGTCAATATATAAGTGAGTCACAGCTAGGACTAAGGTTATAGAGACAATTATCCACAATTTTGCCTGTCAGATGCCTATTATACACGCTTTTATACAGAAAATAAAATATAAGCCAGCACGCTGTATTAAAAAATATTATCATTCTAAATAGTATATCACAATAGAGTATAAATATATACATGATAATAATAAAAAGTTAAAATATAAAAAAAAAAACTCATACCTAAATTATCGTGTTTCAAATCGATGTTTTGATGATAAACCAATGACATTTCTTGTTTGCAGTATCAATCCGGTGGATTGGTTTTCAGCAACAAAATATTACATCGATTTCCACTCCTCTCGATCCTCTACAATCCTCTTCAGCTCAGCATAGTAGCTACAACTCATGTCCTCGAACACTCGCTGTAAATACTGCCGTCTAGGGCGCCCTCTACAGTTTCTACCCTCAATCATCCCATCCACAATGTCGTGAAGAAGACCATCGTGGCGCATGATGTGAGCAATACATCGGGCTCGCCTCTATGAGATGGTTCTTACTTAATTTTTCATAGTTTACTACATTTTTATAGTTTCAAAATATGCAATTATTTTCATAACAATTACAGAAAAAATACATCAAATAATTCTTAGAACAGGTGTGCACAAGCGTGTGCGGAGGGCGGTAATGGGTTAAGGCAGCGTTAAGTCGGAGCACAAAAAAGCAAAACCTCCTTTAGATGCCATAAGCAGTGGGCAGTTGGATTATGTCGGGTTTCTTAATGCTCTCTGCCTCGCACACAAATAAGCTGTTATTTCAGATTCATTTTGATGATATCCAGCCATTATGTAGTTTTTTCTTGTTCTCTCTTAATCCGTAATGTAACATATTGTTACGGGTTGCTAGAGTGATGTAATCATTGAAGCCTCAATTTACTGTAGTTATATTGATATTTTAAATGTTTTTAATATATTTAAAATAATATCTACACAAATACAATAATTATTAATCATTGATCGATCTTTATTTAGGAGACTGCTGTTTCGACTAACTCGTAGCCTTCCTCAATCACTTGTCAAGAGACAACTGAGCTGCAAACTTCGTAAGTGATCGAATCCATTTTATGAAGTACTATGCAGCTCAGATGTCTCTTGACAAGTGACGGATTGAGGAAGGGTAAGAGTTAGCCGAAATTGCAGTCTCCTAAATAGTATAACATATCTTACGTGATCAATGTAAAAACAAGTTAACTAAATAAATATTTATTATTTATAATGGATCTCAAAGTGAATGCTGAAAACATTGTAAAAAAATGTCTTTATAGTTTAGTTTGTGAGGAATAACGGGGTGAGTGAGCAGACAAGGTAGCCTTCCATACTAGAATTGGTCAAGAGATGAAGGTGAACCTGGCCGCAGCATGTACTTCGGAGGCTGCAGGAGAGCATAAATAAATAACATCCTCCTCTCGAGGAGGATGTCATTATTATATTAGACGTATATTTTATGACATAAATTTCTATATTATTTATATGTAATTCTTTAGAATCTCTGTTCTGACACCCTTACGTCTAATCTACAATCAATGGAACACAGGCGTAAGATTGGTTCTCTTAGTCTTTTCTACCGTTATTACCACGGTCGCTGCTCTTCGGAACTTAAAGAACTAATTCATCCTGCACCCACTCACAGCCGACAAACTCGTCTTTCACTTGCCGAACATCCATACACGGTTAATATGTGTCGACCAAGAACTGGCAGCTTACAAAGTTCCTTCCTTAATGCCACTGGTAAGCTATGGAATGCTCTTCCAGCGTCTGTGTTTCCTCCTTCCTACAATCTGGATCTCTTCGAGAAACAGATAAATCTACACTTGCAATCTCCCCAACCCACACACAAACACGAACACAACACACGTTTCCCTCATGAAGCGTCCACACTCCCTGGCTGAGCGTCATAGAGTTCACTGGTCTTGACCGGGTGTGCCCTCCTGCATGCGTTTACATAAAAAAAAAGTTACATTCTCTATGTAGATTTAGAATTCATAACAGATTAACTTTAAGCAAAAGAAATGGAGTAGACTTTGATATGGCTTCAGATTTATGTAGCCACTGACTTGTTTTTCACCAGAAATACACACCACTGAGATAAAACGCTGACAAGAGTAAAAGTGCGTGAAAGAAAAAGCTGCTCCATTATTTTTTACAACACCCTATTTGATATCTTCGCGATCTTTTTATTTCTCTTCCTGTATCCGGTCCAACTTTTCTTTATTTCCTTTCCCCTTTCTTTTGCTGGCTTCGTTCCAATTATGTGGGGTCATCCTTTCTTCTACCGAACCTCTCTGGGCAGTAATATGTCATGGTTAATCATTTTATTAGAGCTAAGGCCCCTATGCCTTACCGTAATGCAGACATTAAAAAAGTTTCTTTATAGCTATTTAGAGGCACTATCCTTCGATCTTTTTTCTTAGGTATTGAGACAATAGGTATTATAGAGAAGCCACGGCACTAGAGGTAACACTTTTATTTTAAATAAAATAATAAAAAATATATTAAAAATACGATATGAGCGTCCTAGAGAATCACTTCGCAAACATTAAAAACAACTAAACACGACTGAAAAACACAGAGATGTTCGAAAAACAAAGGAATTCAAATTTCGTTCCAAATTTGAATCTAATTATTTGTTATGTTGCGTATTTTGCAGGGATTTTCGTTTCCTTAGAATCAGCCGTTATAAAAAACTTAGAAATAAAATTAATATCAGTTCTTTATAATCTGTATATTTTTTAAGTTAAAAAATATTCTTTCTTGCATCCATAATTACTAGCTAATAATATTAGGTTTTTAGGAAAGTAATATCGTTTTTATCAATATACGAATAAATTTTATTTGACTACCTATTACATATTTAAGCCGGAAAATTATTATATATTATGACAGCTGATATAAGCAGGATTGCCTATGGAAAAGTAAAATCTATTATAAGCAGAAGTTTATGTTTTTCGCCCTTTCTAATATAGAATATTAATAGCAGCACCTTTGGAATATTTTTAAAATAAAAAGTTTAAATGCTTATCAGGCAAAAAAAAAAAACGATTTGATGAGGAAATGTATTGACAGAACAACAGTGGTTTGCAAAAGTTTGATGCTGGAAATGCACCAAATTCTGGAAGGCTAGTTGAAGCTGATGAAGACACAATAAAGGGATTGATTGATGCAACCTTATCACTTAAAATGTCTAGGTTAAAAGCTATATTACTGTCTGAACAACTTAACATATTTTAATTTAGAAATCATTGGATATATTCCGGTCATCTGTTAAACGCTGCATTCGTTCGGAACACGTTTAAAACCATATTCAGTCATTTTGAAATGTAACAGCTCCGCTCCAGCGTCTCGAAAAAGTTGTTTGGGTATTAATTGAGTAAACATCGAAAAATGTTTTAGGGAAAGTCGGTTCCTAAAGTACCCGAATGCGCCTAAAGCAGTTAGAACGTTGCAAGTGCGCGCCATGCTTGATTTCACATGGAGTAGTGTACTTGGCGGGCGCCATTTTGGGTCAATTTTGCCGATAAAACATTCAGTTTCTTTTTTGGAACGTACGGAACATGTGACAAAAATGGAAACTCTCGAGTATTGCTGTAAATGTCATTGGAAAACTTGGTAAATACAGACTAGTTAGTGTTAAGCATTGAACTTTTAAGTATTTTAATGCAGAACACATACGAATTCATGGCAAAAACCAGCTTATATGAAAAGTAATTAAATACACACATACAATTCTACATCAAATTTTTACGCATCTATTCATTCAGAAAAAAATATCGGCAGACGCGGGATTCGACCCTCAAGAGTTACACCTTTGCTCTATCCTACACATCGCGCTGTCCAAACGACCATTCTCTGCCTGGACAGATACGCGAAAATTGATGTATATATACCATTGTTAACATCATATAACGATAGATGTCTCTAGTATATATTCAGAGTATGTATATTATTATTTTATGATTCAATCAGTCAACATTTATTCACAAGCTTTTTTATTATTAGTTAAGGACAGTCTATTTATTTAGTAAGTACCACTCGGGTCTCGAATCGATCTCTAGAACTATAGAACTATATGAATCGGAGAAAAATTAACGGGGATTCGAAGGAAGACCCTTGCACCATTCCCAGTGGTGTCACGACCTATCGTTCCCAGATAATTCGTTCTACGGCTCATCGGTAACGACGTGGGGCGCTCTGGACGTCTGATATGCCTTTTTTCAATTCTTCTCAACTAGTATATTAAGAATAAGGTGAAAAGTTGACGTCTCGTAGCACACACGTAAGCTGACTGTTCCTATTATTGGTCAAAAGCCAAAGGCAGACCTAGCTGGGAAATCTTTGGATGTCATACCAGTTAATTTTCTTCAGGATTTCGGGTTCTTGCTGTCCTGGAAAGCCGTCAGGAACTATAAATATTATATTCTTGGCGGCTGATACAAAGTAATAGTAACAATATGCCGCGAACATGCGTTATCACTAGAGAGCTGAAAATGTTGCTGTAAGAGGTAGAACCCAAGATTGCTAGCTTAGTAGTCGAGCACATAACCACTAAAGCGTACCGCAACGCACCTAACATGTGACAAAAGTGGAATCTCTCGTGTGTTGCCCAACTCAGCTGTTATAACTGTTTCGCCGCCATCTTGTTCCATTCATTTGAATTTAGAACGAGATGATAAGTATTTTTTTTATTCTTTGTGCTATGTTTTCATTGTATGAGAAATGACATTATTTAAATGTATGCGAGAAACATACGGTAAATTCATAATATTTTTTTTTAAGAAGAAACTTAGTATTAGTAAAGAAGCTTAGGTCATAAAGAAAAACTTAATTACAAAAGCTAGATCTAATAATATAGTAGTGTGTTGATAACATGGCAGTTAGTTTTTTTTCAATGTTTTCAGCATTCACTTTGAGATCCATTATAAATAATACATATTTATTTATTTACCTCGTTATTTACATGGATCACGTATGATATGGCCTCTGTTTAGGAGACTGCAGTTTTGACTAACTCGTATTCTTCCTCAATCCATCACTGACAAGAGACAACTGAGCTGCATAGTAACTCCATTAGTGGTCGATCCCATTTTATGTAGGAGAGGGGGTAGGGGTGTGTCTATCAGGGAATGATAAGGGAAGGAGACAGAGGGTTGCAAGAATGAAGAAGAGAATGATTTAGTTATTATTTTATGGAAAATGTTTTTTTTACTTTTTTTTTGGGAATTTAGTTTATATTAAATATTATTTGTATATGTGATGGATTGAGGGAGGCTACGAGTTAGTCCAAACTGCAGTCTCCTAAACAGAGACCATATCTTACGTGATGACAGTTTGTGTTTACTGTACACATTCGGAATTAAGATAGGGGGGCAATGTTTTTTGTTTGTAATTGTAATACTACAAAAAAAAAAGATTAAAAATGATATTGAAACCATAAAACAATGTTTTCCTTCTGCTAAAGTCAGAATTATTTTGCATTAACATATAAAATAAGAGACAGATAAGAAAGATTGATAACGTTTTATTAATTAATTTAACATAATCGTACTTTTTTACAAATCTGCAACAATGATGGTCCAGCTCCATGATAGCACTAACAATATTTCTATAAACAAAGGTGTTAGACAAGGAGATGTTATATCTCCAAAACTCTTCACAAACGCCCTAGAAGATATTTTTAAACTGCTATCCTGGACAAAATGTGGAATAAATATTAACGGAGAGTACATTTCTCACCTCCAATTTGCAGATGACATAGTGCTAATAGCCGAATCACCTAACAAGCTCCAAGACATGCTCTACGACCTCAATGAAGCGTCGAACAAAATTGGTCTGAAAATGAACATGGATAAAACAAAAGCCATGATTAATATTCATATTTCACAGACCTTTGATCCTATTTCCATTGGAGGAACAGAAATAGAGGTTGTAAACGACTATACCTATCTGGGACAAGTAATACAACTAGGGCGAAATAACTTCTCAAAAGAAATCGACAGGCGCATACAACTGGGATGGGCAGCATTTGGAAAACTAAAGTACATTTTTAAAGCGAAAATTCCGCAATGCCTTAAAACTAAGGCGTTTAACCAATGCGTCCTCCCTGTATTAACTTATGGCGCAGAGACGTGGAATCTGACAGCAAGTCTTACCCATAAAATAAAAGTCACCCAGCGTGCTATGGAGAGATCCATGCTCGGAGTGTCGCTAAAAGATAGAATCCGAAACGAGGAAATACGCAGAAGAACTCAAGTAGTGGATGCTACCCAACGAATAGGCACACTCAAGTGGCAATGGGCAGGTCATATCTGTCGAAGAGACGACGGTCGATGGGGAAGAAAAGTATTGGAATGGCGCCCAAGAACTGGCAAACGAAGCATTGGCCGACCCCCTACAAGATGGACTGACGATATAAGAAGAATAGCGGGAGTGACCTGGATGCGGAAGGCGGAGGATCGAAGAGGATGGAGACTCATGCGGGAGGCCTACGTTCAACAGTGGACGGACACAGGCTGATGATGATGATGAATCGTACTTCCAAGGTACATAGGATAATAAAGAATATAATTATAAAAGAAACATAGAGTATACATAAACATACATACATACAAAAAAAAACATAAAAAATAAGAAGATGACTCGTGTCAAAGATCACAGAGATCTAGGAGAACAATACCATCGACAAAAGAGGAAAAGGATCGAGGTGTGCTGGTAGCCCATTTAGGATCGCCATTGCCGTTGTACTAATTGAGTTCTCGAAGCGCCACAAGTACCAACTGGGATAAAAAAACATTATACATCGCTTTCAACGATTGTGTATTTTTAATCGTGTGAATACATCTTTAATTTTACTGCTATGTGTCGTGAATTGTTTATTTTAGGTGAGAATTCTGGAAAATTCATTTCATCTGAAATGGTACTGAGAAGAAATACTCTTTGTCAGATTGTAAATGGCTGAAGATGCGTTCGTGCGAATTTCCCTGAACTAAAAACAAGAAATTCTTTGAGAGTCATCACAATACAAATCACTTCCTTTACTGTTTTCCGGAAGTATTTATAGATAAAACCATTTTTCCTTGTTTTTATGTGAATGATATATCAGAGAATGATGTTATAGGCATAGTATCTCCATTGCCCTCTCTTTTTTTCGCTCTTGTAATTATTTAGAGTTGACAATTTTAACGTGATATAAAAGCAACACACCGAGCATGGATCTCTCCATAGCACGTTTGGTGACCATCATTTTATGGGTAAGCCTTGCTGTTAGATTCCACGTCTCTGCGCCATAAGTTAATACAGGGAGGATGCATTGGTTAATCGCTTTGGTTTTAAGACATTGCGGTATTTTCGCATTAAAAATGTTCTTTAGTTTTCCAAATGCTGCCCATCCCACTTGTATATGCCTGTCGATTTATTTTGAGAAGTTATTTCGAGAGATCATTGCTCGGAGTGTCGCTAAAAGATAGAATTCGAAAAGAGGATATGGAGAACTCAAGTAGTGGAGACTACCCAACAAATAGGCACACTCAAGTGGAAATAGGCAGGAAGTATCTGTTGAAAAGACGACGGTCGATGGGGAAGAAAAGTATTGGATTGGCTTCTAAGAACTAAGCAAACGAAGCATTGGCCGACCCCCGCAAGATGGGCTGTTAAGGGACCTCCGATATATTCCACCTCTGGTCGTGTCCAGGGGCTAGGTCCTCTTTCGGGGCAATCCAAGTATTACGTACGAAACCATGATGTTATCGATAAACGACGTAAATGCGACTAATCTAACTATTACCTCTGCAGTTTCAACAGTTTTAACGTGCGAAAACGTACTGTGTACGTTTTATAACTGATAATGTTTTCATAGATCGCAAAACTGCAGTTTTCCATCAAGTGAAACAGTGCTCAGTGTGAACTATGTTAAAACAAGGTATGACATTCTTATATATTCAACATTAAAATGGATTTCAAAGTGAATGCTAAAAATATAAATAACACAATGATATGTAGTTTTATTTTGTCCCTTACATTGAGAAATTTGCATAATATTCTCAGTTAATTTTTTGTTCTAGTTGAGTAGTAAAGTTTAGTCATATTTCTTGCGTCCCGAAATTTCTTGTCGGTCAATCTCAGCCTAAGAAACGCACCGGGGCGTAGTTAACCAGATTCTAACCGAGAAAATGGACTTTTGACCGCATTTTCGCTGAAAGGTTTACGGTTCCCTTTGAACTGCTGCGATAGAGTGTGCATGCGGATGGTTGTGTCATTATTACGGGCCCGAAAGGCAAAGGTTCCTTACAAACTCATCGGCTATTGAATTGTCGTCAAGTATACAGCAAAGTACAAAACCGCAGCCATTATTACTTGTTGTTGTTGTTAGTTAACACTCTTCTCGTCTACAAGTTTATAAATAAATACGTATTATAAAATCTCTCTTTTGCTAGTATTTTTATAAAGTACTCATTGTATTTTGATATGATTAATGTGTAGGCTTCTAATAGCATTCTTAATTCTTGATATCAGCTTGATATAGCTCTTTAAGGCTGATGCCGTAAAGCCTCGAAAAACGATCTTTTGTCTCTTATTTTTGTTCGTTCGCCTGACATGCACATCTAATAATGTTAGTTTTAATTATATAATATTACGCGTTTGCATACGCCATTTTATTTGTCATGATTGTAGCTCCATTTCATGTTGGTGCAACTGTCATATTTAATTAGATTTTTTGCCGCCATTGTCTTGGCTGCGCTAGATGTCGCAGTTTCCGGCAGTTGTCAGTTAACTCTCGTATGTCTGGCGAAATGCCATACCGGTCAGACGAGGACATCAAGTCTTTATTAAAAATAAATGCGAACTGTGCTTCGAAAACAAGTTCTTTGTGTTGTTAATCTGCTCCTGCATCCTTCTTCCATGCGGCCACGTGACGAACCCACGACTTTTCGTTTGACAGGGGATGTCAGTATAATATCCAATCTATGAAACCCATTATATTCAGTATTTTTGCCGGTATTTTTATTGAACTTACGATTGTTTTTGACTCTGTGGTATAATTACTACAATATATAGGCGTCATACGGCAATTTAAAACGTTTAATCTCTAATCTAAGGAACACAGACGTTCAGTCGGCTCACTAAACCTTTTTACCGATACTATCATTGACACTAGATTAATGTAATAACCGTAGAACCTTTTGCATCCATACACAGTTAACAAATATCTACTCAAGGAACAAATTTTTCAGACTATTTTTTATCCGTACAGGTAGACTTTGACGTGCTTTTCCACCATTTATGTTTCTTTTCTTATATATTTTTAATTATCTTTAAGACTTACTATCCCATCAATATTCTCCATTGTGCGTTTACATAAATTTAAAAAATCTGTAAATAAGAATGATTTATTTGTGTGCATTATGTGTACCTAAATTATTCTTAAAATAACATAATTATAATTACAATTATTTATATTATTGATTAAAAATAAAATGAATATGTTTATACGTGTACATATTCTTCTTTTTAGTTATGTCGTAAAAAACTGAGTTTATCGGTAGTACCTATGACTAAATTATTCGATGGGTGAGGTGAATGAAAGTATGTAAAGAAAATTGATTGTTATTTCGTGGAAATGAAAGACAAACATGCATTCTTATCGTTTTATGTGAAAATGTCAGTATGTCACGAAATTTTCGCATTAAAATCTAGCATGGCGTAGTTAATCAATTTAATATTATACTTAAAAATATATCACATTAAAAAAATATATTTCATAATTAATTTTTATGATGTAAGTAAAACATAATTATAATGTTGCCGTTTATGATTATTGATTACACAGTAATTACAGCTGTGGGATTTGTTTAATTGTTGGGTCATATTAAAACTTATATTTACTTAATTGAAAAAAAATTAACATTATGCAAGCATAAATATTTGGCAGTTGAAAAAAGTAACATAGATTATTTATCTTTTTGTAAAAAAGTGGTTCTTTTTGGGATGTCCTAGAACGCGTATAAGGTTTTGAGGTCGTCGGTTTTGCAATTTGCCTGCCCACACATCAGCCATTGAAGTCTCGCAATAAACACCTTTGATATCCGACTGTCACAATATGCAATTATTGCGGCAAAAAAGCAAACTGTCCAAGGATACCGCAGCATATGTCAAAGACACCTTTCGGGCATTGTTGGGATTTGTTTTTCTTTTGTAGTGAAATTGATCGATTGCAGGATCAAGGAAGTCGTGAATTAAATGTGAACACGTGGGATGATTATAAATACAAGCGTAGGATATGTGACAGATCGTCATCTTTATAATGTGATGCTGTGAATGTCACCAAATTTAGAAAGCTCATCACCATGGCGAAATATATAAAGTAACTTTTATAAAGATAGATAGGTAATTTTGTTATTATTCTTCTTCCTCGTAGCTAGTATTAATCCGGTGGATAGGTTTGCAGCGACAAAATCTTGCATCGCGATCTCCACTCTTCTTGGTTTTCTGAAACCTCGCTTTAGCTCCTCAAACAATTGCTGCCAATACTCCTGTCTAGGACGCCCTCTGCAGTTTCTCCCCTCAACCATCCCTTCCACAATGTCGTGAAGAAGACCATCGTGGTGCATAATGTGACCGATCCATCGCCTCTCTGGAATGATTCCTATCTAGGTGCCTGTCTTCCTTGATTATGCTGAGAACTTCATTGTTCGTAACGTGGTTCTTTCAGGAAATTCAGAAAATTCTTCTGTAAGACTACATCTCAGCCTCTAAGGCCTCTAGTATTATGCCTCTATTCCGACTATGCCTCTTGGGAGAGTGATCAGACTGTTCAACCATATCGACTCGAATTATTGATATATTCCAATTGAGAGAGGCCCAGTTTCGACATGAGCTCCACGAATTTAATTATCAAAGTAATTTCGTGGAGTCTTCTGTTTAGCGAGCTTCGGGACTTTTTAATAATTGTAGCTAATAATCATTAATACCTATATTTAAAAATTGTTTGTATTTTATCTTTTTTCAGGATCGTATTAAATAAAATTTGTGATGTTTCTGAAAGAAAAAATAAATAAATGAAAAATTGAAAAAAAAAATTGTCCGGGGACGATAGGTCGAGACACCTATTTACACTAGATTAAATTCATCATAACTTTGCATTTCTTATAACACCGATATGTTTTGCGTTCAAAAAACGGTGGTCAGATTTTCTATAAATATTTACTTAACATATATAAAAGTTTATTTATACATCATCTTCTTTTATATAGTGACACTAATTTAAAGGATCCTACTTCTCATGGCATAACTGACACACAGTTCACACGATCACATGAAAAAATATTCAAATAACGGTTTTCTCAAAAATGACAATTTCCACGACATCAATACTCAAACAAAATACCTGTACTTTACCCGCCTCACACCCGCATCACACCAGAGGATATTTAAGTCTCCTTGATGATGCGCTCATTAAGATTATGATCAGTTAGCAACTGATAAGTCCAGTGGGAGTCCCCTCTGAACAATTGTGACCACTGCACAGAAGTTCTAAAAGAAAGAACCCGTGAAAGAGATTAGAATTGCATTCACGGGTTGCAAAGAGATGGAGATGGAAGATAGATTCTCTCACCGAAAATACGAGCAAACATTGTAAATGCGAGGATTTTTTTTTTAAGTGGCCATAAAGTCTGCACGCCCGATAGGGCCGAGGCGATTCCCTAGAACTGCATCGAAAAAGACTCCTCTTTCTAACAAAAGGAACTGACAGTCCCAGAGAATGTGCTCTGAGGTCTGGAAGGGGGCGCCACAGGGGAAACTAGGGTTTGAAACTAATTTAAATGAGTATAATCTGTCATTAAAAGCGCCGTGCCCAGTCATTAGTTGGGTAGATTAGTGATCAGGGCTTATCCATTAAGCAGTTAGTCTGAAGTAAATGTCTGGGAAGAACAGAAAGGTTGTTCTACCTTTGGTAGAAGATAACCAACGTTTTTGAAAAACAAAATACCTGTAAAAACAACATTGTTGCTATAATAACAATGTTTATCCACTTTATAAGACATGTCATGTCACAGTGTGAAGTATGGCGTCTTCTTGGCCGTGGACGGGTTATGTTTTACTTAGGGAACGCGTGTATAACTGTAAATTAATTATGGAGTTTTTTTTGGTGTATTTCGCAACGACTCTGTGTAGTTTTTTGTCAGTACAAATGTCCATTGTGTTTTGTCTCTCTCGACAGTAATTTCGTCTGCCGGAATCTCTTGAGATTTGAAATGAGCGTTCAGCCAGGGATTCCCAACGTCGAATGTATGAGAAATAGGCCGATAAAGTGCTTCGGGGTCCATTTATTTATATTACTATATACCTCTGTATAACCTACATATATTTTTTTCGTAAGTATGTGTGATGTTATTTATTTTTATTTTTTGTTTGTAAGCACATATAGGAGAATACCGATAGATAGTGACAGTGATGCTGAAGTCTCATCTGTGGATTCTATGACGCTAACCACGGTATATATGGTTAAGCGCTGTATGTGGAGTGTTGATCCGCCTACATCATAGACTACAGCCCGACATTCACGTATCATCCTTATTATTACAGGAATTTATTATGAGTCGGTGGTCTTCGCGGCACGTCTTTCGTCTACCACCAATTTAAAATAATAGGCTTTGACTGGCATTTTTCGGATGACGGATCAAATTCACACCAACCAGGGGTATTTTAGATCTAAGAAGTCGATTTTTTTATCTCCGTCGGGGATCGACCCCACGACTATTGGCTTACCAAGGAAACTCTTTGACCATTGAGCTATACCCGATGTACGCTCTTCAAACAATATTATTTTGGTATTTATTTTATTTGTAAAACACGTTGAGATACATTTTGGATATTAAATACCAATTATTTTGTTATGATGATCACGTTTAGTAGGGTTTTTTCACATACCCCTCATTTTTAGGTTGAACCGCCAAGATCAAGTCTAAATGGTACAGGCTTCGGGAGCATCGTGTCATCGGGTCCATGAGTTGTGTTCGTGTGTTGGTTAGAGAGATTACAAGCGTATATTTATCTGTTCCTAAAAGAGATCCAGATTGTAGGAAGGAGGAAATACAGACGCTGGAAGAGCATTCCAAAGCTTACCAGTGGCATTAAAATGAACTTTGTAATCTGCCAGTTCTTGGTCGACACACATTAACCGTGTATATTCGGCAAGTATAAGACGAGTTTGTCGGTTTTGGATGGGTGCATGACGAATTAGTTCTTTCATTTTGGAAGAGCAGCGACCGTGGTAATAACGATAGAATAGACTAAGTAAACCAATCTTACGCCTGTGTTCCATTGATTGCAGATTACACGTAAGAGTGTTATTGTTTATCAAACGAATTGATCTCATTTGAACTGAGTCAATCAAGCTTAGAAGATATTTTGGGGCTCCAACCTAAAGTGTATCATAATCCTGCCTTTATTGACATAAGATGAAAATAAAAATGAAACGATAACATAATTATAACTGGTAGTTTTCCCCTGATGTAGTACTTATTATGATTCATACGTCTTGTGTACCTACCTCGACAAGTGACATCACAGCGAATGATGGGCCACACGAAACTTAAGGCCAAATACAGCCTTGCAGCTAACGCAACCTGCCATTATTACACAGAGTATTTTATAATTTTACAGAACGAAAAAAAAACTATTATTTTTTTCTCATTGTGTTCCGAAGTAATAATCGCTTCGTAAAAAATGTTTAATTTAACCTTATTGCCAGGCAAATGTTATTGAAAATTGTAAATTCCCTTTGTTATTAAACGTCGTTTGCAGGTACTGTATTAATCCGTGATGTAAACATCCGCTGGAATGAATAAAACAAATGTAATTTTTGTAAAGTAAAATTTTCACGTGTTGTGTTTTCTGTTAATCTTTGACTATCATCCTTTAAACTCACTATAGGTTTGCCGGTGCTTAAGTCCAAAAATTATTACGTAACGTATTTACGTGAAAATTTAAGTTTAAAAATCGTGTTTTACTATTTTAGAGAATGATGTTACAATATATATCGAATTATTACTAATTAACTATATTATTTTATGATTAAATAAATAGACTGTCGGTAACTAATAATATAAAAAGCTTGTGAATAAATGTTGACTGATTGAATCATAAAAAATAATTATATACATACTCTGAATATCCTGAAATTTTGATGAATATCGGTTTGTGTGTCCCCGATAGATATCTGAGAATAAGGAAGCATAGATTGTTCGCTCTCCCTAAGAGTAACACTAACCTGCCAGAGACTATGCCTCTTGGGAGAGGGATCAGACTGTTTAACCAAATCGCCTCGGATGTTGATATATTTCACGTAAGAGAGGCCCAATTCAGACAAGAACTCCAAGAGTTTCTTTGGAGAAATAATTGGTTGGCTTCGTCTGTCTGATAACCATAGGGACCTTCTGTTGCTTGTCTTTATTGCTTTGTTCATAGTACTTAATCATAAGTACCTAATTTTGTATATATTGTATTTTTTATTTGTATTTTTATTGTACTTCAGAAATGCATTGAGTTAAATAATTTGTAATGTTTCTGAAAGGCAAAATAAACAAAATTGAAATTGAATTGAAAATTAAAATATATACTACAGACATCTATCGTTATATGATGCTAACAATTGTATAAATACATCAAGTTTCGCATATCTTTCCAGGCAGAAAATGGTCGTGTGGACAGCGCGGTGTGTAGGATAGAGCAAAGGTGCAACGCTCGAGGTTCGAATCACGCGTCTGACGATATTTTTCTGAATTAATTGACGCGTAAAAAAATTGATTTAGAGTTGTATGTGTGTATTTAATTACTTACATTATTTTATGTTTGTCAACAGTTTTTTTCTTCTTCAAGCCATTACGATCTACAGTAGCTGTCAAATTGACTAAAAATTTGTCAATTCATGTCGACCATTCCAAGCTTTGTAGCAAAGAAAGGCTGTTTAAAAGACAGTTACCTTTTTTGAAAGTATTTTTACGTCTTTTACGTGTAATGCCGAATAAATTCGTGAAGCTTACGGACTTATTCGCTTCGTTTCGACTGTCAACGCTGAATTATCAGAAAATCCTCTTGTTTTATTGAAATATTTGAACTATTACGGGATTTTTTCTCTGTAGCAATGGTTGAACATCAAACGTTAGGATGCCATTTTAAATATAACTAAGAGCGCTGTGAATTGCAATTTGTTGTGCGTGCTTGCAAATAGTATTTTCTTAAGATTCTTGCATTATGTGTGAAAGCTTCTGGTGTGATTATTGTAAACGTATTAACATCCTCCTCCCTCTCAAAAGGTTGTTATTCAGTCGCGTGATTTCAGGATATGGAGCACATTGATAACACAGACTTTTTCAGAAGCACATTGATGTTTACTTATGCCATATATTTGAGCCACTATACAATATGCTCTCGTCTAAGGGCGGGGCACGACTGGCGTGATGGGCTGTCGCACCGGCGCCACAGCGGCAGTCTATATAACTAGTCCCAATATGGCGGAAACATAAATGTATGACAAGCGAACAGAAATAAGAGACGAAAGATTGTATATCCAGGTTTTCGGTACCAGTCAGCAAGGGCTACATCATGCTGATGTCAGTATATACATGAAAAGTATTCTCAAACTTAATTTAAATATATTGTAGGTAATGGGATGGGTTTCCAGGTGGTCCCTGTCATACAATGCTACTCGGGCAGTTCGGCATGATTATATCGTATATCACAGGTGATTGATTTACCTGTAAGTTATTAAAAAAGCAATTATTTGGAAAGGGAAACATGCAATAACCAATAACGCCAGGTGATATTTAAGGGCCACTCTCTGCTATGATCGAAGTTGATGGAATTTCATTTTTTTTCTTTTTATTTTCCTTCAATGACATTACAAAATTTACAATTTTAATTCGTTACTGAAGTACAAACGTAAATGTGATGATGTAAATGTATTGACATATTTAGTGTCAATGACCTCACACTCAGAACAAGTGTCGGAATACGCAGCGCAAATAGTTAGGATTAGTGACAACAATAACATGTCATAAGTATATCATGGTTGACACACAAGTAACACGGCATTATTGTCACAAGATCAAGCGTCCAACATTTCGTATCCGTCCACACCAGCACTGAATCTGAAGTAATATTACACTAAATATGTCATTATCTTCTCAGTAGCCGGGAGTTTATAGCCTTTAAAGAAGAATAAAGGGCTTTTAAGTAAATGAAATAAGCACGTATAGCAAAAACCTAAATCCAGCTTTGATAGGAAACGTTTAAGTAATTGTCTGAAGTATTCAAGAGTAAGATACACATGAACCTGGAACATAAAGTTCAGATACATCTACACCAAACAGGTATTCATTAAATGCGAGTGGCGCAGATATTAATGTTTTAGTTAGCGTTTGAACCCACGACAGCTCGCATGATAGCTGAGCACTTCACGACTCGTTTTGTTGATCGCTGTCGTTGGGTCCGTCAATCATTCTTTACGAAACCTCAATGTTGAGAGTTGCGCCATCGTCAACACTTCGGTGGTCAGGTTCGTCAACTCTTGAGCAAGGCCCACAACCTGCAGGGCCGATGATAGCTTATCTTCATCTCGGAGACTGGATTCTTAGACATCAGAGTTTGGACCACCTGGACATATCAAGTTGGAAGCAATTATCCAAGAATCATCAATTGCTTTAATCATCTATTTAAGTCTTAAATACTTGATGTCCATGCTGTATCGCTTCTTATTTTTCAAAATTAATGTTTTGTTCATTAATGTTGATCTTTTAGTCACTTAAGGGAAGTTCCACCGCGTCTTGGTTATTTTTTAGGCATGACGATTGTTATTTTAAAGCAGTAATTTTGAAATTAAATAATGTTTTATTTTAAATAGACTAAGAATACTATTAGATATGTCGGGATGTGGGATGTAATGGATGTGTTGTGATCTGTAGATTGCTGTGAAGGAATTGTTATGCGTGCTATGAAGAGATCAATGGAAATACACAGACATTCCGAACAGAGAATAAATAAGAAAGCGGTATAATGTCACGGGGAAATTAATGAAAGTAAATAAGTTTAATATTTAAACAATGTTAAAGGTTGAATATTTAACAGAATATTTACATTAGATTTGAGTTGAATGATTAACGAGATTCTATTTTATTGGCAAGTTGGATAAATGATTTTTCTGAATAATGAAATGTTACTAGTAGGTAAGTGTGACTTGATGGGTTCGTAAAGCGCCACGTAACACAGTGATTTCTCTGACGGGCGGCTTGATGATCAGCTTACGGAGGCGTCGGAAGTGAAGCGAGAAGAGATCTGGTCCGTATGGTCATCTGCTTATATAGAGCCAGCTCGACTCCCACCTTGATCGGTGCAATAGTACTTGAAACGAACTCTGGTGACGGTGATTCTACCGACATATGTGGAATATATAAAGTAAGATTATTTGACAGGCATAGATAGTGAAATTGGTACAATTGATAAAACAGAAGTGCGCCACAGTTAATTTATTGTTTTGAAAATAAGTTAACCATCATAATATCTTAACTTTTAATGTAAACAGTATGTTCCAGAGTGATATCTTATTCTTATATTGTAATAGCTATTTATATAAAATATTAATAAAGAAATGGATATCTTATTATTGAAGAAGTTTTTAATGTTTACTTTTATCTTGCTAAAGATTGCGTTTTCAAATAGATTCCTCCGGTAGCTTCAACTAAAACTCATTTTCAAGTTTAACATTCCTCCTCCTCATTGTTCCGCAAGATTCCTAAAACTGTAATGTATCTCAGTAAATAGTTTTGCTACCTTCTTCGTGATTCAAAAATACCTAAATTGAAGAACATTTGAATTTTTATTATAGGCTCTATAATACCAGCTTAATAGATATCATTCTCAGCGTCCATTGCAGCGCTAATTTCAGCGCTTAACATACTCGTAAGTAACAATAATCTTGTTTTACACCGATTACCAATAAATTTGACAAAATGGACTATGTACGTATATGAATAATCATGTGATTGAATACCACGCAGAATTTTTAGCTTGTGTCTCTACACGGCCTGACCTTTTCCTATATTCTCTGGTTTTCATGTTCATCCTCCTGACACTATGTGATGAATATCGATTGACCTCCAGCTAGATAGTCTTATACCGGTATCACGTCCAATCGTTCCCAGACAATTCGTTCAACGACTCATCGGTAATGACGTGTGGCGCACAAGACGTCTGGACGTATGGTGCATGAAACATTTGTTGCACGTGACAACTGGCGCACTGGATGTCTCGCTAACCTAACCTTACCTAAGGATTTGTCCAGTGATCGTAGAGTCCAGAGATTCATAGGTCTCGTTAAAGAAATAACGTAATTAGGTTAGGTTAGGTTAAGTTAGGTTAGCAAGACATCCAGTGCACCAGTTTTCCCGTGCACCAGACGTCCATTGCGCCCCACGTCGTTACCGATGAGTCGTTGAACGAATTGTCTGGGAATGCAAACAATATAAATAATATGGTATTTTAGACTCACACTTTTTGCGGGTATGTCTAGAAATCTTCGTACAATAGAAGTTTTTTTTGCGATTGTAATTTACGACTATTCAATTTAGGTTGTAGATATCTTGTCATATCATTTGGCAATCTTGTCGGAGGAAAAACTTACGTTCCCATTTTTTTATTGCAATTGCCAAATAGGTTAAGCAGATATTTGCAAATGTCGCCTAATAGCGAATCAATTGAGTTTGTGAAAGCGGCCGGTAAGTCGGCCACCTTTGGAAGGTAAACAATTAATTAATCACCTGCGGATATCATTGTATAATGATTATTACAAATACAGATGTACGCACGGGCATTCAAATTGCGCGCCGAATGCGTACCCTACTTGGGTATCAGCGCCTAATGCGTTTTTTAGTACTTTAAATAACTTCTTAGGTTTTCACGGCCAGATTTAAAATTGTGGCTTTTGGGTATAACCGTGTGTGGCGAATGTCTTTTTACCAATATTTCAGAAAAAAAAAACTGACACCAACTCACAACTAAATTATCAATCCTGAAGAAGACCCCTGCAATGGCGGTCGGAATATTTATAAAAAGAAAATCGCCACACACGGCTAAACCCAAAAGCCACAATACAACTCTAAATACTTTTTCGCATAACGCCGCATCTACTTTAAAAATTCCTTCAAGATTAATTCAGATTTTCGCCTTTATAATACATCCTCCGTTCTCAAATACGTTAACTGCTCATATTAATTCAGACTTATGTTACCAGTACCGACTCTAGACCCTGCGGCGCCCTAAGGATTTTTTTTCTGGCGCCCATATTATATGTTTTCAAAAATATATCATCATCATCATAAGCCTGTATCCGTCCACTGTTGAACATAAGTCTCCATCCTCTTCGATCCTCTGCCTTTCGCATCCAGGTCACTCCTGTTATTATCGTTATGTCGTCAGTCCAACTCGCAAGGGGTCGGCCAATGCTTTGTTTGCCAGTTCTTAGGCGCCAATCCAAAACTGTTCTTCCCCATCGACCATCGTAAAGTAATTAGTATTATATATCCATTATGTATCTCAACGTGTTTTACAAATAATATAAATACCAACATAATGTCATTTGAAAATAGCTTATATCGGGTATAGCTCAATAGTCAAAGCGTTTGCTTGGCAAGCCAATAGTCGTGGGGTCGATCCCCGAGGGAGATTTTTTTTATCGATTTATTAGCTCTAAAATACCCCCGGTTGGTGTGAATTTGATCCCTCACCCGAAAAACGCCAGTCAAAGCCTATTATTTAAAATTGGTGGTACCACCCACTCATAGTAAATTCCTGTAATAATAAGGATGATACGTGAATGTTGGGCTG
Source organism: Glossosoma conforme (assembly GCA_022606575.1). Classification (NCBI taxonomy): domain Eukaryota; kingdom Metazoa; phylum Arthropoda; class Insecta; order Trichoptera; family Glossosomatidae; genus Glossosoma; species Glossosoma conforme. The sequence continues at coordinate 2,233,539 of JAGTXR010000046.1, forward strand.
TACTCTATGATGTAGGCGGATCAACTCTCCACATACAGCGCTTAAGAATGTAGAATCCACAGATGAGGCTTCAGCATCACTATACAGGTATATCAAACTACGTAACAGAGATGACGAAAGCCACGGTTAAACCACTGCATCATTTTTTGATTCATCGACAAAAAACGACTTGGTTAGGGGTCACGATTTCAGGTATCTAGTGAGGTAATGACAAGACAAAGAAAATAAATATTTAATTATTTAAAATTAAATTCGAAAAATAGAAAATAAAATAAAAAACACACTCAGATTTTAGCAAAAGAAAAAAGGTTGTGTCAAGATTATTACTCGAACATGTGACCTTCAGATTCGCAGAAGTAATTCCATCCTGTCTGCTGGGCCAGTAATCAATTAATTTTGATTTTATTAAATTTTATAGACATTATAGTTTTTACGCTCGATGGGTTGTACAAACCTTTTGTGATTAAACCAAATGTTAAATAATAAAATATGATGTCTACAACTTCCGTTGCTCACCGCAAGCTTACCTGTCAAAAGGTGTTTATTTTATGTGTTGTTTCTCTTGAGAGTAATTTGAGAAGTTTACTCATTAATGCAAATTACTCTAAAAAGAGTAATTCGTCACACACGGCTAAACTCAAAAGCCACAATACCAGTATTTAATTTTGATTAATATGTCGAACTGATTTTTGAGTCTATTTATAGTCACTAGTTTTGAGCGACAAAACCATAAGACAGATATTTATTTATTTATTTCACAGAACCGAAGTTCCAAGGTACAAATAATAAGAAACATATAGTATACATAAATATACAATACATACATACAAAAGAGAAAAAAAACGAAGAAGAAGATGACACGTGTCACAGGGATCACAGGGATCTAGGAGAACAATACCATCGACAAAAGAGGAAAAGGATGTAAGAAAAGGATCGAGGTGTGCTGGTAGGCCATTTAGGAGCGCCATTGCCGTTGTACTAAATTGAGTGCTCGAAGCTCCACAAGTATCAACTGGGATCAAAAACAATGAATGTTTACGAGCACTAGTGTACTTATCTGGAACGTAGAAGTTAAAATATTCAAGAATCCCAGGGTTGTGAATTGCACCGCGAAGAAGAAGGAATGAATGTTTGAGAGCAGCAATTTTCCCCCGGGACTCCCTAGAAGAAAAAGAGTTGGGTAATGTTCGGAATTGATTGAATTGAATGGATAGTTACCGTGAATATGTATAAAAAAAGAGACGTCTGCAAGTCGAATGTCTACAAAGAATAATAGATTATAGTATTATTGAAGAAGAAAACAGTTAGTGTACTGAACTATTAGTAAGCGATTTGTTGTTGCTTTATACGAGTATTTAAAAATGGTCATAAATAATGACTCATATGAACTTACGTATAATTTTTTGTATTTCTTATGTTTTAACGTATTTTTTTGCTTGTTTCAGATGGTGCAATAACCAGCAGAAATCGTGTAGTTGCGTCAAATGTTAATCCGCTCGGTAATAAAGCACATTTAACGTTTATTTCGAAGCGATTAAAACTGCTTCACTTACGTGAGACCCCATGATGAAACTCTCAAAGCAATTTTAAGTAATCGCACTTCATAACATCATTGCAGATAAACCGTAAACCGTACATTTCAAACCGTCAGTGAAAATCAATTATTAATCTTTTATTTTTAATAAACCGTGACTTATATTCGTGTGTGCTGTGAGTTAATACGTCGAAATGAAAAGTCATTAAAACCAATAAACAAAAATGCCAAAGTAGTCATAAATCATACATGTTTGACTTTGTGTGACAGGTTGTTAAAACAACAAAAAAAAACTTAAATTTCTTGGCGTAAAATAAGTTTTCATCGATTAATGTGTTTAGTGAAGAAAATCAACAGATGAGCGGGTCAGGTTGCAAGTGTTCTTGATAGTAATTTTTTTGAATATCGTTTGTCGGTTTCGATCTCTCGAAGAAGCCAAGATGGCCGTGATGATAGAGGCGAGGTCCTACAGGCCTTTCAAGTCCTCGGAGGAGTACCTGTACGCCATGAAGGAGGATCTGGCGGAGTGGCTGAACACTCTGTACCCCGAGCTGATGATAAACGTGGACAACTTCATGGACCGCTTGGATACTGGCGTGGCACTTTGCAAGGTAAGATTTTATATTTTTTTAAACTCTAAGCAATTCGTTAAAAGCAAACGTGGTCTGTACATGTGCATAGTTTGAATCCCAGCGTCCCCTGTTTATTTTTTTGCATATTGTAACAATTTGTGTTAGATTTTGGCACGGATTTGAACCTTTTCTACACGCTTATTTATTGTTTTGCAACGTATTCACCGTGCAAAAAGAGAACTTTGTGTTTATATTACAATGACAAAGTGCTGTGGAACTCCCGAGTTGATCTTATGGCAGGAAGAAGATAAGGAATCTGGCTGGAAGATTAGGAAGGCTACTAGGGAATCTTTGGTAGAGAAGATGCACATGTCTCTTGAAAAGGCTTCAAGATGGGGTGATCTCAACCTCATCAGTTTTAAAAATTTCCAAAACCCAATCATGTATTTTCTCCACCTAGAGGACTGCAATGGATCCTGTATCTTTCAAAGATTTTTCTCTTCCAAAGGACGTGTAACATTTTTTGTAACGTTTTCGCGTTTAAATCTTTATCGAGATCGAATCATACATGATCGTTTTTTTCCACTTCGTTTCTAAATAATTGTCAACGCGATTACATTTGATGTATAATCTGCTATTGATTAATTTTAGATTGCATTACTTATTGTAAAATTATGATTTAATTATCGAATAATTACCTGATGTTAAATAAATAATGATTGTAATGTTGAATCAAATCATAAAGTAATAAGAATGCTGTGTATTTTGCGGTTCTGTGAGGTCTTGTTCATTACAAGTACCTGAGCAGTAATATCATATATCATCGATACACTTTAACATATTTTCCGGCCAATTTCACGTGCCCGGTTGGTTACCTGCAGTCACCTGTGTGCAACAAGTCAGCTGTTAATTATTTCCTCCGATCGAATCAGGAGTTTTTAAGATCGGTCCGCGTAGTTTTTACCTTGATCCTTGATTATATTAAAACTTAATGATGATGCCGGAATATCAAGGTTCCGGCACGGAGGATAAATCCAAAGACCGGAGTTGAGTTGATACTAATTTATTTGATACCAGACCCCTTTTTATACCCTAGTTTACAACATGAGTAAGTATTTATGAAAATTATATTAATACATTGAATGTCATACACCGCACATTCCTTGATACCGTTTTTGGACCTTGATCCCCTCAATTTACATAGAGTGGCAAAATGCCCTGTGTCGTACCTGACTCTAAGATAAAGGGTTTGATTATAACAATTACTTTAAAGACTTTTGGATGTTAAATACAACACAGTTAACATTTTCAACACCATCTCTTCAATACCTACATGCTCGCAAGCACCCTGCTGAAGATATTGAGCATCATAGAGTTCGCAGAGGATGAAAATTGGAACTGTCACGAGTTATATTTAAAAAAAGTCATATTCGTTTCTAATGCAGATCGTTTATTGTTTTCTGTCAAATCTTTCATCTTATTTCGGTCTGCTATTTTATTAGAAAACCTTACAAACTTCAAGAATGAAAAATAAAACAACAACAAAAATAACGAAAATATCGGTAAAAACGAGTACCTTAATCTAAATACTATTATTCAATAAAAGAGATCAATTCCAACATGAGCATCACAAAGTCCCAAAGCTCACCAAACACAAGATTTGTAAACAAAAAAATCTAAAAAACTCGTTGAACTCTCATCTGCATTGGGCTTTCCTCGTGTGGAATATATCAACTTACGAGATCCAATACAAAATGTTTTATATAAAAAAAAAAAAAACTTAACAAAGTTCGGACCGGAGTATGTAAGACGAGGACACAAATGAAAGCATGGCAGTTTTACAGCAGACCGACTGAATGTGACTGCGGCGTGGAGCAGACCCTGTCACACCTTGTGTGTGTGCGCTGTGTCCGAATAGCTGCACCCAGGATGGCCGGATGATGGCTGAGAGTAACGCCATCGACGTCGCCCACTTCTGGGCAGACAAGATCTGACCCCGTTGTTTCCGACACGATTATATATTTAAAAAATATGAAATTTTAAACTAGGCATTAATTGTCAACCCCTGTTTCTGACCCCTGATCGTTGCGGACTCGGGGCACTGTTAAGGGTATTGCATTACGCATTTATAATGCTCGGTTGGCGTTCCCACGCCGTGTGCGAGATATATAATTCATAATTAAATGAGACGTTTTCATACGCAATCGACTTTGATGACGCTCCGTGATTACATTTTTGACACAGCCTTGTTGTTTTTTGTCACAAGTCCGTGTCACAAAAAAGACCATTTTAATTTTATATGCCCGTAAAAAAGTCGCATATCAAATTTTAAAACGTATCAAACGTGATACGTGTTATTAATATTTTAACCATTCACTTTAAGATTCGTTTAAAACATTATATAAGTTAGAATTTTGCTTGGTCCTAATATGGATTACTGCTTGAACTATTCACTAGTACACCCAATTTCACCCAGTCCATTTTCTTTCTGTTTTTATGCGTTTTTTTTTGGGTAGGACTGTTACTTTTATTTACATGATTTACTCGTTGTTACTTGGTACTTATTAAAGCGATATTTAGATTATTGGAACATGTTCATTGAATTATATCGTAGTCTCGACCTATCGTTCACAGACAATTCGTTCAAAAACTCATCGCTAACGACGTGGGGCGCACTGGACGTCTGGTGTACAAGACATTTGGTCCCCAGGTAACTGGTGCACTGGCTGTCTCGCTAACCTACTGTATTGTTACAAAACTTTGTGTTTTGTTATCTTTAGTAAAAAATAAAAAAATGTTGCAATTGAATATTTGATAAAATAAATAAACATTAAGTGTTCTGTAAGACCTTGTGGACTGTACACACGTTGGTGGGTATCGCAGATCAATCTGTTTGTAATTTACGACATTTATGCAAATGTTCTCTTTCCGCAACCCAATATCTCCGTAATTTCATTAAAGATAATTGCAGCCGTTGAAGCGGATTTTTTTTCACGACGCCAAAGGCATTTGGCGGTATAAGTGAGTATAATATTTAATATTTAACGATTTATTCATTACACTGTTTACGTAAGGTATTATTAACATTACGCAAAAAATAATATCAACTACTCGTCGCTTATTTTCGAACAATTTTTAGTAATAATTAATATTTTGTGTTTTTATTATGAGATGGCAGAGCAGTTGCTAAATGAATTGTCTGGGGACGTTAGGTCCTGAACAGACTGTGTGACTACATTTTGTGGCAACAATGTGCATTACCTACGAAGCGGATATGCAAGAAGCAGATGTTCTTGAAATGGAAATAGTATCGAATGATTTTCAGTTTTTAACATCTTACGTTGTAGAAATTTAAATATAATTTGATATTTTATCAATGTCACTCTTGCACTTAAACCACTTTAAAAGGGTCCTGATAACATCTCGAATCCTCCACCAATTGAATTATATCAAAAAATTAAATTTCGCGAAGAGCAAAAAATGCGCCCAAAAACCTGTATTTTGTCCCCGGCCGACCATAAATGCTTCCATCGCCTTTTTTGCGATCCCATTACCGACAAATTATTTAATTACCTTCCACCGCCCGCTATGAGTGATCGCGGGACGTTGTATAACGAAAATTGCACAGACAAAAAGTGAAAATCTTTCATTTAAGCAAATCATTACAGGTAATGTTGGTAATATGTAACACGTTCACTCTCTCTCGCTCCCTTCAGGTGACGTTAAAATTTCGTCGTTTTTAAAAAAAAAAATCCCACATCACTGAGCTTCACAGCATGGCTTTCTCATATAATAAATGTCATCAAACGTACTAACATCCTCCGCTCTCTCAAAAGGGTGTTACTAAGTCGCGTGAGGGCATGATGAGGAGCAGGTCAGCAAACAAAGACTTTTTCAGAAGCACATTGATGTATATTTACGATAAAACTTTACAAGCTTGTGGCCCGGACCTAGGCGCAGCAGTAGGCTGAGCCACAGTACAATATCTCTCGCCGAAGGGCGGTAGGCAACTGATATCCGCGCTCGGTATGGGCTCTCGCCCGCGCCACGAGCGGCGGTGTAAATAACTAATGCCAATATGGCGGACACATCCCTGTTTGACAAACAAACAGAAATAGAGACGAAAGATTGTATATCAAGGTTTTCGGTACCAGTCAGCAAGGAATATATCATGCTGATATCAGTACCTTAAAAATATATATGCTAGGCGTATCTGTAAATCATAAAAACCGAAACAAGGATATTCAAAAGAAGAACATAAAAAGTGGAGGCTTCTGTAAGAATAAGCATAATCAATTTGCAATGTGTAGAACACAAATTCATAAGAGACCATGGTCGATGGGAAAGAAAAATGTTTAAGAAGGTGTAGCAAACTGGGTGTTGGACAAAATTTTTGCACGATGGATTGCCGATATCACATAAGATGGGTGCGAAGATTAAGAATGATGTAGATTTTTGCGAGAGGCTTATGTTTAATAGTCGGATATACGTTGATAATTATAATGGTGATTAGCCTTTCTTATTAATTTCTCCTAAATTAATGAATACAATTTTAGGACCGTAGATCTTTCTATCAGCTTCACACAAAAGGCAAGTTTTTGAGTGCATGTCATTAACATAAATATTATCAATATACGAGTATGTTGTGACATTAATCCTCCGATATTAAGACTGCGTCTCATAGAAAACATTGATCGCATTCAATGTATTATTTGGTGATCTTCTGAGATGATACTAGCTGGAAATCTTGTGAAGAAAAATAGTGTATGTTCTAGTAATCATTGAAGAAAACTATCAATTAAGTAGAGATTTTATAATTTATCAACAAATCGTTATTCTGGATCTTTCTTTTCAAAAGTATCCTGCATTTAATTATGAAATTGCAGTATTACATAATTTATGCACATCACAATGAAAATACGAAATATCATGACACGTGGGAGTTAACATTAGAAGATTTTGCACATCTTAAGCAGACTCATATTGTAAAATAACAATTTTATTTAATATCATTATCATGTTAAAGATTGCACATTGATTGTCAGATGCGCTTGTCACTGATAGTTTCGCAAATACTCGCAACAAGTCTTAGAGAACGTTCCAGAATAAATTTTCGCAGTGTAAAATATATATTATTTAGTCTTCAATCGCATATATCATTAGCCTGCCACCACATCGCCTTCAGATGGGCATATCAAGCATTCGACACACTGTTTCCGAAGGCATGTGACAGTCCTCTACATCCATTCAGCTGTGCCCACTGGTTTCTTGCTCGTTGCTCATTGGTCATGACCTCGATTCTGTTCCACCTGACGTATCGATGGACAAGAAACATTGCTTGTAAGTTGTATACTGTAAGTTATTGCTTGTCCCGGAATCATGTGCATTGTACGAGTATCTAATATTTGTACATACACGTTTTATAAGATTTGTGGCATGTTTGTTAAAATATGCACTAACTTTTATATAGACAATATAATTAAAAAATATTAATCACGTTGTAATTGTTTGTTTCATCATCATCATCCTGTGTCCATCTACTTATAAACTTAGGCTTTCTGCACGAGTCTCCACCCTCTTCGATCCACCGCCCTACCCTAGCTATTCTTTTGATGTCGTTGGTCCATTTTGATCAATCAACCAGTTATTAGAAGTCATTTTAACATTTTTCTTCCCCATCGACCGTCGTCTCTTCGGAGATATCCTGCCCATTGCCAGTTGAGTGTGCCTATTCATTGGGTTGCCTCCACTACTTCAATTCTTCTTGGGATGTTCTCGTTTCGGATTTTATCTTTCAAAGACACTCCGAGCATGGATCTCTCCATGGCACTGTTTGTTCAGTAATGAGCGATTGAAGAGGTTTGCAGCATGCGTGAAACTATTGTCTCATTTTTAATACTTGCTCAATATAATACACATTAAAACAACGCAAATAATAAAGGGTCCGCCAAATAACTTTTTTTTGATTTTTTTGAAAATGATTTTAAAAAAAAATTGTGTTTTGCTTCGGTTGTGTGGCACGTAGCGCCGTCCTGTTAAAACCAATTGTTGCCAATATCCTCCTCTTCAATTTTTGTGAGCAAAAATGGCCCGATAACGATCGCCATTGACTGTAACGGCCACTCCTTGCTCATTTTCGAAGAAAAATGGCCTGATTTTCAAAGTAATGTCGCAATATTTCCCAGCGTTGTTCAAGCGTATACACAACCATATTCGTTTAGCGAAAAAATAAAACTAATTATCTGTCGAATCAGACATGAGCTAAGTGTTACCATTCATGAAATAAGCACTAGTTGAAAAAAAAAACGTTAGATGGCGAACCCGTTATTACTTATTTAGTATATAAAATTACTTCATTTACAGTTACAAATAAATGATTTTTAAAAACGCCATAGTCAAAAGAATGTCTTTGCAATAAACTCTTGTGGAACGGTCCGTGGATTACAAGTTGAAGATGACTGAAGTAGAGCATACACTTATATTAGCTTTTCTTCAATTCGTGAAACAATTTTCACTATTGAAGACCATGATAGCATTTTATTCACTCATTAGATATATCTTAATAGTTGACTTGAGGATTCTAATGGTTTTACACTTCTTTTCAGCAAGTTTTGTGAATAAAAAAGTAGCTTCCTTGATAAATTCGACCCATCGTATTAGGAATATCCACATTATTTCTACACTGACGATCATTTCACCAGTTTTTCAGGCTTTGAAGCCAGCCCTTTTTTTGCTTTGAAGGCTTTCATTATTGATCGAAGCTTCATCAAGACAATCTTGTGAACCTTCTTGCTGCTCCAGCTGAACGTCATCAGCGTCATCAGCGTCATAACCTCGACACTAGCGGGGGCGATACAAATACAGGCGCATACCAAATACAATCAGCCATAGTCAGGGAGATCACATTCAAAGCTCGCAACCTTCAAATACTAAAATAATATAGATATATTTGAAATATATATTTTTTTATTAAAAATTAACGCTATAATTAATTTAGTTGTATAGCCAAAATTGCCGGCCGATATAGCGCAATGGTCAAAGTGTTTGCTTGGCAAGCCAAAGGTCGTGGGTTCGATCCCCGATGGAGATTATAAAAATAAATAAAAAATTACGATTTTTTAACTCCTATATGATTTCTGAGCTCTAAGATAACTACCTCCGTTTGGTGTGAATTTGATCCCTCACCCGTAAAATGCCAGTCATAGCCTATTCATTAAAATTGGTGTTAGACGAAAGTCGTCCCTTGAAGACCACCCATTCATAGTAAATTCCTGTAATAATAAGGATGATGCGTAAATATCGTGCTGTAGTATATGACGTTGGCGGATCAAAACTTTACATGCAGCCCTTAGACATATGTAGCATAATAAGCGTCATATAATTCCACGGGTAAAACTTCAGCATCATTATCACCATCTGTTGGGATTCTCTTGTATGTGCTTATATATTATATTAAAAAGACTGATGTCTATTGTCGCACTATTTAGAGTCACAGAAAAGCCATCAGCCACTTGTTAAAAAAGTTACTTGAATGTCTGTTGATAGTTTTCCATCTGATAACTACATACAGGATGGGAAAGGGCGGATTTCCATCGTGTCGGTACTCTCCTATATATGTTAACATAAAAAACATATGTTTGCAGCCTCTAGATACCACAGCATATCTCAAAACTGAGTCCATGGTGTGATCGGCATGCCCGTGTGTTTACATAACGTTTAAGCCATTAATAAACATTGTTAAATAAGGCTTCGACGGCGATTAAGTTGACGCCCCCTGTGTTGGATATTGCGCAAGGTCCCGCTTGCTGTCCACCTCTAGTCGCTAGTATACGAGTGTATTGCTTCACAATCATTATTCCGGTTGTGGGAAAAAACTGCTGTTATGTCATTTCGCCTGGCGGGCGTGGTGCGGTGCGGCGCTTAGCACGCGCTGGTCATCATCAAAATCAAGATATGACATTGTGTCCTCCATCTTTATATTTACGATCAATATATGTAGCACATAATAACGATGAAATGCTGCCACTCTATTTTTTCACTTGTCCTAAGACTTCTTTGCACCTGTAGGTCAACATTAAAACATATTGACATCCCCTGTCTTCAAAAAAGACGACAAGTTGCGGGTTAGTCACGTGGCCGCGTGGAGGAAGGATGCAGGAGCAGATTAACAACGCAAAGAACTTGTTTTTGAAGCACAATTCGCATTTATTTCCGATAAAGTATTGACTTACCCGTTCGACCGTAACATGACGTTAATTCCGTCTCGTTCGAACGGGGCTTGTCTGACGACTGCCCGAAACACTGTGACATGTAGCCCCGCCAAGGCGATCGCGGCAAAAAAGCATATTAAAGATGACAGTTGCACCAACATGAAATGGAGCAACTATCATGACAAATAAAATGGCGTATATATGCAAACGCCGTGTAATATTATATAATAAAAACTAACATTATTGGTGTGTATGTCAAGAGAGCGAACAAAAATAAGAGACAAAAGATTGTTTTTCGAGGCTTTACGGCAACAGCCTAAAAGAGCTATATCAAGCTAATATCAATATATTGTTAGCTACTATGCTAACCACTCTTACATAACAAATTATTCACACGTTATCTCTCCAGTACTGTCTTTTTGATGTTTTCCATCATCGAAGCTGCAAGTTTTTCTTATTTTTTGAAATTTTTACTTGGTGTCTGATTGTTCGTTCTGCAAAAGGTAATTTATTTTAGTGTTTTTTAGCGGTTTTTGTTCTTTTAGTGTCTGTCTCTATCAAAACGATACCTCTATAAATGATTATTATTGAACATTAAGTTTAACTAAATTTAAGGGATTAGCTATGAATATATTTAAATAATCTGTCATTACTAAATCTGTATTGATTGCACAGGATCTTATACCGAGTTTTTTTTTTGCGTAAATACTTAATATACGAAATATTCTACCGACATATATAGAACATACAAGGCAAACATTATTAGACAGGCATTGATAGCGAAATCGGTACAATTGATAAAACAGAAGTCCGCCACATATGTATTAATAAATTTGTATGCTGAATTTCATTTATGAAATGAAATTGCGTTTAAGACTATGTATACTGTGAATAACAAAAACGTATTTACAATGTTTGAGATACAATTATCTGACTTTCTTTATCTTATAAACTTATATCGGAAATGCTAAATACTTCATTTTGAGTGCATGAACACATTTATTGTTTACAATGTAAACGGAAATGAGTAAACATTATATCTATACAACATTTCTACTGATAAAGCATTAGATAGCATGTAATAACCAATGTAGTACAATGCATGTAACATTAAAGCTTGCATGCAATATTGAGAATGCATCATTATTAAAAAAAAATAAGTTACGTTGAGATTTTTATTCTCACTGCTTCCTATTTTAAACATTTTCGTCTACAAAATCATTTTTACGGTGTCATTGACCTATCGTTATCAGACAATTCGTTCAGCGACTCATCGGTTACGACGTGGGGTGCACTGGACGTCTGGTGCACTGGATGTCTCGTGCACTGGATGTCTCGCTAACTTAATAAAACCTAATCTAACCTTAAGTAAAGATTTGTCCAGTGATCGTAGAGTCCGAAGATCCATAGGTCTAATGAAAGAAATAACTTAGGTTAGGTTAGCTTTCATTCATTATTTCCTGTCAATTTATAATTTTTCTACTGCCGAAGGTTTTTTTTTTTATGTAAACGCATGCAGGAGAGCACAACCGGTCAAGACCAGTGCACTCTATGACGCTCAGCCAGGGAGGCTGGACGCTGCATGCGGGAAACGTGTGTTGTGTTCGTGTTTGTATGTGGGTTGGGGAGATTGCAAGTGTATATTTATCTGTTTCTTGAAGAGATCCAGATTGTAGGAAGGAGGAAACACAGACGCTGGAAGAGCATTCCATAGCTTACCGGTGGCATTAAGGAAGGAACTTTGGAAGCTGCCAGTTCTTGGTCGACATATATTAACCGTGTATGGATGTTCGGCAAGTGTAAGACAAGTTTGTCGGCTGTGAGTGGGTGCAGGAGGAATTAGTTCTTTAAGTTCCGAAGAGCAGCGACCGTGGTAATAACGGTAGAAAAGACTAAGAGAACCAACCTTACGTCTGTGTTCCATTGATTGTAGATTAGACGTAAGGGTGTCATTGTTTATCAAACGAATTGCTCTTCTTTGAACTGAGTCAATTAAGTTTAGAAGGTATTTTGGGGCTCCAATCCAAAGGTGACTGCCGTATTCAAGGATAGGTCGGATTTGTCCTTTATATAGAAGAAGAAGTTGTTTATCGTTGAAATACCGACGTGATCTATATAATACACCTAGTTTTTTGGAAGCGAGACCGACTTTACACTTAATTGACTCGTAATATTTGACATTATTCGATATTGATAATCCAAGCATGTTGATGGAGCTTGCTTTCGGAAGAGAACAACCGTTGAAAGATACAGGATCCATAGCAGTCTTCTTGGTGGAGAAAGTACATGATTGGGTTTTGAAATGTTGAAACTGACGAGGTTGAGGTCGCCCCATCGTGAAACCCTTTCAAGAGACATGTTCATTTTCTTCACCAGAGATTCCCTAGCAGCAGATAGTTCCGAATGTTTCGGAGGTTTTGGAAGAGTATACTCTCATGGACAGTGCTGTCGTCGGCATAACAGTGAATGTTTGCGCATTGAAGCAGATCATTCACATGCAGAAGGAAAAGAGTGGGCGACAGCACAGAGCCCTGTGGAACTCCTGAGTTGATTTTATGGCAGGAAGAAGAAAAGCCATCTACGACAGTGATGATGCTTCGATCACTCAAGAAGTTTTCAATCCAGGAGCACAGGGAGGGAGTTAGTCCATAAGACGGTAATTTATTCACCAGACCGCGATGCCAGACTCTATCGAACGCCTTGGAGATATCCAGGGCAACAGCTTGCGTTTCTCCATAGCATTCGACGGATTTCCCCAAACATGTGTGACATATGCCAGAGATCGCCGCACGATCGACTACGGCGGAAGCCATATTGCCGATCGCACAGAAGATCATTCTTCTCTAAGTAGTTTAGAAGTTGACTGTTAATTAAACGTTCCATCACTTTGGAAAGTAGTGATGTGATGGCTATTGGGCGATAGTTTGTGGGGTCACTTCGGTCTCCTTTTTTGGAACTGGGTGAACAAGGGCTTTTTTCCATCCCAGGGGAACAATACCACATCTAAAGGACAATCTGAAAAGTTTGGTGAGCACAGGACTAAGTTCAGGAGCGCAAGTTTTTAATACCACCGCTGGTTTGCCATCTGGGCCACTGGCTTTGTTGGTTGCTAATTGGAGAAGTTCTCGACGTACGGCTTTGAGGCTGAATTTTACAGCCCCCATCTGCTTGCCACAGTGAGGAATGGATGGGGGGTTGGCCCCACCATCGTCGTTTATTTTGTACTTACCTTTTTAGGTATTTAATACTAACCGTTTGTTAAATAATTACTCCCCAATAATTGAATTACAAACTGCCAAAAAAATAATTCCAACATTTAATACTGATTATTTATGTTGTTAATATAGTAAGAATTCGATTATGCTTCTTAGTAGCAACTGGTAATATTGTCATAAACAATATTCTGCTATTCCCATTAAAAATTGCAGTCGTATTCTTCACTTTCTTTTCAATACTCTCGTATCACTTTTTTAATTCGTTGCAATTGTTTCATTTGCATGCAAAGGCTGTTTCTTGTTCACGCACGTCTTGAGAAATTGTAACGAAAATGAAAATGGACGCACCACTTTCATCTCAACCAACAATGGACCGCCTTATCACCGGCTCACATCGAAGGTTCTTCTCACTCCTCATTGTGGAGGACCGAGAGAAACTCCTCAACCTCACACGGTGAGATGATGTTGAGCACATCATCATTTTTTGATGTTAAATTGAACAGCCTGGGAAAACACATGATGCATATTTTATTACACACACGTGAATGTTTTGAAAAAATGTAATGAATTATCGCAACGATCAATTATTATTAAAATATCTAATGTTAGTTAGTACTTACTTCGTTAGTATTCTCAAGAAAATATTCCATTATACGAGGATTATCCGTAAAATGAGATTCCCAGTGATTTTTCACTGTGTAAAACATGTTTAATTCCATTAATGCATAGATTTTTGAAAAGTTCAGACTTTTAACTATTTTTCTACTTAGTCGCCACTAGGGCAATGCATTTTTGCATGCGGTATACGAGCTTTTCAATGCCGGAGTTAAAAAAATCTACCGCCAAGCCACGCAGATACCTAAAGAACCGCTTCTTCTCTATCGCCGAAATGCGTTCCACCCAGGTGTTTCTTCATGTCAGGGAAGATATGGTAGTCATTTGGGGCTAAGTCCTCCTACCTTAGTATCGACTTTAATAATTGCGTATTATAATCTGTAATGTTTTACGTGCTTGCCTTAAATAACTAACTTCTTATACCTAATTTAAAGTAAATGTTTATGTTTATTTGTAGTGATAACGTATTGCTAAAGTTTGCGGTTTTTTTAATTATCGCAATGTGAGTTTCATCAAAAGATATAAGTTACATGGCAGACTCGTTAATTTATTATAAACTGAATAATATACTGTATATAATATACTAAAGAAAATATAGCATATCCCCGAGTGTTTACGTAAATAATTATCAATTAGTATAATTTGTAAGGTTTCACGTGTTTGCCAAAAATAACTACAATTGTACCTTCCTTCTTCGTAGTATCAATCCGGTGGATTGGTTTGCAGCAACAGAATCCTGCATCTCGATCTTCATTCCTCTCGGTCCTCCGCAACCCTTTTCAGCTCAGCATAAGCGCTACAATTCATGTCCTCGAATACTTGCTGTAAATACTCCCCCGTCTAGGGCGCCCTCTACAGTTTCTACCCTCAACCATCCCCTCCACAATATCGTGAAGAAGACCATCGTGTCGCATGATGTGACCAATCCATCGGGCTCGCCTCTCTGAGATGGTTCTTATTAGGTGCCTATCTTCCTTGATTATGCTGAGAACCTCATTGTTCGTGACGTGGTCTCTCCAGGAAATTCCGAGAATTCTTCTGTACGACCACATCTCAAAGGCCTCTAGTCTTTTTTTATCACTTTCAGATAAGCACCATGTTTCACAGCCGTACATTAAGATGCTCCAAACAAGTGTTTTGACAAGTTGCTTGCGGAGCCCTAAAGTAATATTCTTTGACTCAAGAATTTTGGCTTTTTTATTGAAAGCTAGCCTTGCTTGATGTATTCGACTGTTGACTTCTCTTTTTGTTCTGCCATCCCAGGTGATCGTACTTCCAAGGTATACAAATTCTTTTGCATCTTTTAGGGGTACTCCTAGCATTGATATGTTAATTTTCTGCTGCTCATTGCGGCTTACTCTCATGACTTTGGTTTTTGTGCTGTTTATCTTCATATTGTAGTTGGAATTCAATATGTTTTCCATGGATGTCAGCGCTTCAGTGAGTTCATCTTCAGTTTCAGCAATCAGAGCAATGTCGTCAGCAAACCTTATCATATCAATCTTTTGGCCATGTATTTTAACCCCCTCTCTATGCCCCATTTATTATTGTACCTATTCACAGTATATTAACTTCTTCTTCGTAGTATCAATCCGGTGGATTGGTTTGCAGTAACAAAAACTTGTATCTCGATCTCCACTATTCTTGATCTTCTTCAACCCTCTTTAGCTCAGCATTAGTTGCCAAACCTAACGTACGATAACCTAACCTAATCTAAGTTATTTCGTTAACGATACCTATGGATCTATAGACTCTACGATCAGTGGATAAATACTTAGGTTAGGTTAGCGAGACATACAGTGCACCAGTTGTCTCGTGCGCCAAATGTTCCGTGCACCAGACGTCCAGTGCGCTCTAAGTCGTTACCGATGAGTCGTTGTACGAATTGTCTGGGGACGATAGGTCGTGACGCCCTTTGAAATGCGAACGTTTCATGATTATTAATAATATGAGTGATTATCTTTATTGTTCTTTATTCCCATTCACGCCCCGTACTAAAGGACATAAATCCCGTTACCAAAAAAGCCCAATGGGAAGTGCAGTGGTCTTGTAATGAAATGGCTGACTCATTGTCTGAGCCGTGGATTCTCAAACCGTAAAAACTAAAAAATGTCTTATATAAAATAATATATACTTGCATCATGTTTTGTAGAATATTAAATATATAATCTTGATGATTTCAATGTATAAAAATATGGATATTTTTTATAACTTGGTCGGTCGTAGATCGGGAACGTAACACAGTGGCGTCTCCGGCGGGCGGCTGAGTGATTGATCAGGTTACGAAGGCGGTCGAGAGAGAAGAGATCTGGTCCATATGGTCGTCTCCTTATATAAAGCCCGCTCATGCACATACGGATATATGCGATAGTTTAATTGAAGCGACATCTTGTGATGGCGTTTCTAACGACATATATGGGATCGAACATCCAAGGCAAACATTAATAGACACCGAAATTGGTACAAATGATAAAATAGAAGTACGCCTCAGTCCTAAGTAAAAATAATTTCAAATGACTTTATTTTTTCCTCTGAAGACATCGTCACTATCTATAACAGCGAATTTATAGTTTGTAGTCTTTAATGTACATTTATACAGGTAAGATACATGTGTGGATGAAAAAATCGTCGATTTTTTTTATGTAAACGCATGCAAGAGAGCACAACCGGTCAAGACCAGTGCACTCTATGACGCTCAGCCAGGGAGGCTGGACGCTGCATGCGGGAAACGTGTGTTGTCTTCGTGTTTGTGTGTGGGTTGGGGAGATTGCAAGTGTATATTTATCTGTTTCTTGAAGAGATCCAGATTGTAGGAAGGAGGAAACACAGACGCTGGAAGAGCATTCCATAGCTTACCGGTGGCATTAAGGAAGGAACTTTGGAAGCTGCCAATTCTTGGTCGACATATATTAACCGTGTATGGATGTTCGGCAAGTATAAGACGAGTTTGTCGGCTGTGAGTGGGTGCAGGAGGAATTAGTTCTTTAAGTTCCGAAGAGCAGCGACCGTGGTAATAACGGTAGAAAAGACTAAGAGAACCAACCTTACGTCTGTGTTCCATTGATTGTAGATTAGATGTAAGGGTGTCATTGTTTATCAAACGAATTGCTCTTCTTTGAACTGAGTCAATTAAGTTAAGATGGTATTTTGGGGCTCCAATCCAAAGGTGACTGCCGTATTCAAGGATAGGTCGGATTTGTCCTTTATATAGAAGAAGAAGTTGTTTATCGTTGAAATACCGACGTGATCTATATAGTACACCTAGTTTTTTGGAAGCGAGACCGGCTTTACACTTAATTGACTCGTAATATTTGACATTATTCGATATTGATAATCCAAACATGTTGATGGAGCTTGCTTTCGGAAGAGAACAACCGTTGAAAGATACAGGATCCATAGCAGTCTTCTTGGTGGAGAAAGTACATGATTGGGTTTTTGAAATATTGAAACTGACGAGGTTGAGGTCGCCCCATCGTGAAACCCTTTCAAGAGACATGTTCATCTTCTCCACCAGAGATTCCCTAGCAGCAGATAGTTCCGAATGTTTCGGAGGTTTTTGGAAGATTATACTCTCATGGACAGTGCTGTCGTCGGCATAACAGTGAATGTTTGCGCATTGAAGCAAATCATTCACATGCAGAAGGAAAAGAGTGGGCGACAGCACAGAGCCCTGTGGAACTCCTGAGTTGATTGAAAGAAATAAAAGAAAAGATCCCGATTGAAAGTAACGCCTGTAAAGGTGATCTACTTGGTGTTAAGTTTGACATTTTGTTTAGTGCTCTCATAGCCGACGCACGAGATGCATTGTGCAATGTCGCTACATTTCGTATTGTAATGCGAAATCTGCATTCATGATATGCCGAAATATTGCAGGTAACCTGTAATATTTTTTGCCGTGACAATCTGCGAACATTACTGAATGAAACAATGCATCCTGGTGGGCGGTGAACTGGGCGAAAACATTAAAAGTGCAGTGTTTTGTGTGCATAAGGTTGTATACTTGATAGATCTTATCGTGTCTTGTGGATTAAATTAGAAAGCTGTGAATTGAAGGTTATCGATATGCAACTGACATTGTTGTCATCTGTTATGTGTCTATTGATTGAAACCATGCAAATATAGTATTGATATATCAGCTCGATATAGTCCTTGCAGGCTGGTGCCGAAAAACTTCGATATACAATTTTTCGTCTCTTTTTTTTTCGCTCTTTGGACACGCATGTGTCGCCCTATTGGTTTTTTGACAAGTCCGATCACGGGTGTGTCATTAGTATTGTACATGGCCGTTAAGATCGCATATCGAGGTTTTCGGCACCAGGAAGGGTGATATATCTAGCTGAAATCACTTAATTAAAATGTTTTTTTTTATGTACTCGCATGCAAAAGAGCACAGCCGGTCAAGACCAGTACACTCTATGACGCTCAGCGAGGGAGGCTGGACGCTGCATGCGGGAAACGTGTGTGGGCTGGGGAGATTGCGAGTGTATGTTTATCTGTTTCTTGATGAGATCCAGATTGTAGGAAGGAGGAAACACAGACGCTGAAAGAGCATTCCATAGCTTACTGGTGGCATTAAGAAAAGAACTTTGGAAACTTCCAGTTCTTGGTTGACACACATTAATCGTGTATGGATGTTCGGCAAGTGTAAGAAAAGTTTGTCTGTTGTGGGTGGCTGCAGGAGGAATTAAATCTTTAAGTTTCGAAGAGCATCGACCGTGGTAATAACGGTAGAAAAGACTAAGTAAACCAATCTTACGCCTGTGTTCCATTGCTTGCAGAGTCAATTCAGCTTAGAAGGTATTTCATATATAATATACTTGTACATTGAACATTTTAAGTACAGGCAACACTGGTCTTTGATAGCTTCATTAAACGTTAAAGTATATACATTAACTTTGGCAATATGACGCATTACAATGTGATACGATAGAAAAAGCTATTCGACACATTCTCATAGAGCAAGCCCAGTCAATTCGAAGTCGCAATAATCGAATCATTGTGCGGTCAGTTCTGTTGTTTGCTGGCTAGCGTGACTGGGCAGAATCGCTCGCAGATATTGCGGGTCTCGATTTCAAAAGTTTCAATCTATTAATTATTGTTGGTCGCGATTCTTTTCAATTTGTAACCGAGCGGACGTTTTGCAATTCATTATTGAATCGATTATGATCGTAACACAAGAGTCGAGAAAATGGTACAGTCATATCTTGTATGATATTCATATATAAGAGTACAGTACCACGCTACGGATCTTGAAGCAATTTTTTTGAAAGATTTTTCATCAATTCGAGTGATGTATTATGTAACTGAAAGTAATATTACTATCGTGAACGTAATAAATATTAAAAGTCCATATTAAAAAGTGTATTTTGAACAACGACAAACCAACTAGTTTCAACGTTTGTTTTTGTCCTATGACTGAATTGAATCAATTAGGCCCCCTGAAACGTGACTTGGATAGGATTCATGTGGCAGAGATGAAGATGCTGAGGTGTGCGGGCGGTGTGACTAGAGTGGGCAGAGTTCGAAATGAGCATATTAGGGGTTCATTTGGGGTGGCCCCCATACCTGAAAAGATAAGGGAAAACCGCCTAAGATGGTATGGACATGTGACACGGAGAGATGAGGACCACATGGTGAAGAGAGATGATAGGAAATGGCGAGGCTAAGAGACTGAATTGAATCAATATTGCGCGATAATATTAAAAGGATAAATTGTCTTTTAATATCAAATGTTGTAACGTTTGTTATAGTAATGTAGGTTGATCGTCTGATGTTCTTAAAAATGCTGATTAAAAACGAACAGGTATGCCTTGGATACCACATGCGGAGATTACTCGAGGTAAAATTATTGATAACTGACAACTGTGTTACGGATATTTGTGGCGCCTATATGCTCCAGCTAAGGAGCTATTTTAAAATATAATACTAATTTTGAGTAATTACACACTTTCTTTGTTAGATTTATCAGTGCGGTATGCTGTTCTCTTTTAAATATTCTTTGATTTTGACTAACTTTCTGCTCCATCCATTTTCAAATCCTTGGCAATTTTAAGCTTTTGACATCCCCCGTCTTTAAAAAAGTTCCCGATGATCTTCTGAAGACAGCGCGAGCACGGGGGCTTGGAAAAAAAGCAGCTATAGTTAATGCCGTCTTGCATTCGCAGTTCATGTCCCAGACAGGTCTAAATTCACCTCTTGAACAACTGTACTATGGAAGGCCGTTCTTTCACCTCGTCATTTCCTAATAAAATATTGCAGAGCTAACATTATTTCATGTGTTTTTTGTATTTGCATGAAAAGTATGCATTCTTTTTTAACAAAGCATTTAAAGAATTTGAACGGCATACACTTCCGTTTGATATCAAACTACTTTTCATATGTTATGTTCCATTCCATGCGTTTTTTATCGCTCTTTTGCTTACGCATGCAGCAAACGCCATATCAGCCGCGGGTGTTTCAACTCTTGTACTAAAAACTATGAATCATATGAAAAAATAATCGTGCGGGAGTAAAAGACAAAGTAAAAAAAACGCATCGCGGACTCCGGATACGCTGAATGAATAATTCACTGGGCGGTCGGACGCGGGCAAAATCTCAAAACAATCTTTTGAAAATCACCGAATGGGTTCCGCGAAAGAGAATCGGTTGTTTATATTTCGAACTGTCTGCTGAAGTTATTGCGAAAAAAAACTGCGGACCGTGTAATTTATGGTGTTTGGGAAATCCCCTGATAATGGCGCCAAGGATGCAATTTTCAATTAGATGGTTGAATCGCTTTGCTTTTATTTGTATTAGTTGCTTGGGTATAACTCATAACCAACATTAAATCATTTTCAACACACCTTTTAGAAGTAGCCTCAAGCATTAAAATCCCCACTATCCACCAACATTTTCAAAGACCAACACTGAAATTTTACTGTAACACTAAAACACACACTAATCCTCTGATCAGAAGGTTAGGGGAATCAATGTCTTTGCGCAGTTCTCACCATCAACAGCTCTAAGCGGCTGAACTTATTATATTAATTTTTATTTTATGTTTTTCACTGTTTTTTATTTTTCTGTATTTTTTTTAACTGTCTAGTGTTAGGTATATTAAATAGGCTTAAGTTTTTGCTCATGTAAAAAATATAATCCATTTCAAGGATTCTATAGAATCTTAATTATTTAGGGAATTTCATTTAATATTAACCAATAAAATAATGTATCTTAAGTAAATGATAACTTTGTATGTAAACTTAATATTAATAACTCAATTTATAATTTTATGTACATGTATCTCAAGTTTAAATAAAGATTTATAAAAGAAAACAAAATAACAATCATTAAATCCTTGGATTTTCGTCTTACATAGGCATTAACTCAGTACCGACTTTAGACCCCGCGGCGCCCTATGGCAATTTTTTTCTACCGCCCCAAATAGTTTATTTTAAAAATATATAAGAGAGATTAGTTGCCTTCGGAGCCCCTAGCTTATTCGTCGCCCTGGGGCACGGACCCACTTCGCCACCCCCTAAAACCGGCACTGTATTAACTGGACACGGAGTATTTAGAGGGTTTTTCAAAAGGCCTCTCGCCTTACGACGCATGTCCACGTGATCATGGCAAACAGCTGACCGTAAAAATATTTTCTTTTTCGGAGTTCATCATCCATGAGAACAGAAGACGTGATTCATGTTGTCTCTGGCAATTCTTGAAAGGACCTTCTTTAACTGAGGCTTGCTTCGGACGGTCTCTTGCTGTTAAACTACGTTAAATATATCGTCGGAATTAATAATTCGCGTAGTTAAGGCCGGTTGGCAAACGAAAATAAGAGACGAAAGATTGTATATCGAGGATTTTCGGCACCAGCATGTAAGGGCTATATAGAGCTGATATCAGAATATTGCTGATTCTTAATTTAACCAGGAGTTTGTTGGCCACAGCCCACTTAACAAGGGCCTCGCTGAACCCTCTCGAAACCCTCTCATGCTCATAAGTGACATCACTTGTCTGCCAACCTTGTAAATGAAGCATCATCCTTGCCGTTAAACCTTAGGCCACTTACCGTGTTCGATAATGCATCGTTTTCGCGATAATCTCGAATATTTCGGTGTCATTGCCATTTCGTTCGCGCATTACCATACGTAATGTATTCAACCTGCATTGTGTTCACAAACAGCTGTTCTTCGCAAGGGAGAACCGATATAACGAAGAAAAAAAAAACGCTAATGTTTGTGGTCTCGATTCCCAGTAATTATTATCGCTATCGAGATGCGAGATTTGCATACAAAAGGCTGTTAACAATAATAATTAGAGATGCGATTTTTTCGTGTGGTTTTTTTTTGCTAGGTTAATGCGCAGCACATTTGCTGTTGATCTAGACCAGTGGTTCCCAAAGTGGTCCACATGGACCCCCAGGGGTCCATGGGATCATCCAGGGGGTCCATGGAAAATTAAAATTGATTTGGGGGTCCATGAACATCGTTAGGGGGTCCACGGAGGGTTCAATATAAAATTATTAGAAATTTTTACACATCAGTATTAATTTGGAAGTTACAATAAATAGCAATACATAAATGAGATATGTGTGATGTAAATATTTTAAAGTGCATACAATTAATTTCTTAGCCTGAGACAAAAAATAATTAAAATACGGGTTGGAGTCTAACCCTTATTTAAATGGAGGTCTACAAAGCGAATCGCATCTCACCGCCGGTTCCGTCTAATTTTGTTATCTGGCCAGAATCTCGTTACTAGCCGACACCGAAGAACACAAATTACTTAATTATTATTGCTTTATAGTTTTCGCTTCCAGAGAAAAGTTAAATGTTATTGAGCAATTAAATATAAGTAAAGTGCATTTTTTTTTCAAATACTATTAAATCATAATCCGCAGCTTTAATGTTCTGACACAAACTTGAAGTGCGATTTCTTCTGGAGCCTTAGAGGAGAACTAATACAATAGGGTACATCTCTCTTTTTAAATAACACCCTCATAAAAATGCAATAAAGTATTATGAGTATCTTTAATTACCACACTGCACTATGTGTTCACACGATTATCACGTATGTTTTACGAGAAAGCTTGGCTATTGTAAAACAATAAATAAATAAAAGTTGCCCTTTTTCTGAAATTCTATTTAGGACAGGAAACAATAAAAATGTGCCTGTCGCCAAAATCAAGAAAGGCGAGACTGACGTTATTTGGTCCATGGGTATATAAACAAGGGTAGTTTACAATTGGGACACAGAATCTATCTTTGATACCTACTGTATTGACCTATAACTCGCTCTTGTTATTCTGTTCTTTACAAGTTGATTAATATAAGTATACTTATATTTTGCGACACTAAGCCACAAAGCTTTTCCATTGTACTTTGGGTTATAGGATCGTATATATATAAGATCGACTAATAAGACGTGAGCAGTTTCCCCTCCCCGCCCCCAGTCTTCCATCAGCTCTCGTAATATAAGTTTAACATTCAAATATACACACACTCCTCAATAGTTAACTTTTAAACAATCGATATTATAATATTTCCGTATATTTAAAATGATTTTATTATTGCTATGTCTAATTTGTATATAATTATTTTGCCAACAGATAACTGATACTAAACATGGCCGAATCTAAAAAGAAATGTAGACAGTACAATGTCGATTATTTGAAGTTTGGCTTCATTCCATCACAGTCGAACAAACAATTGCCTTTGTGCCTTTTATGCAACAAAGTTTTAACCAATGAATCTATGAAACCATCCAAGCTGGAGATTCACCTGAAAAGATGTCACCCTGATAAAACAGATAAAGATTTGGAATACTTTCAAACACTCAAAAATAAAGTGATGGTACCTTCGGTAGACGAAATGTTCGGCTCGACGTCAAAAAGAAACGATGATGGTTTGCGGGCGTCGTACAATATATCGTTACTTATAGCAAAATCTGGAAAACCGCATACTATCGGAGAAAAGTTAATTTTGCCAGCAGTCGAAGAGGTTTTAAAAACTGTTGTACACCAACCTGCATCTGATATAATTAACAAAATTCCTTTAAGCAACAACACAGTTCAAAGACGTATTGATGAAATGAGTTATGATATTGAAAGTTTCTTGTGCAATTATTTGCAAACGACTCATTTCTCTCTACAGTTGGATGAGTCAACTTTACCTGATAATGAAGCATTATTATTGGCATATACTCGTTTTATTATGGATCAAGAAATCCACGAAGA
Organism: Glossosoma conforme; assembly: GCA_022606575.1. Lineage (NCBI taxonomy): Eukaryota > Metazoa > Arthropoda > Insecta > Trichoptera > Glossosomatidae > Glossosoma > Glossosoma conforme. The sequence continues at coordinate 2,257,898 of JAGTXR010000046.1, forward strand.
ACTGCTATTTGCGAGAACTTTGCCAACCGACACTAAAGGCGAATCAATATTTCATGTTTTGAAGGATTATTTCACAGAAAAAGAAATTCCTTTGTCAAATATTATGTCAGTTGCTACAGATGGAGCTCCTGCCATGGTTGGGCGTTATCGTGGCTTTATAAGCTATTTAATACAAAATGTACCCGGGGTGTTAGCAATACACTGTGTCATTCATCGACAACATTTAGTTGCTAAAAATCTGAATATTAGAATGCATGAATCTCTTAAATTATTCATTGATGCTGTAAACCAAATCCGAATCAATGCGTTGCATATGCGGCTATTTGCGCAGTTGTGTGACGAAAATGATGAGAACTTTCATCATTTACTCCTTCACACCAAAGTGCACTGGCTGTCGAAAGGATTGTGCTTGACAAGATTTTTTGCTCTCTTTGACACTATTTTAGAGTTTCTGGATGATAAAGATAGAATTTTAAAAGAAAACTCAATGATGTGGAAAACGGATATTGCTTATTTAACAGATTTGTTTGCTAAATTTAATGCAGTTAACTTGCAATTACAAGGTGACAGTCTTAATTTGATTCAAACAAAGTCCATCATTTCAGCGTTTCTTGCCAGAATAAAGCTAAGGAAGCAAAATATTGGACGGGGCGAATTTTCCCAGTTCCCAATCTGTCACAGATAAGCTGCCAGGAAGACGATGTTTCAACCTAGGTTCAACATTTAAATGCCCTATATTCAGACTTTGAAACAAGGTTTGAGGATTTTTGACTATGGTAATACCACAGTGGATAATATGGTGGTGACATTGAAGAAACCAATGTCATATTACAAGACGAAATAATCGGAATATCAACTAACGAAGAACTCAAAGCACAGTTTAATAAAGGATATCAGCAATTCTGGCTTGAAAAAGACATATCTGTCACTTATCCCGCATTGTGGAATATTACGAGAAAGTTTTTACTTGCTTTTCCATCTTCATACCTATTGGAAAGGGGTTTCAGTGCAGTTGCCAATCTCATAACAAAAAAAGAAACAAACTGGATATCATCAAACGAGGAGATTTCAGATTAAATCTCACGAAATTGATGCCAAATGTTGAAAAACTATTATCAAATCATCAAGTACATCCCTCCCATTAAATGCATTTATTTTTCGCCTAGTTGTAACAGATCGTAAATTATGATTGGGTTCGTTACAATTTTAATTTACAAAATTGTTACAAATATAATGGAGTAGTATACTTCAATAGTCTGCCTCGGGAAATTAAGGCGATCACTGATATAAAAAAGTGATCGAAAAGGTAAAAAAGTTCTATAAACTATTAACAAACAGAACTGACGTCGTCACATAACAATGAGAACAAGGATATGTACCTGAAGTGATATTGTGGCTTTTGGGTTGAGCCGTGTGTGGTGAACTTCCTTCAACCAATATTTCGACCGCCATTGCAGGGGTCATTTTCAGGATTAATAAATTTATTTAGTTTTGAGTTGGTTTATTCAGATTATATATATTTTTAAAGATAAAAAAAATGTATAATCTGAATAAACCAACTTAAAACTAAATAAATTATTAATCCTGAAGAAGACCCCTGCTATAGTGGTTGAAAGAAGTTCTCCACACTCGGCTCAACCCAAAAGCCACAATATCATCAGAGGGAGGCCTAACTCATGCGTGAGGCCTACTCATGCGGGAGGCCTACGTTCAACAGTGGATGGACACAGGCTGATGATGATGATGATGATGATGATGATGATCAGGGGTCCACGGATAACCGAAAATCGTGTCAAGGGGTCCACGAGTGAAATAAGTTTGGGAACCTATGATCTAGACAGCCATTGTTATATTGTAGAAGAGCAGCTTCTACTGATTGTAACTAAATTTTCCACTACCGGAATTTGTAAATTTAACATTTCAATAGCCTGAGAATCGAAGGTCTTTTGGATCTAGATTGTTTTTTTAAATGTAAACTCATACAAGAGAATACCTACAGATGGTGATAGTAATTCTAAAGTCTCATCTGTGAAATTGTATGACGCTTACCATGCTGCATATGGTTAAGCGCTGCATGTTGAGTAGTGTTGATCCGCCAACGTCATGAGACTACAGCCCGAATTTCACGAATCATCCTTATTATTTCAGGGATTTACTATGAATGGGTGGTCTTCACGGGACAACTTTCGTCTACCACCAATTTTAATAAATAGACTATGACTGGTATTCTACGGGTGAGGGATCAAATTCACACCAACTGGGGGTATTTTAGAGTTTAGAAATCGAATAAAAATTACTTTTTTTATAATCTCCCTCGGGGATCAAATTCACGACCATTGGCTTGCAAAGCAAACGCTTTGACCATTGAGCTATACCCGCCGGTACAATTGGATTATATTTACTATTGGATTAGAATTTCAAATGACAATAAATTTTACATCTATAGAAAGAACTGTGCATTTAATTGTATCTGCAAACCATTATTGTTTTCATTGAATAAAGTAAGTATTTTTTACTTTGTTTTAATAATTGCCGGCGGGTATAGCTCAATGGTAAAAGCGTTTGCTTTACGAGACAAAGGTCGTGAATTCGATCCCAGAGGGAGATTAAAAAAAAAAGATTTTTCATCGATTTCTGAGCTCTAAAATAAAACCGGTTGGTGTAAATTTGATCCCTAACCCGTAAAATAATAGTCGTAGCCTATTAATCAAAAGTGGTGGTAGACGAAAGTCGTCCCGTGAAAAACCACCCATTCATAGTAAATTCCTGTAATAATAAAGATAATGCATGAATCTCGGGCTGAAGTCTATGACGTTGGCGGATCAACACTCCACATGAAGCGCTTAGCCATATCCACCATGGTAAGCGTCATAGGATTCCACAGATGAAATTTCAAAATTACTATCACCATCTTTCGATATTCTCCTGTATGTGCTTACATAAAAAAATGTAAGGATCAATTCCAGTAATTTTTTATTCACGAATGATGTTCGTGCTCCCTCACCTGGCTTGCAAATACTACTAATAATACGTGTTTTTTACAAATCATTGTATTGGCAATATGATAAAACATAGAAAAATATATACTTATTTAATTCTATAATTTCTTATTTGTTTGAAAAAAAAAGTGATTTAATAGTAGTGCGATTGGTAATAACGTATTTTTAAAAAGCTTTAAATTTTAGATACATTAAAACATAATGGTTCCGCCGCATTTCGTTCCCAGACAATTCGTTAAACGACTCATCGGTAACGACGCAGGTACTGGACGTCTGGTGAACGGAACATTTAAACACGAAAATATAATTGAATTTGAATTTGGTGCACGGGACAACTGGTGCACTGAATGTCTCTCTAACGTAACCTAACCTAAGTTAATTCGTTAACGATACTGGTGGATCTCTGGACATAACAATCACTGTACAAATCCTTAGGTTAGGTTAGATTATAGCGAGACAACCAGTGTGCCTCACGTCGTTACCGATGAGTCGTTGAACGAATTATCTGTGAACGAAATGCGGCGGAACCGTATTTTTTTAGATGCATCTTTGAATATTTTGAGTGTTTTTAAAATAAAATTTTATACACATTTTTCGGAGGGTGAGATTATTCCCGTGGCTTCTTAAAAGCTCTAAATATATTCTTGTATCCAAAACTGTCACTTCAGAATCCCTTGACAGATGACGTCCCAGTATGCCCCGTTAGCTCCGACTCGGGATTATTTTAGGGTAATTAACACTTCCTTCATTAAAAGCTATTAAAAGACCTCCACGAAATTCTCCACGGCTTAAACTCGAGTGAGTAAGTTCATTTTGTTGAGTCAGTTAATGTTTCACTGAAACATAAATCATGTCAATTTTAATAACAGTAATGTATTAATCAAGTGTATTAAACTGCAATTCAGAAAGTACACGAGAGACGGAAATGTCGTAAATTACTAGTATATTATATCTGGATTTTTAAAAATATTTATTAGAATATTATTTTATTATTTCAATATTCTAATCTACTTTTATATATCATTGACCCGAGTGGTACTTACTAAAATAAATAGACGGTCGGAAAGTAATAATATTAAGCTTGTGAATAAATGAAGACTGATTGAATAATAAAAAATAAAAATATACATACTTTGAATATATACTATAGCGACATCTATCATACGATGATAACAATGATATAAACGCTAGTTCCAACGCGACTCAGCTCAGGCATAGCGATAGCCAAGTTGGCTGAGCGGTATGAATACCTGGGCATAGTTGGTTTCCAAGGTCCGCGGTTCGCATCCCGCTTCTGCCGTTATTTTTCTGCTTGAATTGACTCGTTGAAAAGAATTTTATGTATAGTATATGTATATTTAATTACTAATAATACTCGTATATTAATTAAAGCACAATTTCGTCTTTTTCTTCTTTGTGTCAAAGTCACGCTGTTTAAATCAAATTTAGAGTGATGGTTAGAATATATCGGTTTGGGGTTGAGCCACCACTCGAGACCAAATGGCCCAGGCCTTCGAAGTCTAAATCTTACTGGTTGTATATGATGAAAACTATATTGTAATCATTCCCTTTGAGATTTTTTATATATATTAAATTTTTTAATGTTATTTTCCTTGTTTTATTAATTTCCTTGCTTTAACATGGTTTGGTCGTTTACAAGAGAAGGACTGACGAAGTGTACTGAGTCTTATTTATTCAACGTGGTTTATGTTTAAACAATAAATTTTTGGCAACCAATTTTTTTGCCAGTATTTAATTCAATTAACGGGCAGTAATTATTTTGCATACAGTCACTAATAAATAGCTAAAAACGAAAATTCAAAGTAATCATTTGGCAGCAGGGAAATAATATTATAATAAATTGGCATGAAATAAATAATGAATTGTTATTAATAATAGGTTAGGTTTCCATTTTATGGATTAATTTTTCATTCATTTTAAATATTTTTTTACCAACATGGAATATATTACTGTCATTTTAATTTTAAAAATTGACAACATTCATACTATGTAAATGTATTATCGTGTCGGAAACAACAGGGTCAGATCCTGTCTGCCCAGAAGTGGGCGACGTCGATGGCGTTACTCCCGGCCCCTATCAGGTCTTCCTGGGTGCAGCTATTCGGACACAGCGCACACTTCAGAAGGGTCTGCTCCACGCCGCAGCCACGTTCAGTCAGTCCGCTGTAAAAGTGCCAGGCTTTCAATTGTGTCCTCGCCTTTCATACTCCGGTCCGAAGTCTGTTTACAGTAATTAAAATAATTTTGCATTAAAATATTATCTTTCTCATTGAAACTGATTACGTTAAATATTTGTTTAAATTTCTACAACTTTCACGTTATAATACTTAAGCTTATGTTGACTGAATTGAATAATATAAAATAATAATATACATACACATGATGGTAACAATGGTATAAATACATCTTCTTGCGCGTGTCCGTTCAGGCGGAGAAATAGTCGAGTGGACTAGGCGGTGTAAAAGACAAGAGCAAAGGTTGGTTCCAAGGCTCGTGGTTCGCATCCCGCGTTTGCCGATATTTTTCTGAATTAATTGATGCGTATAAAAAAATTATGTATAATTTTATGTGTATATTTAATTACTAATTATAATACTTCCCATAATAACAGTCATAATATCGTTGATTCGTAGCTTTGTATGACGTAGCGATATCTTATGCAAGTGAGCACTTTAGCGCTGAAAAATTGTCATTGTATGAACTGAAAATAATGTCATTGACCTCTTTCATTGCGGCGCTAAAACTCTCCGACAGCTTTCACTGAACGAGCTTAAACTCGGAAATAAAAAATAAATGACAAAAAAGGCGGCAAAAGAGTTGGAATTGTTCTAAATTTAAACTACACACTCGTACATAACCTCGGGGCTTTAACCCCTTCGCTCCCGTCGCCGGTTGGACGTGTGACCCGCGGCATATTAACGATACGTTTTTCGTTTTGTAGTCATTAGTCTGTCGGGCGTCAAGGGAGTCAATGTCTTGTTGTTTAATGCAGTATTGCATGTTGAAAATTTAATTTTTTAATTCATCTGTAAATACTATCTAATTATTTTTGATTAATACATTAAATATTATAAGTTTACATTATTTTTCTAATCCTTTTTAATATCCGCTCACTATCTGCAGACTTGAAATACTCAAGAAAAAAGCGCTATCCCCGAGTACAAAAAAGATCTGACGGTTTGATTCAATCTCAAGTAATCAAACCGCCAATGTTTTTGCCGCTCCCTGTATTTTTTAAGTTTTTTAATGTTTCACATGTTTGTCCCAAATAGTCAATAGCTTGTATATACCTTCATTTAGTGATGTAAATTTTATTGAGTTTTTATATTTTTTTATATTCTACTAAATTTAATTTAATAGTTTTTTTTTAAATTTAATTTTTTGTTTAAATTCAATGATTAGAATTAGGACAAAAAAATGTCTAGGCCTCGGGAGCGTAGGGCTGATCATCCGAGCTCCTTAAAAACCCTGATCATCGAACACCCAAATCTTTCTCTGGTACTACAGCCGCAGTCTATGCAAGTTCGCGGACTCTTGTCCTGGAGGCTCCCGGGAACCATCTATGTTCTCATGTGGACCTTTGGGTAAGGCAGGTGTTCTGAGACAAGGCATGGACAATCTGTGAGTTTACAGAACTGTGAAACGGAAATTTGCAGTGTTCATATGCTCTGAATACGTAGCGGAGTTGGTAAAAAGGAAAAAAAAAGAATATTCAGGAAGCATGCTAATTTTCTTTAGTATGAATACTCTATTTATAAAACCAGTGTTGCCATAATTCTGTTTAGATTATTAGATAGTTATTTTACTATCGCTTTTATACACTCTGGTGGGTTAGGTTAGGTTGGGTTAGCGAGACTTCCAGCGCATCAGTTATCCCGTGCACCAAATGTCCCGTGCACCAGACATCCAGTACGGCCCACGTCGTTACCGATAAGTCGTTGAACGAATTGTCTGGGGACGAAATGCAGCGGAACCGTATATCTTCATTCATTAAAACTAGTTTTTTTTAATTTTCACTTAAATACTTATTGTAAAAAAATTTGGGTTAAGCAATGGCAAATATATCGTATGCTTAGTTTATTTTAATAATATTGCACAAAATAACGTAGAAATTATTTAAGTAATTAAATATACACATACTATAACGCAACAAATTCTTTTTATACGCATCAATTCGTTCAGAAAAAAATTATCGGCAGAGGCGGGATGCGAACCAGCGAACCTTGGAACCAACCATTTGTTCAAGTTCATTACCCTTTACCACACGACCATCTACTGCCCGAACCTATGTTAATTATTTCAATTCAATTTAATTACTTTTAATATTGTAATATAGTCAATGATCTTGTGGATTTTGGGTTGAGCCGTGTGTGGTGAACTTTTTTCAACCAATATTTCGACAGCCATTGCAGGGGTCTTCTTCAGGATTAATAATTTATTTATGCCTGCAATGGCGGTCGAAATATTGGTTGAAAAAAGTTCACCACACACGGCTCAACCCAAAAGCCACAACATCAAATCTGGCCGTGAAAACCTAATAAGTTATTTTAGTCAATGATCTATAAAAGTAGATTAGAATATTGAAATATTAAAATTATATTCTAATAAATATTTAAAAATCCATAAAGAAATTTAATATTTGATATTTATTTATTGTGATTCGTTTATGTACGTCTCCGATATCCCATGCAAAAAAATCGCCCCTACGTTCCGTGTTTAGTCCACGTGTGTGGCCATGTAGTTTTATGGGCTCTCGCTCCCCACGACCTTACACCCTCGATGGGATGAAGCGTGATGATGATGATGATTATAAACACACACCCGCGTGCCACGTGTGCGCTCCCGCCGCAATTATCCCACCCCAGTTCTGGACCAAAATATCGCAGCTAGCTGAGGGTTACGGACGATTTATTCATGTTTTTTTTGTATGCATTGTGATTTGATTTTGAAATATTTTTGTAGACATTTTGAATAATATTACTATTTGTAATTACAGTTCTTTTATTGCCGAAAAACATTTTATTTTTTAACAAAGTATTAGTACTCAAGAAAATAGCACGAAAATTACATTTATGATATATATATAGAATGGTATTGAAAACAACAGGGTCAGATCCTGTCTGCCCAGAAGTGGTTGACGTCGATAGGGTTAATCCCGGCCATTATTAGGTCTTCCTGGGTGCAGCTACTCGGACACAGTGCACACTCCAGAAGGTGGGACAGGGTCAGCTCCACGCCGCAGTCACATTAAGTCGGTTCGCTGTTAAACTGCCAGACTTTCATTTATGTCCTCGTCTTGCATACTCATGGTCCAAAGTCTGTTACAATACATACACTCCATATATTCCACCCCTGGTCGTGTCCAGGGGCTAGGTCCTCTTTCGGGGCAATCCAAGTATTCCCCTTCAGTTGCGCTTCTCCACATATTCAGCCGCAGGGTGGCCTCATGTAATACCAGTTACAAAGTTTTTGTTTCATCTTTAAAAACGTTTTCAATTTATCGTAGAATTATTCTAGAGATGAAATTAACTAAATTTGTTACGTCTGTGGACGGCATTCTACATCTGGAGTGGTTCCGGAATGTTTTCAGTGACTAATACTTGTGTTTCATTTTTGACAGAATCTCTGCATGTGGCAACCAGACGATTCCATTTATAAGCGTGTTGTATTTTGATATGAAACTTGACAAATTTACTTATTATCGTATGAAGTCAAATGTTTGAAAGAAATATAGAACGACTGATATCAAAATATAAAATTAATACAAATAATTAATGATATACACTAAGATCATGACGAGCTTGCCAGTGTTGAGCACTAAAAAATACATCGTATTCTTGGTATTTAGGTGTGAATTTGTCGGAATGCTGGAGTGTGTGTGTGTGAAAGTGTTCTGATCTGTGGATTGCTGAGAAGGAATTGTTATGCGTGTTAGGATTTGATCGAATGGAACACGGCCATTCCGAACATAAAAAGATAATACTTAAGAACACGGTATGATGTCACGGGGAATTTAATATCAGGTAAGATTGTTTAATTATTTTTATACAGTATTGAATTTTAAATGATTAGCGGAATAGTTTACAATACATCTGAGCTGAGTTTATCAACAAGTGATATTATAATATTGAAAGGTTACTCGTTGGTAGTTGTAGTTTGGTCGGTCGTGTATCGAGCACGATGATTCCGGCAAACGGCTGAGTGATTGATCAGGTTTCGGAGACGGTCGCGGCCAAGAATAAAAAGATTATGGTCTATATGTTCGTCTTCTTATAAAGAGTCTGCTCAACATCCACCTTGATAGGTACAATAGTATTTGAAGCGACCTCTGGTAACGGCGATTCTAACGGCCTCTATGGGACACACAGGGCAAACATTAATAGATAAGATACAGAAATTGGTGCAATTGATAAAATAGAAGTCCGCCACAAATTTATGCTTAAAATATCATGTTATAATTTTTTCATAAATGAAGATAAATATTTCATAGTTATTCATTATTATTTTACATCATATTTTGTCAAGAAATTCGTTTAATTTAGAATTATTTAATTAAATCTATAACGATCAATATTTAATTTGTCTCTTTGGAAAGTAATAATATTAAGCTTGTGAATAAATAAAGACTGATTGAATAATAATAAAAATATACATACTTTGAATATATACTATAGCGACATCTATCGTACGATGATAACAATGATATAAATACTGGTTTCAACGCGAGTCGGTCTGGGCATAGCAATGGCGCAGTTCGCCGAGCGGTATGAATACCTGGGCATAGTTGGTTTCCAAGGTCCGCGGTTCGCATCCCGCTTCTGCCGTTGTTTTTGTGCTTGGATTGACGCGTTGAAAAAAGAATTTTATGTATGGTATATGTATATTTAAGTAATAATTTTATTTGTATTGTTTAAAGTATTTTAATGTAGACCAATGAACTTCAATTAATTTTGGGTATAAATATAATAATTTTTTTTTTTAGAAATATTTCATCTAAATTCACTGGCAGAGACTTTTCATCATTACGAAATGTTTTAATAGGCACTTAAATCTTGAAATTGATATTTTACGACATTTCAATATTTGCATTCAGTTTCAAAACATTTTCAGGTCAATTATGAATTTTAATGAAGATAAACGTTGATTATTTATTTTGTGTTGGATATTTTTAATTAAATCAACGATAAGCGTTCTCCTTTAACCCTTTGTAGGACCTTGTTTTGCTTTATGATTAATTTTCAGTGCATTGCAGCACCGTGGGAACAATGCACTTGAACATACGTGCTTAACACTCGGCGAGTTTCAGACGGCGCACTTAAACTTATCACATTTTAAATTAGTAAAAGAATCAAATTATCGATATTATATTGTTATATCATTCACTCATATGTGTTATATCATTCACTTATATTATTGTGCCCGTCTGTCGGGGCACAACAATATGTAGCGCCCCTAGGATTAACCAACATGATTATTAGATGTGCATGTCAGGCTAGCAAACAAAAATAAGAGACAAAAGATCGTTTATCGAGGCTTTTCGACATCAGCCTAAAAGAGCTATATCAAACTTAGGTCAATATTTAACCCTTTCATTACGGATCGGTGGAATACAAATTATACTGTCAATTATGAAACAAGTATTTGAAGCATAAATGTACTGATCTGGTCTATTTTCATATATCAATCACATTGGTTCTCGTATCCTTTAGCTATCAGATGATGCATAAAAAACTGTTCTAAGAAAGTAGTAAACAATATATCACGGCTACCGACGTCAACGGTAGGGGAATCTTACACAGCATATATCGTGTACCGATGCGAACAGGTCAATATTTAACACCGATCTTAAAGTGAACGTTAAAAATACAAGTATAAATGATAAAAAAAGCTCATGTTCACACATTATTCACATACTTGCAATGATATCGTGATATAATTCCACTTTTTGTTGTTACACTCGTCTGACTCGTCACGTACGACAACCGATCGTGTATAATAGTTGCACCTGACTTCAAGGTGATTTATCTGTCATTAGCTTCCAATAAATCACCGCGCATTATGGTTGTTCACGTCCAGACGTGCATTACACAAGATCGGTGCATGCTGATCGACCAAAGCAACCGATGTAATGTATCACACGTGCAACATATGCATAGCAACTATGTAACTGTTATCCTCTTGAGCTCGAATTGATAATGTATTGGAAATAAGAAAGAATCGCAGTGAACAGTGGTTGAAACCAATTTGAGTGAAGATATTGACATATTTAGTGTGATATTGCTTCAGATTCAGTGCTGGTGTGGACGGATACGAAATGTTGGACGTTTGATTTTGTGACAATAATGCCGTGTTATTTGTGTGTCAACCATGATATACTTGTGACATGGTTTTTGTTGTCACAAATCCTAATTATTTGCGCTCCGTATTCCTACACTTGTTCTGGGTGTGAGGTCGAGGAGGAAAAAAAAGTGATCAAATATTGAGCATCATATAGTATTTTTTTAAAAATATAAACACATGCAGAAGAGTATCGATATTGGATTTTCATTGTCTTATTTTTATTAAATGTATCGAATATTTACATTTTAGTAAGAAGAAAAATAGGTAAATCCAAAATCTACCGGTGGTGTTAATGAAGCAATAGATATACTGCTCGTTTTTAGTCTACATTTAAAAGTGTTGAGCTAGTGATGAGTCTGACCATTATATGTGGGTACTACAGGATGGTATTTTACAAGTTCAGAGTCGTTATAATAGCGATAAAAAATAAAAAATAAATAAAACTAAAATTATGTTTTTTTGACAAGGATTAAAAGTAAAAATATGTTTTATTATTATATATCATACGTACAATGCTCACTTGTCAGGTCGTGGGTTCGATCCCCGAATGAGATTAAAAAAAAAAAGTTTGAATCGATTTCTGAGCTCTAAAATACCCCCGGTTGGTGTGAATTTGATCGCTCACCCATAAAACGCCAGTCATAACCTATTATAACAATTAAAATTGGTGGTAGACGAACGTCGTCAAGTGAAGACCACCCATTCATAGTAAATTCCTGTAATAATAAGGATGATGCGTGAATGTCGGGCTGTAGTCTATAATATTGGCAGATCAACACTCCATATGCAGCGCTTAACCATATATAACTTGGTAAGCGTCATGTAATCCACAGAATAGATTACTTTCAGCATCACTATCACCATCTATCGGTATTCTCCCGTATGTGTTTATATAAAAAAAGTGAAAAGCTAAACAATACTATTGTTTATAGCAGCAAATCGGGGAAATCTTCCCAGGATATTTAGTAATCATAACAATGACTGAAATTCACTCAGGATTAAATTAATGACGTATTGAAATAATATCTTGATCCTTGGAATAGATTCGTCGTGGAGGGTCTTGACGTCTGTTGGTGTTTAGTTTATGGTCCATGAGGGGAGAACAGCCATCACCGCAGCAATAGTTCCCTAAATAAATAAATTCATTCCTTGCATTTGTCGGCTTGGAGCGTTAGAATATAGGAAGGACGTCTAACTGTGAAGTACCAGATGTTGTGTGTGAAGGAAGATAATTATTTCTATGCATATTTCAAATCATTTATTTACTTGTTTATGTCATAAACTAATATACACTGATCTGTGAAAAATTCTTTGTTAACCTTTTCGGATCGGTTGTCGGCATATGCCGTCAAAGATTCCCCGACCGTTGACATCGGTTGACGTGATATATCGTTTTGCTACTTTCAGTACTCATTGTGACATCTACGGTAGTAAATTGAAAGTGGAGTCATTCCCTTTATCAACTTACATGTATTCTTTATAATCATGTAAATAAATATCGTTAGGTTTCGTCACAGGAGCGATTTTTCTGTAAACCACATGTGTCAATGCCACCTGTATAGAGTTACATAATGAACGTTTGTTAAATATAATTCTTTTTTATGCATCATCTGATAGCTTAAGTATTGAAGAACTAATGTGATATATGAAAATAGGTCAGATAAGTACATTTATGCTTCAAATACTAGTTTTAAGCAAAAAAAAATTTTTGAACAATTCACGCCGTATTGACAGTATAATTTGTATTCCACCGAGCCGTAACGAAAGGGCTTAACTATTTAGAAGGTTTTTTCATATTCCACTTCTTCTGATATCATCAGTTCAGCTGATGATCGGCCATAACTTAATTTACCAGTTCTAAGGTGCTACTCCAACACTTTTATTTTCTATCGACCGTCATCTCTCCGACAGATATATCCTGCACATTGCCTCTTGATTGTGCCTATTCTTCCGGTTTCGTCCACTACTCGAGTTCATTATCGGATATTCTCGTTTTAGATCTTTTAACCCTTGTCCATTCCTCGTTCTAGTATATATCTGTACCTGAAGGTCCATTGTAAACATACATGTAGTATCATTCAAATACGAGCTTTCTCAATCACCATCTGTCAGTATTCCCCTGGTTCTGTAAATGTAGAAAAATAAATAAAAAGAAAGTGAGTTGGTAGTAGTGTGTCGGCCTGTAATGGATATTCCGCCATTATAGGGAGAAAGGATGCGTTGCCGCTGAGTTGAGAAGTGCCAGATGTTGCAAGCGGAGCTATCGCGTTCTCTGTGTTGTATTTTTAAATAGTGTTTGCTCCGACAATATGTTATCGTCACCCCACAGATGCGTATATTAGCTGACATGTTTATTGACGACCAGATCAATCCGAAACTCTCTCGGAACTTGATTTGTGAAACAAATAATAGCGGTTACAAAATGTTCAGTACAATTTGTGTTTGAAATAAAACAACTGCGTAGTCTTCTTCGTAGTATCAATCCGGTGAATTGGTTGGCAGCAACAGAATCTTGCATCTCGATCTCCACTCCTCTCGGTCCTCCGCAACCCTCTTCAGCTCAGCATAAGAGCTACAACTCATGTCCTCGAACCTTTGCTGCAAATACTCCCGTATAGGGCGCCCTCTGCAGTTTCTATCCTAAACCATCCCTTCCACACAATGTCGTGAAGAAGACCATCGTCTCGCATGGTGTGACCGATCCATCGGGCTCGCCTCACTGAGATGGTTCTTACTAGCTTCCTATCTTCCTTGATTATGCTGAGAGTTTCATTGTTCGTGACGTGGTCTCTCCAGGAAATTCCAAGAATTCTTCTGTATGACCACATCTCAAAGGCCTCTAGTCTTTTTTTATTACTTTCAGATAAGTTTTATATAAACATAAAAAAGTCATTTTAAATAGAAAACGTTCTAAACGTTGGTTTGTATTAAAAAAATCACTAGGCGGACATTATTCTTGTCTAGTGGCAGTTCAACTGTGTCTTAAAATCTGCTTAGAAGATTGCATGCATGAAAAAGAAATATCAAAACGAGAGTTGTTTTGTCCACTAAAGGTGAATTGATTACTTATTTTCCCCTACAGATTACATAGTCATAGACCACAGCCTTCAACTATGTAAGTAGGGGTGTTTGTCTATTCCAGAGAATACTCTGAAATACAAACGGCGGAATCTCATCCGGCCTTCCGCTACCGGTTAACCTAGTGGCTCTGAACTCTCTGCAAGGATCTGATTCGACGCTGTATATAAAGTGAATCTGCACAGGCATTCGACGTGCGGGTTCTAGAATCGCCGCTAACGACATCTGTTGAAAAATAAAGTAAACAATTAATTCAAAATATTATCACCAAGTATACATTTATTTTTACTTTATAACTTAATTTGATCCGACATAAATACAAAAAAATATACTAATTAAAAAATATATATTTTAGTCCAGAAGATTTTTGACGCAAAAACTGTGGGAATGATAAGGCAATAAAAATACACTGCTAAAAACTGTCACCCAGTTGGGTTTATTTAGTATTTTTGTATTTTGTACTTTTTTGTCCGAGATAGGTATATTGATTTACGATATTGAAGATACATTTTATGTATTGAGAATAACTTTTCGTTAACCCTTTCATTACGGCTCGGTTTGAATACAAATTATACTGTCAATTACAAAACTAGTATTTGAAGTATAAATGTACTTATCTGCTCTATTTTCATATATCACATGGATTCTTGTATCCTTTAGCTATCAGATAATGCATAAAAAACGTCGGGGAATCTTATGACGGCATATGCCGACAACGATGCGAAAGGGTTAAAAATATTTTTAACAATAATTGTTAAATAGTCTTGTCGATTTTTCAAATCGATGTTTGCGTAGCTTTGTAATGAAATTTAACCTTTAATGGTATTTGTTTTTTTGTTATTCTAATATTCTATTAGAACCTTATCTAACAATGTTTGGATCAAAGCGTGTTATAGAACATCAAATAGTCAGCAAAGTTCCAAAGTTCATCTTTGTTGATAGATAATAGAGCACTTATTGATATCAGCTGATTATGTATTTGTACATATTTATTATCAATGTTATTTCAACACATTTTAAACATGTTTCCTAGGTTATCAATTGATTACTCAAAGATAGATTTTTCTACATTTTACGTTCTTTGTCGAACCATCAATTTTACAATGTATAATATCCTATTTCCGTTACATTTATTTCACAATTCACATTACATCGACTACTTCACGCTGATTAGATACAGATGTGGGTATCTTGGATAAAATGTGGAATAAATATAAACGGTGAGTACATTTCTCACCTCTGATTTACAGATGACATAGTGCTAATAGCCGAATCACCTGACAAGCTTCAAGCTCTACGACCTCAATGAAGCATCGAATAAAATTGGTCTGAAAATGAACATGGATAAAATTAAAGCCATGATAAATAGTCATATTTCCCAGACTTTTGACTCTATTTCCATTGCAGAGAAAAACAAATAGAGGTTGTGAACGACTATACCTATCTGGACAAGTAATACAACTAGGACGAAGTAACTTCTCAAAACCATTTATGTTCTCTTGTGGACCTCCGGGTACACAGATGTTCTGGGGCTACGTATAAACAATCTGAGATTACAAAACTGTGAAGCGGCAGTTTGCGGTGTCAATATGCTCTAAAGATGGACCGAAAAATGGACATTAAATTTATTGACTTATGTGAAGTGTCCAAGACAACAGTTTATGGACATGTTATTTCTGCTAACTAATCATCGATGGAGGAGATAAAGCGTCTTAGTTTGTGAGTCGTTCATAAGGCCATTGCGTCTCGGAGGCTGGGTCACGACTGATCTGTTAGTCGTTCTTGCGTTGGGGTGCTCCATCAGGATGGTGTTGCCACAGACATATTAAACCTTTAAAATGGTCCAAAAAGCCTAAAACCGAAAGTACCGACATGTTTAATGGTATTTGTTTTTAATGATAATGCTTGTTTCATTGCATTGCATAAATAGTCGCCGTCTTTGAGGAAATCAATAAGATAATATTTCATTACACAAGGAAGAAGAAAAATATGTCAAAAGAAAGGAAGAAACGTACTCAAAAATATAATAAATAAATATTACATCAACTGATTATATACTTATTGCAAACTTCCTATTAGACTTGAAGGTTAGAATTGACTGGACAGCTTATCAAACAAATGCTTGCAACTTAACCCATAACCGCCCTACGTACAAGCTTGTGTACACCTATTCTAATAATAATTATTTGATGTATTTATTCTATGATTATTATAAAAGTAATTAAATATGTCGAAACTAAATGAAATGAGTAAACTATGAAAAAAAATGGGAATAATGCGTAGATAAATGTCATTGGTTTATCATCAAAATATTGATTTAAAACACGATGATTTAGGTTTGACATTTTATTTTTTATTTTTAAAAATATGAAATATTTTAACTTTTCATTATATATTGTGATAGACTATTTAGAATGATAATATTCTTTAACTATAATGTGCTGGGTTATATTTTATTTTCTCTATAAAATTGTATATAATAGGCATCTGACTGACAAAATTGTGGATAATTGTCTCTATAACCTTAGTCCTGACTGTGACCCACTTATATATTGACCCAAAATTGTCATTATGACTAAAAAAAAAAAAACCTTAACGACGATGTTTTGGATTCGACAACAGAAAAAAGTGTTTAGTTCAGAGGACGAAAAAATCGATATTAGAGTTATTTTATTTTATTTTATTAACGGCCTAGGCCAATACATACGGTTTTAAAATAGAAAATACAATAAATGAAATGGTAAAACAGAACAATATAATAGCTAAGACAAATACATTTAGACAAAATATGAACATGAGTAAAAAAAAACAGATCTAGTACATTAGTAGAGGGATCTGCGAAATGCTGGAAGGTCCACCCCTAAAAAGTCCAAGTCACTAGAGGAGTTAACCAGTCTACACATTCTTAACATAGGAGAATAGAATCCGTAGTTGGTTTTGGATGTCCTTACATGTAGCAGGTCTCTGCCTCTAGTGAACCGGGAGGGAACATTGAACGTAATTTCCTGCAATAATGTCGAGTCATCGATTATGGAGTTCATAATTTTAAAAATAAACAGCAAGTCACAGTCACTGTTCTACGTCTCTCCAATGTAGATACATTAAGTCGCCTCTCTATATCTTCATAGGAGTAGCTACCTCTCTCAAGGCCGATCAGTCGTGCAACTCTTGACAAGAAGCGATGTTGGACTGATTCAATCAATTCAATTTATAGTAATATTAATGCTAACCTAGGTCGCTGGTAGCTGTCATTGCGAGCCTTTCACGACAGCAACATGTGGGAGAGTGACCTTATATTGGACAGTATCACCCATATTCCGCCCCTTATACACAGCCGAGTACACCCCTGTATTTTCGAAGTTTTACATATTTTTCAAAAAAAAAATTTGAAATACGTTTCTATGCTCAATGTCTTGTCTCAAATAACCTTGACACTTTCGCATCGGTTTTCGGCACATGCCGTCAAAGATTCCCCGACCGTTGACATCGGTTGACGTGATATATCGTCTTACTACTTTTAGTACTCATTGTGACATCTACAGTAGGAAATTGGAAGTGCAGTCATTTCCTTTATCAACATACGTGTAATCTTTACAGGAATCTGTAAAGCATGTAAATAAATATCGTTAGGTTTCGTCACAGGAGCGATTTTTCTGTAAACCACATGTGTCAATGCCACCACGTGTATAGAGTTATATAATAAACATATGTTAAATATAATAGTTTTTTATGCATCATCTGATAGCTAAAGCGTAGAAGAACCGATGTGACTTATAAAAATAGGTCAGATAAGTACATTTATGCTTCAAATACAAGTTTTAAGCAAAAAATTTTTTTTTTAAATTCACGCAGTATTGACAGTATAATTTTTATTCCACCGATCCGTAACGAAAGGGTTAAAAAATATTTGCCGCTTGTAGTTTCCGTTTAGGCGTTAATCGGTTAATAATGCATTAATTCTATTAACGTATGCAACATTTGGAGATAAAAATATACCATTCGAAAAGCCTTGATCGTTGCAATGTTTTTTAGTTGGTGTTTGAACAGCAGGTTCCGTATCTACGTGGAATAGCGTATTTCTTGGATCTGTGTGTACGTAGGTGGCAAAATATCAGCAGCCTATCGAATGACTTCACCAATGTTGAGCCTCGTGTTATGTCTGACTTCGTAGAGGATGAATAGCATCAATACCGTGCATAAATTACACAATAGACGGAACTATCATTCCTCGAACATTCAATGCTGAAATCAAACTTGATAATTAGGTCATACTGAATCACGTACAACCGTAGATTTTTTATTATTATGTAAACATATACAGGAGAATACCGACAGATGGTAATAGTAATTCTGAAGTCTCATCTGTGACGATTACCATGGTGCATATGACTAAGCGCTGCATGTTGAGTGTTGATCCGCCAATGTCGTAGAATACAGGCTGAGATTCACGCGTCATCTTTTATTATTATAGGAATTTACTATGAATGGGTGGTCTTCTCGGGACGACTTTCGTCTACCACCAATTTTAATTAATAGGTTATGACTGGCGTTTTATGGGTGAGCGATCAAATTCATACCAACCGGGGGTAATTTCAGAGCTCAGAAATCGATTTTTTTTTAAATCTCTGTCGGGGATCGTACCCACGACTTTTGGCTTTCAAAGCAAACGCTTTGACTATTTAGCTATACCTGCCGAAAATGATATGACATATATCAAATTTTTTATACGTTTAATTCAAATTACAAAGATTTTTGTCTGGTCGGGAAGTAAAACGTAAAGATAACTTATATGTATACAATACACGCTAAAAATCAAATATACATAGCTTTGAAATACACAATGCATATGTTAAACTATATATATATATAGTTTTGTTCGAAACAACAGGGTCAGATCCTGTCTGCCCAGAAGTGGGTGACGTCGATGGCGTTACTCCCGGCCATCATCAGGTCCTCCTGGGTGTAACTACTCGGACACAGCGCACACTCCAGAAAGTGGGACAGGGTCTGCTCCACAGACCGGGTCGGTCCGCTGTAAAACTGCCAGGCTTTCATTTGAGTCCTCGTCTTGCATACTCCGTTCCGAAGTCTGTTAAGGGACCTTCATATATTCCGCCCCTAGTCGTGTCCAGGGGTTAGGTCCTCTTTCGGGGCAATCTAAGTATTCCCCTCAGTTGCGTTTCTCCACATGTTCAGCCGCAGGGTGGCCTTATCGAGTTGCAAGATTTCGCTGCTGCAAACCAATCCACTGGATTGATACTACCAAGAAGAAGATATTCTAAATAATCTGACTAGTAAAAGTGAATTAATTTACATTCAATGTTCTCTTCCTAATTGAAGCTTATATTCACGGCAGCTTTAGCTTATACTCTCCAACCGAACCTGATCTTCCTTCGTCTTTTTTTTTTTTTTTTTTTTAAATGTAAACTTATGCAGGAAAGCACAACCGGTCAAGACCAGTGCACTCTATGACGCTCAGCCAGGGAGGCTGGACGCTGCATGCGGGAAACGTGAGTTGTGTTCGTGTTTATGTGTGGGTTGGGGAGATTGCAAGTGTATATTTATCTGTTTCTTGAAGAGATCCAGATTGTAGGAAGGAGGAAACACAGACGCTGGAAGAGCATTCCATAGCTTACCGGTGGCATTAAGGAAGGAACTTTGGAAGCTGCCAGTTCTTGGTCAACATATATTAACCGTGTATGGATGTTCGGCAAGTGTAAGACGAGTTTGTCGGCTGTGAGTGGGTGCAGGAGGAATTAGTTCTTTAAGTTCCGAAGAGCAGCGACCGTGGTAATAACGGTAGAAAAGACTAAGAGAACCAACCTTACATCTGTGTTCCATTGATTGTAGATTAGATGTAAGGGTGTCATTGTTTATCAAACGAATTGCTCTTCTTTGAACTGAGTCAATTAAGTTAAGAAGGTATTTTGGGGCTCCAATCCAAAGGTGACTGCCGTATTCAAGGATAGGTCGGATTTGTCCTTTATATAGAAGAAGAAGTTGTTTATCGTTGAAATACCGACGTGATCTATATAGTACACCTAGTTTTTTGGAAGCGAGACCGGCTTTACACTTGATTGACTCGTAATATTTGACATTATTCGATATTGATAATCCAAGCATGTTGATGGAGCTTGCTTTCGGAAGAGAACAACCGTTGAAAGATACAGGATCCATAGCAGTCTTCTTGGTGGAGAAAGTACATGATTGGGTTTTTGAAATGTTGAAACTGACGAGGTTGAGGTCGCCCCATCGTGAAACCCTTTCAAGAGACATGTTCATCTTCTCCACCAGAGATTCCCTAGCAGCAGATAGTTCCGAATGTTTCGGAGGTTTTTGGAAGATTATACTCTCATGGACAGTGCTGTCGTCGGCATAACAGTGAATGTTTGCGCATTGAAGCAAATCATTCACATGCAGAAGGAAAAGAGTGGGCGACAGCACAGAGCCCTGTGGAACTCCTGAGTTGATTTTATGGCAGGAAGAAGAAAAGCCATCTACGACAGTGATGATGCTTCGATCACTCAAGAAGTTTTCAATCCAGGAGCACAGGGAGGGAGTTAGTCCATAAGACGGTAATTTATTCACCAGACCGCGATGCCAGACTCTATCGAACGTCTTGGAGATATCCAGGGCAACAGCTTGCGTTTCTCCATAGCATTCGACGGATTTCCCCCAAACATGTGTGACATATGCCAAGAGATCGCCGCACGATCGACTACGGCGGAAGCCATATTGCCGATCGCACAGAAGATCATTCTTCTCTAAGTAGTTTAGAAGTTGGCTGTTAATTAAACGTTCCATCACTTTGGAAAGTAGTGATGTGATGGCTATTGGGCGATAGTTTGTGGGGTCACTTCGGTCTCCTTTTTTTGGAACTGGGTGAACAAGGGCTTTTTTCCATCCCAGGGGAACAATACCACATCTAAAGGACAATCTGAAAAGTTTTTTGACAGACTGTAGGATGATATACGGAACAACTCTAATCTCGTCGTTTCTCACATTTCAAATTTCTGCAACTTCAATATTCTAACCAAAAAAAGCAACCATAAGCTTTTAGTTTTAGTGTAGTAAGAACTGTTTGTTATTCTCGTTACTTCACTGCATTTATAAGTTATTATTTTACGTTAAAATCCGAAACAGCCAGTGAGGTGTTTGGTAACAGACAGTGAGTTTTCTAATATGGCCGCGACACGCAACACACTACACCACACTACAACCCGGAACGCGATTCCCAAACATTCTTTATTAATCAAATTTGTCATTATTAATGCGCGATTCGATTGCAAAATAATTATGATAAATGCTTGCTGTAAATTATCGGAAATATTTAAATTCTTTGACAGTTAAACGATCGTTTTTTTACGACAGCCATTTTATTTGCATGTATAAAAGACATAACGTTGTTCTCACACTTGTTTGAATTTAATGTATGAAAATTTATGATTCGCACTTTCTTTGAACATTGTTTTTGACAATGACTTGTTTCAATGAAATGTAATAAATGGCCAAGAGAGAAGATTTGTCTTGTTAAATTTTAAAATTCTGTAACATTTTAACCATTAACTCGACGATAAAAACCGCTAATAGAAACTAGTAACATCCTCCTCTATAATTTAAAGGCTGTTATTCGGTCGAGTGGTGGCAGGATGAGGAGCAGATTAACAACACAAATACTTTTTGAAGCACATTGACATATACGTTTCGATAACTTTACAAACTTCTGGCCCGGACCCACTCACAGCATTCAGGCCGGGCCAACAACAATGCGATCTCGCCGACGTCGATTATGAGATAAGTCATCAGCTTAAGGCGTTAGAGAAGATTTAATTTACAACCTAAGAGGTTTTGTAGACAATTATAACTGGAAATCGTCACATACATCCTTTATGTCAATACGGTACAAACATCACCTAATTTTTCTATATCAACCAACGTTCAAATTTATAGAGTAAATAATTATTAATATTCATTTCATATTTTTTTGTTACAGGTAAGAAAACCTACCAGTTTTTCCCTATGTGAAGGATTTCAACGGAATAAATTGTAAGTCAAATTATTTTGTATACATTGTAACATCCCCTTTATTTAAGAAAGAACGACTTCACGTCGCCGGGATCGTTATTAGCACACGTGGTGGACAGATGAGGAATAGATCAGCAACACAAAGATTTTTTCAGAAGCATATGTTCTTAACCTTTCCTTTTTTTTTTTTTTTTTAATTAATCAAATATAATAGGATACATTTAAGATTTTATTGACAGTATTACATTCATTTTTTTTTTTTTTTTATTGTTTATTTTTTTGGAATTCGCTTTCCACGCCACTTAAAGGTAGATCTTGTGTGTGGCGTGGGATTCATTTTTGATTTTGGTGCTAAAATAAAAACGCGCGTTCCGGTGTTGGGTAGTCAGTACACAATAAAAAATCAGAGATTTTAAATCAGCGATTTTGTGGTACCTTGACACACGAGTGCCCCAACATACGAGTTTTTTGAGATATGAGCCAAATTTGAGATACGAGCAATCAGCTTAGCAACAAACACCCAGAAAAAGACGTAACTGGTCGTGCATCAGAGGTATTTAAAGACGCTTTGAGATACGGGTAATTTGAAATACAAGCAAGGTTGCGGAACGAATTAAACTCGTATGTTGATGCACCTCTGTAGTTATTCGATATACTATATACCGCTTATTTTTTAATAAGTTCAGCATATTATAGAGTCATAATATTAATTTCAGTTTTCTTGAAATTCTCACCATTCATCTTCGTTAATATTTCTAGTAAATAGACTTTAATGCGTCTTAATCCATTTTCCCATGTTGCTCTTCTTCTGCATGCGGCTGTCGTGTGCATTTAATTTTGTCCCCTCCCCCCCAGGATGGGATAAGTCCCCTTGACAAGTCCCCCTCACAAATATCCCAAATATCCCAAACATCCCGGACTCATTATTGTAATACCCAGCAGCACCCACGAACAGGCCTCGAAACATATTCATCATACTGCAAACGGCAACGGTTCCGTAACGAATTAAAAAAAAAAGTAAAAATATCATAACTAAATAGCATGATCCCTAACCGTTTAAATAAATAAATTATACATCTAAAATCGTGTTTCGTGGTTAGCAACGTGTTACCAAAGAAAGCAACTCGAGACTCGCTGTAGTATACTAATTTCGCAACCTTAGACTGAGGTCTATTTGACTTTTAATTGATGCACCTAGAATCACTGGAAGCCCTTCAGCCACTGTCTTATAAGTAGCTTTAGCGTGCGTCCAGTAACGGTTCGCCATCTGGGTCTGTAAAAATAGGACGGGACAGGAAGTGTTTTCACAAAGCGAACATGTAAAAGCCTTGCTTACATAAAAATTCAAATACTTAAAATCTCTGAAAGTAGGTACAAGCTATTTTTTAATTATAAGGCGCAAACATGTGAAATATTACAAAAATCATCAAATAAAAAATATTTAACTAAATGCTTAGTTGATATGCATCCTATACGTTTTTTACGTGATTGGCTTCAGAAAATGGCGCGTAAAAAACCTCAGTTTTCACGTAATTTAATAAATCGATTCCAAAAATCAGAATATCGCTTAAAAAAGTGTCAAGCAAATCGCGTAAAAAGTAACGTTGCCGTTGCGTAAAAAATCGTGTAAAAGCGAAATCGCTTAAGAAAAAGTTGCTTAAAAAAACCTACACTTACTGTTTTTAAAACTGTGGCGTTTACACTACATTTGTAAGAATTTTGCAATGAAAGTAGATAGAGCAATGCAATCAATACATCAATCAAATTCCAAGTAGTGGGTGTTCCCAGGAGGCAGAAAATGAATGATAATTTTTATTTTTATTAGTTTTTGCGTCGGCAGATTCGTCGCGAGCTTGGCGTTTTATACTGATTGATACTTGAATTCTCTCTTATCTCAGAAGTTCCACAGAATTAAGAATTTCAAATTTATTCGAATTGGTCCGCTGGGACCTGCGATCCCCAATTTTTGTTGCACCGGCATAATTTGATTCTGCAATTTCACTGGGGTTTCCCACACAATGAAACTGAATGCCATACAAATTGTATCGGATTTGAATAATTCTGTACGCGAAAAAAATATTTTAAATTAATAATTGATCATTTAAAATTATCGGACAGACGTTTGTTTTAATATTTTTAAATTTAATAAACTTTAAATTGTCTATTAATCGTATCAACGTGTGGCGCACTGGACGTCTGATGTTTGGGACATTTGGTCCCCGGACAACTGTTGCACTGGATGTCACGATAACCTAACCTAACCTAACCTTATTTTACCTGATTTACTTACATTAGGGGGTAATTACCATTACCTGAACAATCAAATCCTTAGTTACAAAAATATTCACCTAAATAATGATCTATAAGAGTGGGTAGTGAGATATGTATAGTTTAGGAGTGAGGGACTCCTAAACTATACATATCTCACTACCCACTCTTGTAGATTATTATTTAGGTGAATATTTTTGTAACTAAGGATTTGATTGTTCAGGTAATGGGAGTCAAATAAGCATATGATTTGTTCAAACAGCTGTGAATTGTGAAACTAACAGTAAATTCAAAATTATTGATGCTAAATGCAGAGAAGACGATATTATAATATCTACGTATATACTTGTAGTCTTATGAAAGATTTATGGAACGCATTTCCCCGTACACGTAAGGGGCTAGGAAATAATTATAAGAAGGACTATTAACGCATTTCAGCTATTAAATGCTTTCGATAGTTTGCATTCAAGATGTCTCCCATCCAAGAGAGTTCATTATTTACTGCGTTCATTATTTAACTGGGATTAATGTGTGAAGTCATAAAGTTAACTGCCTTCGGTATTATTATAACAAGTGTTGTTTTTATGACTTGTTATATCAGATGTTTATGCACACGAGGTTTAAAAATAACACGTAATTAACGAACTACCATCTACTTATGTTAATGAATCTAACTCTTGTTTAATATATATTTTCTTTGCAATTTGATATGTATTTATATCACAATTCTGTTGATTGTTAATTTTCGTTGATAAGACACCTTCATTATTGTGAATTCAAACATATATTCTAAAGTGAAAAAGAGTGTTATTACATTCTATTGGTTTTTGTTTTTGGTCCTCTAAGGATCCTCGTAGGATCCACTTAAAATGTAAAAGTACATAAAATTCTTGGTAATACCGAATAAAAATTATAGAGGAACCTATTAAAATTATATTTTTGTGGATTGTTCGTAAGATTGACATTATATTTCATCGTAATTGTCCTTCTTTGGATTGAAACACGTGCTATAAAATTAATTGAATCGAATGCTGTTATATTTTATGATATGCTGGGGTGAATTCCTTTGCATATTATAATTTATGCTTCTTTGGGTTCAAACCGAATAATTGTACTTTTGTAATAACTTTATGCATTTTCAATGCATACATAATATTTCATCATATTTTGTAAAAAAAAATATTCCTCTGTTTTAGAAACATATTATAATTTATGTTTGCGTTTCTTTGGGTTCAAAACCGAATAATTGTACTTTTTATAATAACTTTACGGACATATTACTTTTGTTTCGACTGTCAACGATGCGATATGCGAAATTTCTCATGTAAAACAAATTGATTCTCATGTGATTAGAAAATAATTCGTGATTAGAATATTCCAAATATATAAATTTATAAATGTTCTTTTGTGGATTGCAACCACCAAAATATGTTTCAAAAGCCATTAATTTGACGTATTTGTAAACAAAAACTTTGATTACGTAAATATGATGTGAGTTGTATCACGTATGTTGTCACAACAGTGATTCATCCTTGCAAGGCAATGCTAATGTCATTAATTTTGTTAGAGATGCGATAATTCTAAGTTCAAACACGAGTGGAACATAGAATCGCAAGCGAACTTGTTCGTCTCTAGTCACTATACATTATCGTAAATCTGTATGGTAGCTTCGTCTAACATGTTCACTCGCGTGTTGTGAACATCTGAAACTGCTACCGAATGTTCACAACTCGTCAATGTTCATTCTGTTTCTGGGCGACAGATATATTCAATATTTTAAATTTCGTTACACACGTAACAGTCATATTTACTTATAAGCGAGCTCTTGGGCGGTGATGCGCACCTACCGACTGCTATTAAAACAGCAGTTTATAGCCTCTCACAACCAACTCCACTCCCACCTGTACGTGGTGAGCCCTACATAGTCATGTCACATCAAGATTGCGGTAACCAATCCCTTTGGCGATGTGACGTGATGAACTGACCGGAGAAAGGACGGCTGAGAGAGTTACCAAAAGAACTCTCCCAGCTTCAACTAGGCACGGTGTAAACCGATCATAAACTCGCCAAGCCGCCTGGCAAGCGTGGCGTTTTAAGCCAACTGCCCCACATGACAAGACAAAAAACGATCCGGCCTCTAGTTCCGAGCAGCTTCGCTATGGGGTGCTAAGAATCACTGGGTTACTGCAGGCTGCCACGGACGACTCTTTATCGATACTTACAACACAGCCGACCCCCTGCAAGATGGACTGACTATTTTATAAATCTTTTATTTATTTAATGAAAAATTTAAGGTAGCATTTATTGTTGAAATCCATTGACTTCATGGTAGCTTTTGCAATTTTTCCAATATATTTTCTGAAGTAAATTAAGCGAATTAAACTCCAAAAATAGCATCAAATCGATTTGTGAATGTTCTCCGATGCGTGCTAAGTTATCCTCAGAGTGCCTCTTTCCCAAATACCTGCAAATTATTCATTACTTGTTCCGCGCTAAAGGTAAATTAAACCTCACACCTGTGCCTCATCGGGCATTCCGACCCCAAGCTGATAAATATCTAATTCCCAAATACCTGGTGCCCCACATTCAATTTCAATACATTACGAACTTTATGATGAATCATTAATGAAAATTTGCGTGGATTCCATTAAACAGCTACTCATTTTTTTTAATAAATAAAAAATATATTTTTATTACAACATCGATCATGATAATACGCTAAGCTCATAAGATGAATTTGATCCGTCACCCGTAAAATGCCAGGCATAGACTATTAATTAAAATTGGTGGTAGACGAAAGTCGTCCCGTGAAGACCACCCATTCATAGTAAATTCCTGTAATAATAATAGATGATACGTGAATCTCGGGCTGTGCCTATGACGGTAGCCGATCAACACTCCACATGCAGCGTTTAACCATATATACACCATGGTAAGCTTCATAGAATTCCACTGATGAAACTTAAGAATTACTATCACCATCTGTCGGTATTCTTATGTATGTGTTTACATAAAAAAAGTAGCATTGTTGGACCCTGCGTGCATTAAGCATGGAAGAAACTTTCCATCACTGCATCTAACTTCTACAACATTCATGTTTTATGGTCACAACGCATATGTCTTTTTAATTTGAGTGGCGTATGCTCCAAATAAGAAAAAAATATAACAAATAATTATGTTGTTATTTAATGGACCACGGCTCTACATAATTAATGATTGGCTATCCCTGTCCGCAATCCATGTTAATTCCGGGATTGTTTCAAAGGGATTCGTGCTATATTTGTATTATTATTATTGCGAATCCCTTTTATACCGATTATCGCAGCAACACGCACCGGCAGGCAAAGGGTTAAATAATTGTCGCAGTCGAAAGGACAGCTGAAAGGGTTAATGTTATTTATGGGGCAAAGTTTCAAAGAAAATATGCACTGAAAAATTCATAATCTCACAATGAAAAGGCAATTCATTTCATTTATTTGTTTTTAATTTAGATTTTGTTCAAACCCTCTAGCGTTGAAGTGACCATATTTTCAAATAATATTTATATTTTATGGTCACATTCATAAATTAATGTGTAAAATATGTATTTTAAACTATATTCATAACTATTATTATTTTTAAAATATTAATTGATAATTCTTAGTGAAACTGAGTTATTTTTCAAATATCAAAAAAAAAAGTGTCCAATTGTTGTATATATTGATATAAGCTTGATATAGTTCTTTTAGGCTGATGCCGAAAAGCCTCAAAACAAAGCCAGAAAAACATTTTTTTTATTGTAATTATCCCCTTTTTGATTCCTGGTTTTTATCCTCGGGTCTCAAGTCTTTCGTAGATGTCTTATTTAACCTTGTTACCTGTCACGTAGACCGGACGGGCGCCACTGTCGCAGTCCCAATAAGCAGAACTTCCGGTGACGCGCGAATCTGGATTCAAAACTCGCGAAAAAGGCGCCATTTTGATTAATCATCACTGCGATTTGATTAGCATAGCGCATTGTGAGATTGAGATAATTGAAAGAGCGCATCGTCAAGGATACCTTGCGGTACTTTGATGTAATGCCGGTGTAACAGAAAAACGCCCATTTATAAAGTAAATCATTAAAAACTGAGAGATACGACCTTAGCAAAACTACCTTTGTCAGACATCACAATTAAAAGACTGTTTTACATCTTAACACTATTCAGTCCGATTACACAATATGAGTGTAATCACCAGGCCGAACGTTAAAGGCGGGTCACACAACATGTGTGTGATCGTTTAGCCAACGCTTAGTGGCCGATAGTATACACAGTTTGTGATGTTTTTTCAAACGTTAGTGGCCGAGCACACAACATAGTGTTGTTTTTACTTTCGACCATAATTCAAAGATCTTAAACCTTTTCAGTGAGGGTCATATTTAATTTTATTTGAACAGATGACGATAGATTTAGCAATTATTTAAAAAAACAGTCGGCCTCCAGCGTAAGTTTAATCGCGTAACGCGCAGACTGGATAGTGTTAATGTTTTACTGAATACAGTTTAAAAGTAGTTTTTTCTGTGAAACTTTTAGATGTGTCATAGTAGTATGGAACAGTCTTTACCGATGATATAGCCTGAAGATGAAAATGACGTTTTTTCCACAGTGAGATGTAGAAAAACAAAAAATAAAAAATATTAAAATAATTAGTAAAATAAAACAGACGTCATGACATGCCGAATAGCAGACATACGAGTATGCACAGCGGCCACCATAATTATGAGGTTTTTAATGCATAATAATTTTTGGTTCTAATATGCTTCTGTGCTTGATAACTTACACTTATTAGGAGATCTAGTGATTAATCTGATGCTACAATAAATATAAAAGAAGATCAATAATAACAAAAAATGTTTTAATTTAGATAAGATACATCTTTTATTTCAATATAATGACATCCCCCGTCTTTAAAACGGTGACATGTCACGGGTTTGTCACGTGGCCGCGTGGAAGAAGGATGCAGGGGCTGGTCGCAAAGCAAAAAACTTGTGATTGAAGCACATTTCGCATTTATTTTTAATAAAAAATTGATTTCCTCGTCCGACCGGTACATGACGTTTCGCCGTCCGGGCGAGGGTTAACTGACGACTGCCGGAACACTGTGACATGCAACGCCGCCAAGATAATAACAGCAAAAAAACAAATTAAAGATGTCAACACGAAATGGAGCAACTGTCATAACAAATAAAATGGCGTATGCAAACGCCGTGTAATTTTACATAAATTTAAGACTGAAATTATTAGATGTGCATGTCAAGCGAGCGAATAAAAATAAGAGACAAAATATCGTTTATTAAGGCTTTTCGTCATCAGCTTGAAAGAGCTTTATCAAGTTGATACAAGTCCTACGTGACATATAACAAGGTTAAGGGTGTCATGCATGATATGGCTAAAGACACGTCAGTTTACCTTAGAGGGAAACTGCATCTGCTACTGATATGTTTCTAATGATCGTTTATATGCAAGACAGGTGCTTTGACAATGACTTGATTACAATGTTTGGATCGATTGATATTTCATTCACAAGTCTTCGGTCGTAAGTACTGCGAACAATTAAATATAATATAAAAATCTTATTATGCTAATAATGCCGATCTGCAAGTGCAGTAGGTAACACAGGGTGTCACAACCTATCGTAACCAGACAATTAGCTCAACGACTCATCGGTAACGACGTGGGGCGCACTGGACATCTAGTGCACTGGATGTCTCACTAACTTCACCTAACCTAACCTAAGGATTTGTCCTGTTATCGTAGAGTCCAGAAATCCATAGGTCTCGTTAACGAAATAACTTAGGTTCGGTTTGATTAGATTAGATTAGGTTAGCGAGACATTCAGTGCACCAGTTGTTCCGTGCACCAGACGTCTTTCCATCTTTTGAATTCGAATCTTTTGTCGTTTATTTTTATTCGTTCGCCTGACATGCATATATAATCATGTAAGTCTTAGTTTTATATATAATACACGGCGTTTGCATATGCTATTTTATTTATTTTGACCGTTGCTGCATAACGCGTTGGTTCAAATGTCACTTAACTAACTTTCCTCTTTAGCCGCGATAATCTTTGGGGCGCTGGTGCACTGATGTTACGCTAACCTAACCTAAGTTATTTCGTTAACGAGACCTATGGATCTCTGGACTCTACAATCACAGGACAAATCCTTAGGTAAGGTTAGGTTGAGTTAGCGAGACATCCAGTGCACCAGACGTTCAGTGCACCCCACTTAGTTACCGATAAGTCGTTGAACGAATTGTCTGGGGACGAAATGCGGTGGAACCGTATTGATTATAAGTGAAACGAAAAAAATACTAAGTAACATAAATATTTTATTTTAAATTATGGAACATTCATTATAAATAAATAAATTCCAGAAGGCGCGCTATTTACGTTGAACGTAAATTATTAAATAATAATAACAAACAGCGATTATTTATTGTTGCAAAAAAAAAGCGACAGAGCTCTCGGTCTACCGCAAAAAGGAAGCGGAGGCGGGAAGTCTTCTTCTTCTTCTTTATTTTTAAACAGCTGATGATGTCATCAAGTTAAGTCATTAGAGTGCGCCATGCCATTGGAATAATAGTCACGCAAAGTCAGCAGCGCACCTTACCAAGGAAATGTACAGGTGGAACAATTACATGGCTAGGTTAGGTTTTAATTTTATGTTAATTTTTATTTTAAAAATAGTAAAATTATCGTTTAGTTTATTTCACATTTATTTTTCAGTGATTACATGCTTCGGACTCCTTCGAAACTTTTTTAAGCAACTAGAAGCTAACCTTAGAATGTAAGTAAAATTACATAAACATTGGCGTAAAATGATGTAAAAATTATACTAATCTAAGACAAAATAAGGTAATATAATATAATATAATAAAGAGACAGACATAAAAAATTAGATAAAAAAGAGACGAAATAATAACAGTGGAATACTGAAAAATAACCAACATAGAAAGTAAATATACAGTGTTATACTCTGTATTGCATAATATAGTAGAACTAAGTCATTTCAATGGTTAAGGAGGATACAATATTATAAAGCAAGATAACTTGATAGCATAATAAAAAGATAACCTAGATAAAAGATGTTGTTACAATAATTACAAAAAAGTAAACCAAGAAGAAAATTGTGAAACATTTTTTTCTGGCTCCTGTTGGTGTTTAACCCTTTATTTACTTACGGGACTTACAATAAGTCCCATGCCACAAAATCTAATATAGATCGTGAATTTTGATGCAGTTGTGGCCTGACAAGACTTATAAGTCTTATTTTCGAAACTATGAAACAAATACTTATCTTAGAAAGATTTTTTTTTTTTTCATTTTTCTCTATATCCTATCAACTCCAAGAACTATTCGTATAAAAAGAATCAGAGAAGTAAACACATTATTTCATAATTCAGTAAATAAAGGGTAAAAAAAAGTAAACGAACAAGAAAATTGAGAACTATTATTTTTTCTGGCTCCTGTCGATGTTTATGATACCCAGATTCCACTACATAAATAATGAAAAAAATCGCGATATTTTATTATTGATTGATATTTTTTGGTTACGCCACTGCGCGGATACATTTTTTTGGACGTTTACTTTTGTCAAATTAAAATGGTGATGTCATCTGCATACTAAATACAGCAACACAGTACAATATGGAGATTGTTGGCCTAGCTGATGGGCTGCTGGGACGCCATCGAAATAATAAGCACCCATTAGAGAGCGTAATTACCATAATTATGATCGCCATTTATAATTACTGTTTGTTTTACGAGCGCTAATAAATAGTTGAATCATCTTCTTCGTAGTATCAAACCTGTGGATTGGTATGCAGCATCAAAATCTTGCATCTCGATCTCCATTCCTCTCGGTCCTCCGCAACCCTCTTCAGCTCAGCATAAGAGCTACAACTCATGTCCTCGAGGACTTGCTGCAAATCTAGGGCGCCCTCTACAGTTTCTACCCTCAACCATCCCCTTCACAATGTCATGAAGTCTTCCATCGTGTTACATGATGTGACCGATCCATTGGGCTCGCCTCTCTGAGATGGTTCTTACTAGGTGCCTATCTTCCTTGATTATCTATTGAATCATTATGAATCTTAAAAAACAATAATCTAAACTATTACACGGATGGAAGGTCTTTCTTTCGGTTTTACGACATATCGTTCGCATACAACTCGTTCAACGACTCATCAGTAACGACGTGAGGCGCAATGGACGTCAGGTGTACGGGGTATTTGGTACACGGGATAACTGATGCACTTGATGTCTCGCTTACATAACCTAACCTTACTTAAGGAATTTACCAGTGATCGTAGAGTCCAGAGTTTCATATGTCTTGTTAATGAAATAACTTTAGGTTAGGTTAGCGAGACATCCAGTGCACTAGACGTCCAGTGCACCAAATGTCTAGTGCGCCCCACGTCCTTACCGATGAGTCGTTGTTAACTAATTGTTTGGAAACGAAATGCGGCGAAACCCTTTCTTTCAACATCATCATTCTATATCTTACGCTTTCATGCTGGAGATGAAGATTGTTAACAATTTATATAAATGGTATTGTGGCCTTTGGGTTTAGCCGTGTGTGGCGAATAACTTATTTCAAATATTTCGATCGCCATTGCAGGGGTCTTCTTCAGGGTTGATCACTAAGTCATCAACCCTGAAGAAGATCCCTGCAATGGCGGTCGAAATATTGGAAACAATATCAAATCTGGCTGTGAAAACCTAAGAAGTTAATTTATTTCTTTATTTATATACAGAATCGAAATTCGATTTTTTTTTCAAATAATTAGAAACATAGAGTATACATAAATATACAATAAATAGAGAAAATAATAAAAAATAAAAATAACACAAAAGAATAAGAATATGACACGTGTCAAAGATCACAGAGATCAAGTAGAACAATACCATCGACAAAAAAGGAAAATTATTATTATTATATTAGTATTTGTATAGCGCTCTTTTATGACCGAATGATCATTCCAAAAGCGCTTCTTTGCCTCTCTGAGTAAAAAGGTGGGTCTTGAGTCTGCTTCTGAAGGATGCCTCCGCTTTAAGCTCTCTTATGCTTTCCGGTAGTGAGTTCCAGGCCATTGGCGCAGCGTAGCTGAAAGCCCGAAAATTGCCAAAGACTGTGCTAGGACTACCTCCCGTCAGCTGCAGGGTGCTTCTATTTGCTCTAGCCGATCTGAGTGTCTCTCCACGTGCGCTTATTTCTGAAGGCTTGATAAGTTCTGTCAAATAGCCCGGTGCAGTTCCGTTGAGTGCCTTGTAAGCCTAAGAAAAGGATGTAAGAAAAGGATCGAGGTGTGCTGGTAGGCCATTTAGGAGTAATTAACTGATATACATCCAAAATCACAGAAAATGACATTTTATATGACATTTCTATCATCGATAAATCAGTGAAAAATAAACGGCAGCCGTGGGGATTCGTTTACCGATAAAAATGATACTTGTGAATGAATTGAGTGAACCTTTAAAAAATACAAACAAGTGTACATGCAGGTAAGTGCCATCTAGAAGTAATGCTTAATAATAATAAAGTTCACGTTATCATATTCGTTATCTGTGATATTTCATTATGTAAAATAGTTTTTAGAAGCTTTCTATCCAAAAGGAAATGCGCTATCTTTGACCATCTAAAATAACAACCGGATGTGACAAGCCGCCATGTTTCGTAGAACTATCTATTCCACACGTCTCTTAAGCGGCGCACTATATTTTTAGTTTATTTATTTATGAAATCACTTCGTCAGTTCGATGTTTATTTAACACCATTGACACATTTCAACGATGGCCAGAGCATCAGCGAAAACCTCAATTTCTTTCTTCTGAAAGCTTTCGAATGATCTTCCAAAATGTGTCCCTTTCTGTAAAAACATTTTTGTATTTATACTTCCACACGATTTTGTAAAGGAATTGTAAAAAAAATATTATTTAGCTTTAAAAAAGCTATTTATTTTACAATGACACATGCTTACCTCTAATGCTTGGCACACAACATAAGGTTGGTTCATAGTCGTAGAACGCAGAAATTTTGTGGTTTGTCATATCTAAAGAATAAAACAAGTAAAACATTGTATGAAACCACTGACCTAAAAACTCAGTGGTGTCAAATAAAGTTAAAATAAGTTTGAAAGAAGTAAGACTCTGTATGAAACCACTGAGTTTATAACTCAATGTGACACGGAGAGATGAAGACCACACGGTGAAGAAAGCCCTCAACATTGCCATGCTGAGGAGAAGACCTGGAAGATCACAGGCAACCTGGACTGCAACTGTAGACAAGGATCTGAAAACTCTGGGCTTGACCGAGAATGCTGCGCAGGACATACAGACATGGCGAATATCAAACAAGGGGAGCCGACCCCAGATGATGGGAAATGGCGAGGCTAAAGAGAGTGTCATAGAGTCCACTGTTTTCAACAGGTTGTGCTCTCATGCATATATATACATTTTTGACTATTGTAAATATCACTTATCTAGAACTATTTACAAACATAGAGGTAAAGTAATTATTATTTTAAATACTCTAATGTTTCCTGCGTTTGAAGATCTGCCTATTGCCAGTACATCCGGGCAGTGCCCACTTCCGCTGACACATCATAAACTGCACCCATGAACACTAACAGTCGGCTTCATAAACTCAACGCAAGATAAACAAACTGCACCTTCTGATGCTCTTCGCGTCCTTTATAGATGGACCGTTATATGCAGACACTCCAGATTTAGATATCAAAGAGGTGAAGAGATGGAGTGCTACTGGAATCTGGACACTGATGGAGATCCACGTGCGCTTGGATGTGATTGTTTGTAATATAAGCAAAAGTAAAAACACAAGTCTATGTACTAAACAGATAAATATACACTTTTAATCTCCCCAACGTACACAGAAACACGAACACAACACACGCTGCGTCCAGCCTCTCTGGATGAACGTCATAGATTGCTCTGGTCACGACAAGATTGTGCTCTCCTGTATTCGATTACATAGAAAAAACAGAATTTACTCGTCGAAGACAGAGTTGATAACTTTATGATGGTAGTTTATGATAACCATAAATAAGTAAACGACGAAGCGCGTATGATAGTAATTTAGAGTTTAAAAACTCGTATTTTTTATGTAAACACATACAGGAGAATACCGACAGATGGCGATGGTAATTTTGAAGCCTCATCTGTGGAATTTTATGACGCTTACCATGATGCATATGGCTAAGCGCTGCATGTGTAGTGTTGATCCGCCTACGTCATAGACAACAGCCCAAGATTCACGCATCATCCTTATTATTACAGGAATTTACTATGAATGGGTGGTCTTCACGGGACGACTTTCGTCTACCACCAATTTTAATTAATCGGCTATGACTGAAATTTTACGGGTGAAGGATAATATAATACACACCGACCGGGGAATCTTAGAGCTCAGAAAACGATTAAATAACATTTTTGTTTTGTTAATCTCCATCGGGGATCGAACCCACGACCACTAGCTAACAAAGCAAACGCTTTGACCACTGAGCTATACCCGCCGGCAATGTGTGGTATTTTTTGAATTGATCTCTTTTGACTTCGGAGCTGTAAAAACGTGAAACTGCTCGTCTTCGTTTCGCGCGAATTTCGAAATTTTTTGAGAGACTTTTTCAAAAGGTTTCGAGGTGAGGTGGACAATTGCCAAAGACCAGACGTTGAAGAATTCGTGAAGAGGTCGAGGAAGAGTGAGAGCGGACGGGCTGTGGTATTTACCAACTTGTCAATATCAATTACGCACTTTTGCGAAGTGGTTAAGAGCACACTGGACCTTTATTCTCCGCGTACTTTACAGTGCCTGGACATGAACAATTGGCAGAACAGAAATTTTCACCCTTAAACATTTAGCAACACGGATACATTGAATTATATAGCCACATACATATTTATACATTTTGAAATTTTTGTATTTTTTACGGTGTCACGACGTATCGTCCACAGAAAATTCGTTCAACGTCGCATAGGTAACGACATGGGGCGCACGGGACGTCTGGTGCACGAGACAACTGGTGCACTGATGAGTCGTTGAGCGAATTGTCTGGAAACGGTAGGTCGTGACACCGATCGGAATGTGTGGAATCTTTCCAAACTGTTTTTTTCAATGTTCATTCTATCTGTTTAGGAGACTGCAGTTTCGAGTAACTCGTAGTCTTTAGTTGTTTCTTGACAAGTGATGGATTGATGAAGACTACGAGTTAGTCGAAACTACAGTCTCCTAAACAGTGACCATATCTTACGTGATCCATGTAAAAATAAGGTAAATAAATAAATATTTATTATTTTCCGAACTGATTTTAAAATAAAGCACCGATATGCGCCGCGGTGCTCAGTTATCATTAGATAAAGGTATTAATTTTATTTATCTTTGTTTACAGGTAAGAACATCTGCAGTTCTCTTTGGAAATTGACATGACATAAAATTATGTAAGTTAAAGAAAAAATGTGTGTATTGTAATTTTAGAAAAATATCGGCAGACGCGGGATTCTAACCTCGAGCGTTGCACCTTGACTCCGTCCTATACACCGCGTTGTCCACACGACCATTCTCTGCCGGACAGATACGCGAAACTTGATGTATTTATACCATTGTTAACATCATATAACGATAGATTTCTCTGTAGTATATATTCAGAGTGTTTATATTATTATTTTATTAAGATTCAATCAGTCAACATTTATTCACAAGCTTTATTATTAGTTTTTATTTTATTACTTTTTATAGTTTTGAATTATCACATGGATTGTGAATAAATGTTTTTCGTCAAAATAATTGTTGATGCGACAGAAAATTGTGTTTTCTTCTTTTGATTGTTGGACTGTGTGCATCTCTGCTTTGGTATCGGCATCCTCGGCATGCGCACAAGGCTCCCTTTAATGACGTCTGTGCGCATGAAGCTGCTGTGGGGGGCGGGGGGCCCGAAGGTCGGCCCAGCAGCCTTATAAGGAGCGCCCAATGAAACACCCATGCCGCTCTAAACAGGGACCGAGACACTCTTCACCACTGCCTAGTTCCAATATCTCCTTCACAGTGGGAAGACTCACTTATTCCTTCCATTCTGCCTTCATCGAGAGAACGTAGATATCGTGGCATATTTCAAATCGCTGAACCCAGTAGTCCTTAACCCTTTCGTTACGGCTCGGTGGAATACAAATTATACTGTCAATACGGCGTGAATTTTTCAAAATTTTTTTTTTGCCTAAAACTAGTATTTTAAGCGTTAATGTATCACATTGGTTCTTCTATCCTTCAGCTATCAGATGATGTATAAAAAAACTCTTATATTTAACAAACGTTCATTATGTAACTCCATACATATAGTGGCATTGACACATGTGGTTTACAGAAAAATCGCTCCTGTGACGAAACCTAACGATATTTATTTACATGCTTTACAGATTCCTGTAAATAATACATGTAGGTTGATACAGGGAATGACTGCACTTCCAATTTCCATTAGTTGTAGTGTTCCATTGATTGTAGGTTAGACGTAAACGTGTTATATTTTATCAAACGAATTGCTCTTCTTTGAACTGTGTAAATTGTTTAGAAGGTATTTTGAGGCTCCAATCCAAAGGTGACTGCCGTATTCAAGGATAGGTCGGATTTGTCCTTTATATAGAAGAAGAAGTTGTTTATCGTTGAAATACCGACGTGATCTATATAATACGCCTAGTTTAAAGTGTGATGCCAATATGGAAATATTATCGAGATTTTTATTGTTTATTTTACATTGTTTATCCACTGCTTGAGGTATTCCATTTTTTACGACTGCATAAAATATCTTGTAACTCTGCCGAAGAAGCCCGGAACAACAAAATGTGAACAACACCGCACACTCAGTATTCTATCCCATGCATCTAAAATACTGACCAACATAATCCTACATAGAATTGAACCAAAAATAGAAAAGACTCTCACTAGCGATCAATTTGGATTCAGAAAAAGAATGGGAACCAGAGAAGCAATCTTATCCCTGCGTACGATCTTGGAGAAGAGGATAAAAGTGGACCAAGATACATATATTGCCTTCGTGGACATTGAAAAAGCATTTGATAAAGTAGATTGGGAGAGGCTATTCAATATTATGAAAGAAATTGGAGTCAAATACAAGGAACGAAGACTCATATTTTCACTTTACTAAGAAGAAGCTGCCATAATATCACTTGGAAATGTCCAAAAGGAAGCAAAAATACGCCTAGGGGTGAGACAAGGATGCTCTCTGTCGCCTGTACTTCAACGTATACAAACAAAATGCAATTAATAACATCAGGGAAAAAATAGGCCATAGAGAGGGGGTTAAAATACATGGCCAAAAGATTGATATGATAAGGTTTGCTGACGACATTGCTCTGATTGCTGAAACTGAAGATGAACTCACGGAAGCGCTGACATCCATGGAAAACATATTTAATTCCAACTACAATATGAAGATAAACAGCACAAAAACCAAAGTCATGAAAGTAAGCCGCAATGAGCAGCAGAAAATTAACATATCAATGCTAGGAGTACCCCTAAAAGATGCAAAAGAATTTGTATACCTTGGAAGTACAATCACCTGGGATGGCAGAACAAAAGAGAAGTCAACAGTCGAATACATCAAGCAAGGCTAGCTTTCAATAAAAAGCCAAAATTCTTGAGTCAAAGAATAGTTCTTTAGGG